>JAZKJV010007995.1:0-389892 GCA_037367405.1 Ottelia alismoides | reverse complement strand
AGCAAGTCACGCGCGTGGCGCGTGCCTGGGGCACTCAGGGACCTTCTGGTAATAAAAACCAAGTTCTTGGACCTTTTGGTAACTCGTACCAAAAAGTCCAGGGGCTTGGGCGCAAATAACCCACTAAAATCCGCACATGTTCAAATAAAATGCTCACAGGGGTAGAAATGCAAATACCACAAAGTATATATTCATTCAATAACCATCCAGAACTACAGGATAAGAGATGCAAATAACCCAACTAAACACGTGACGAAGCACGTGGGCTCACATACACAGGGGTATCAATGCAAATAAAGACAAGCACAAGGTCCGAGGTGCAATTTACCCTACGTAAATAAAACGACTAAAATATTTACAGGACTAGGATTAAAAACACAAACTACGAGGGGGTCCTAAGTAAATTACCCTTATTTAACGTCGATGGCTGGATTCGCGCCACGTGGATGATCCAACGGTCTCGGACGGCGGGCGCTCTTCTTCTCTTCCGCACTTGGGCCAATCGACGGTGCAGAGGGGGCCACGTGGGTGATCAAATGGCTCAGGTGCTGGGGCCTCTCTCCTCTGTGCCAACGGTCCGGATCAGCCCCCTCACGATGATCGACGGTAGCTGCTCCTTGATGAATGGACGGCTGAGATGCGAACTGGAGCGGAGGGGCTGATCTGACGGTGAAGGAGGATACTGGAAGAACACTCGGCCGGCGAGCTTCGCCGGCCTTGTGCGCGTGATGTAGACCTCCTCAGCTGCCTCGGATGATCGGATAAGGTCCGCAATGGAGTCCCGCAGCTGGTGATGGCTTCAGATGACCCAGCCGAGCCCTGGAGGGGCTCCGGCGAGGTCGGCGGCGACGAGCTCCTGGTCTGAAAGTGAGGGGGGCTCAGATGCCCTCCTCTTGGCCTGCAAAGTGAACCAAAAGCTTCGCGGGTCGAGGGCAAAGTGCCTCGACCCGATGAAGCGGCGTGAGGGTGATCGATGCGTCGGGGCGGATGAGCTCCGGCGAGCGGAGGATGGTGGAGCCCAAATCCCAGCTCCGGGGCGAGCTGGGTTGAACGAATGGGCGTAGAAGGTGCGTCGAGGGATGGCGAAGGTGAGCGTGGGTTCCGATGATCAAAACGATGCTCGATGTAGCCGGAATCAACGGAATATGTCGGAGATGCTAATTGGGGGTAACTCAAAATTAGGCTAATCAAGAAGGTTCTAAGGTTACCTGGGTGGAGCGGAAGACTGGGCTGGAGCTTAGCTAGCTCCCGATCGTCGCCTCGAAGGGCGTCAAGGCCTGAGGCTCGAGCTCCTGCAAGCGGCGGAGCACGGCGGCGCGAAGCTGCCGGATCGATGGTCGGGACACCCTCTCCTCACTGCAACAGGGGCAAACGCGAGCTGTCACCTCGGTGATTGCTCTGGAGGTCACGGGAATGAAAGTGGCGAGCCAAAGATGAGAAATGAATGCGGCGGAGCTCAGGCTATATATGGGTGCAGGTCCGGGAAGAAGGGCTCGGGTCCGGCTCGATTGAGCACGGATCCCTAGGCAAAGTGTCGGGCGAGATTCCCGGATGCACGGGGGGTGATCGGAGCGCGGGGTTTACGGATTTGGATACCGGGTCGTGACGCAATAAATCGGGGAAATCGGGTCGGGCGTCACGACCCGTGTGAAGTGGTCCACAGGGGGGAGTTGACCGGGGTCAACAAACCCCCGTGGACCAATCAGGAGCCGCCAATTATTGCATTTTTATTTGATTTTTTTGGGCCATTAAATGACCGAATTTTCAAAAACTTAAAACATGAAATATTTTTAATTTATTTTTTTATATTTTTTTTGTGATTTTTAATTAATTTTTGGAAATAAAAATAAGGTATTTACATAATAGGTCTATACATAGGTATATGTACAATATATAGGTTTTGGGTTTTTTGATTTTTAATTATTATTTTGTACAATTTTATTCCAATTTTATATTTTATTTATTTAGAGAATAAAATGAGGAATAAAAGGGTATTTTTATTTTATTTTTATCACTTATATACATGGGTGGAATAAATAGTTATATACATTTATATACATGGTATGTATACAATGTATTTTTGTATTTTTAATTTTGTAATTTTTATTTGATTTTTGTTTTGTTTCTTGTTATTTTATGTATTTACAATATGTAACATGGAATATTTACAAAAAGTTTAGAAAATAATTTTATTTATTTATAAGGTTAAATAAATAAGGGAGCATGGTTTATGTACATGGTGAAAGGGCATTTTTGAATTTTTGATTTTTAAATTTTTGTTTTGTTTTTAATAGTTCCTAAATATATACAAAATATGTACAAGCATATTTTTGGGTGAGGAAAATATAATTTTATTTATTTACAACAATATATACACATGAGCTCCTATCTCCCTCTACTTTGGCTTTTATGCGGTCAGGCCCATGCTGAGCCCTCCCTTGGGTTAGGTTGCTCAATATTTATTCTAAATATTTCCCTCTTTTTCTTTTTACTCTTTATTCTTTTATTTTTGCACAAAAACATGCTAATTACAGATATTTACAAACATGCATGCTTTTGCTAATTATTCCTATTTACAAGTATCTACATGCATTTGCCTAGGTTTTTGTAGCTAAAATATAAGAATAAAGAGTGATGAATGGGTATTCATCACCTACTAAATTTTAACGGTCTCAGAATTGCTGAAATCGACCATGTCTAGATGAATGTGTTAGGAATGTTTGTTTTGCATGAAACTTGAAACACATATTCCCCTTAACATATTAAGTAAATCCCACCAACTTTTAATCTAGAAAATAAAAAAATAATTGAAAAATGGGGGTGGGTGCAGGGAGTTTCCTACACCCCAGGGTGCAGGTTCCCTGCCTCCACACACACACACACACACACACACACACACACACACACACACACACACACACACACACACACACACACACACACACACACACACACACACACACACACACACACACACACACACACACACATATATATATATTATAGGAGAAACTTCAAATGAGGCGGGGTCTCACCATATATATGGTGAGCCACCCTCAATTTAGGCATCTTTTCAATCTATTTTAAAATTTCTTATTTCCTTCATATAACAATAAATATTAACACAACATGTACAGTAAAATAAAATTATGAAAATATTATTATATTGGATAGAAATGTTAATTTTAATTTGGATGCTATACTTTACAAAATTTATTTTTTTACATTGTGCAGTTTATACTTCTAAAAAACCGTTACAGAGTTTTTACTATATTCACAGTGGCCTTTACAATTTCAGAAAAGCTCCCACCTCATTTGAAAGGTCCCATATATACACATTATAATATAAAACTGTATATGTATTCTACTAAACTCATCCTATTTTATACAAAAAGCGGCTGGCTTTTCTGAACTTAGGAAGGACTGCATCTTATTTGAAAGGAATCCGTATATATATATATGTATATGTATAGGTATATGTATATGTATATGTATATATATGTATGTATATATATATAGGAGAAACTTCAAATGAGGTGGTGTCTCACAACTTTTGTGGTGAGCCATTAATAAGGGATTTTAGATCTTAAGCACGCGGTTGAGACTAAATCACATTTAATACTAATATTTAATTAATTAAAAAAATCTATTTTCATGATTGTCACATTCTAAAAATAGAATGTGACAACCCTAGATCCTATTTTTATGGAGAGAAATTATTTTTTCATTCTCTCTCTTAATTGATTGAGGACGACGCCCTCCCTTCGTTCCTCTCTCACGATTCGTTGTCATCATATTCCCGTGTAGGCATTATAGGCGGTAGTGCATGGAGGCGATGCATATGACAGGAGGTTATGATGTCGTGCGACGACGACGACAACGACGATACGTGGTGATGATGGTCACAGTCCATGGAAGGGCATGAGGGCTGTTCGAACGGGTGACAGATCCTGGAGGGTGAGTTGACCGAAGGTCAATAAAGGGAAGGCTGTGATTGGCCCATGTAAGGGCACTACAAGACAAAACTGTCCAATTATTAGAAAAATAAATAATGAAAAATAGTATTTGTTTTTATTACTTTTTATTGTAAAGTAAAAATTATTATTTTATGTAGTAGTTTTATTATTATTTTATTTTTTTTGGTGTTATTTATTACAAATTAATTATTAGGGGTGTATTTATATGTATATTCATCTATGTTTTGACTATTTTTATTTTAAACTTATATATTTGATTTATTATTTTATTATATTAATTTATATATTTATAACTTATGTTATGTACACAAATATATTTTATTATATTTTTTGATGTTATTTGTATCTCTAAATAAACATGGGTATAAATTGTATAAGTATAGTTATTGTATTTTTATCAATGTATTTAGTTATAATATTTATTTAAAGTGTTTTCTTTGGTTTTATTTTATCTTTATATTTTTAATGGAATATGAATTATATTTACAATAGAATAAAAATATAAATGAACAAAAGAATAAAGAATAAATTTCACTTTTATTTATTTACAAGTATTAGCATAGGTATTTTGCCTAATTTTATATACACTTATTTTATTAGTATTTTATGGTTTTATTTTAGTTTAAATATGTACATAAATTATATATAATATTTACATAATTATAAAAATATAAAATTATAAAAATAATAAAGAATGAATAAATTGAATATTTATTTGAGTATACTTTACAATGAGGGTCCAAAACCTAACTTTCACAACTTAACCAAAAAATTTATGAAACCACCTTTATTAAATATATTTTAAAAGTTATATATAATTAGAGGGGATTTTGATATATTTGAGTTTTTACTTGGAAGATATGGATCTGTGAAGTTGGGATTTTAGCTTTTCATTTTGTGTATAAAAAGTGCACTGTGTATTATTTTTGTACAAACTCATTTCGTATTTTTATTTACATTGTTATCTACAACTTTCATGTACAAAGTTTCTTTATTTAATGCATACATAATGAAGAATAAAATGAATGTCAAAAATGAATTATTGGATTATAAAAGAATTGTATTTTTATTGTATTTTTTGGTCCTCATCTCCCTGTACTTTATTCCTTGTCGACCAATGCAATTCTTTACTTGATCTCAGGGTTTATGATTATAAAATACCTTTGGTATTTTTTTATTTTCCCCTCTTTATTCTATAATTTTGACATTGAAAACAATATTATTTACACACTAGATGCAAAAAGTAATGATGCTATGCACAAAATAATGCTATTTACATGCATTAAGTATGATTTTTAATGTCAAAATGATATAATAAAGGTGATGAACTAGAGATTGATCAATCAATAATGTATATATATATATATATTTATATCTCATGTCATGCGTTTAATAATAGGGATTTTTACACCTATAACCCTGAGTAATTACGTAATAACATTTATAACCCTGCATAGTCGTGAATTACATGAGAAAACCTAAGTAATGCTTAACTCTTACATGACATAACCCTGTGTTATGTTCCGTTTGAGAATCCCGTTATATTTGACGGTTTCCGCTAAAAAGGACAAAATTGTCCCTAATTCGCCTTCTTATTTGCAAAGCATGCCATGGGGTTCTCTCTCCATCACTTTGGAAGGATGGCAGGTCGCGCAAGAGCCTCCGCCTCCTGCAAGGTCACCACGGCCGTCAACGCACCTCTCCCGCTGCAAGCTCCTCCTGGACCCCGCCTCAACACGGTTGAGGCAAGAATAGGAAGAGGGCCATCACCCACCTCAACCCCAGGCGACCACCCCGTTCACTTTTTTTCCATTTCCTTTGTTTTCCTGCATTTCCTCTATTTTCATTTTTCTTCTTATGCAACCGCATCTTCCCCAATCACCGCCACTAACCGCCCTTCATCACTGTCTTCCTCCATCCTTTGCCTATCACCATCACCACTCCACCCTTCCATCTTGACCTCACCTCCTGCACACCATTCTACCGCTGCAACTCCATGCCAGCTACTGCCAACCTCTGTAGCGGCGGCCACCTCCAGAACTGGAGTCAACGCCTGCACCTCGCCATCACCTTTAGTCACCCTCGCTTCGTGTGCACCCCCCTTGCCTGCATCCAGCCATGCTCCATCGACATCCCCTTGTGGCTGATGCACGCGCACCACCTCTACAAGTCAACCACTCCACCTCGCCCCGATCGCTGCAAGCAACCCGGTCGACCACTGCACCCCTCGCTGAACCTCTGCAAGCCCTTTCCCCTTGCCCCCTGCTGAACCTCTGCAACCCTTGGTCGACCACTGCAGGCTCAACCCGGTCGACCACTGCACCCCCTGCCCTCTGCAAGCCCTTGCAAGCTAGTTTGGCCAACCGCCCCCTCGCCCCTGCAAGTTCCCAACAAGTCCGACTCGAGGAGGTCGAAGGTGCTCCTGCACATCCCTAGTGGCGTGGTGATCCCATCATTCGCTGCGATGCAGGAGAGGAAGCTCACGCCCTGCGAACTCCCCTGCAAGGGGTGGGATGATTTTTCAGGGTGGGATTTTTATTTAGATTAATCTTAGTCATTAGATCGTTGACGGGACAGATTAACTCAATCATCTGGTTGAGTTAATGAAGTAAAGTAACGAAAGGTTATGGGTTTAAGACGGTAAACTTATTCAGGGTGCTGAGCGTAATTCATGATTATGCAGGGTTATGAATGTTATTACGAAATTACTCAGGGTTATGAGTGTAAAAATCCCTCAATAATATTTATACAATTTTCAAGTAATTGATTATTCTGTGATCACTGATAACAAAATAATGGACACTAGATATAGGAAATTACACAAGTAATAGATTAACATGTAATTAATAATATATTCTTCTTATTTACGATTAATATGGAAATAGTATTTTGAACAATAAGTTTGAACAAGAAGTTATTAAATACATACAAAAAGGAAAAAATAATGAGTAAAATAAATAAAATGATTCATTTACGAAAAAAAAGGAAGAAACAAATGCATTTAAAACTCATTACATACCTACTGACGTTACTTTACATTTGTTATTGTATTACTAATTTGCAACGAGCGTTTACGTGACCAATGTGTGTGTATATATATATGTATATATATGTATATATTATTGAATTATATACAAGGTAATAGTATATATGTAAATTACTGATTATTATTTTTGTATTACTGATCTCACAACAACCATTTACTTGACCCATATATATATCTATTATTAATACAAGTGTTTGAGCTTTCATCTTCTGCACGAAATCATCGATTTGACTATTTCTTTTCAAACCATCTTCCCTTCTTCAAAGACATGATATAATTGGAAATATAGTTATTGTTAAACACGTTTATGACCTACAATTGAAAATATAGTTATTTTTAATACACATGTATAACCTATAATTGATGCTCACTAAGACTAATGAGCACAGAACCCACCGGATAAGTCCTATATATGTGTGTGGGTGCACATGTGCAATGACATATAACACGTGCATATTTGTGCACTATAGTATATATAGAGTGTACAAGGTAGGTATTCGCACTTGTTATTCCTTTTTTTTCGAGAGCAAGAGGATGCACTAGGGTTAGTGATCGGGCCAGGTCAGGTCGGGTTTGACTTGGCATGACCCAAGCCCATTTAAGTATATAGGCTAATGGGTCCGGCCTAGGCCTATTTTATTCCAAACCTGACACAAACAAAATGGGTCGGATTCAGGTCGGGCCGACCCAATTTTAATACACATGTACACAAATATCACGTGTTCCATTCTTCTTGCATTTATCTGATTATTTCTTATGCATGTGTGCATGATTAATACTTTAAGTACACTAACTAATTCGTGATTCTGACATCAGTTGTATGTTAGAAATAGAAATGTGGTAAAAGAATATGGCAACTTAAACCACCATTCAATTCACAATTATAAATTCTATTGTAGATGCGGGCACTATGACCCAATACAGATGGGTTACTTACAATTGTACATGCTTAAACACTTGAGGACACAAATTCCGTTCTTACATATTAATGTAATAATCTTGCATATTAATGTAATATTGTTGCATATTATTGTAATAATTCCTCAATTCGTGCTAACGGATATGACTATTAATGTGTCTAAGTATTTATTCTAAACTCAAAATAAGGATATGAAAGTTAGAACATAGTATTTGAAGCAAACATGAATATATTGGATATAATTATATCGTCTAGGTCAGGCTATCAGTCTTGCAGGTTTGGGCCTTCTCAGGCCCAAACCAGGCCCGCTAATCCATTCGGGTTCATTTTGAGGCCCAAGACCCGCCCACTAATTTTCGAGTTCGTGTTTAGATCAAATTATGTGGATCAGATTTTGGACGGAATCGGGCCGACTCAGCCCAATGCTCAATCCTAAAATAAACTCACTAAAAATTTCAACATCAACTAAACTCCATTGATCTATTCAAACGTGAAATAAATGCGTCGGCAACCAAAAACTGAGATATTGCAAGAAATGTGAAACGTCAAAACCATCCAACTTGCCTTTTAGCATACAGCCTCCCACTCATCATTATTTATATTTTTGTATATTAACGACAGAGACAGATATCCTCTTCTTGGGACCAGTTCATTTAACAAGTTTTTTTTAAAATTGTTTGAAATTTCATCATGGAGCGTTTCTACACTGTTGACATTATAACACGATACTAAGAAAGTAGTGTTTTTTTAATGGAATATAATAGAGAAGTTTAACGTTAAAGAATATCACCTATTATCTTTGGGGAATATCCCCTCTTGTTAATTAAACTCACTAGAGGAAACATGATTTGATTCTAAGCTAACTCAAAATGAAAATGTTCCAATTCACTTAATCACTTTTAGATTTTGTTGGGATATTTGGGATACACCAAATAATACCCAATCCTAGGGCTTACAACTCCTCAATTATTGTAGCAAAATAGGTCCAAGTGGAGTAGCACTAACATTGGGACAAAGAATATTCGTGGTAATGGAATGTGGTCATGGAATACCCGGTCCTAGGGCTTATAATTGTGGTCATGGAAGCTTCTTTGGTTACTTGTAATAGCTACAAAATATTCAAAAATATTCACTGTCAGAGAACTCTCGCGATGAGACTTGCAGCTACAGTTAGAGGCCACAAAGTGTTGTGGCCAGAGCCTAATTCGATGGTCACAAGTCTCACATCCGTGGGCATAGTTCTATGACAACAACTTGTTTTCCTTGTAGCGCTTTTGTTGTAGGTTTCATTAGACAGATAAAATAATGGATCTGATTAGATTACGATTTGAACAATAGGACATTGGGACATACATTAACCACTGACAGTAACATATATGTTGTAAATGATGTGTTGAAAAAGACAGAGCAACCACTACAAAAAAATGAGCTGTGGCTACAGAATGTGGCTACGGAAACTTGTGGCCACGATAATTGTGTGGCCACTAGTTTTTTGTAGCTACAATTCCGTGGTCAAAGTCTTCAAAAAATGTAAATGTCACAACTATGGCCACGCCAACTTCTGTGACTACTTGTAGTGTTCACAACATATTCGTGGTGAAAGAACTCTTGCGACGAGACTTGTAGCTACGACTACATGCCACGAAGTACTGTGGCCAAAGCCCAATTTCGTGACCACAAGCCCCACATCCGTGAGCATAGTTCTGCGGCCAAAACTTATTTTCCTTATTGTGTGCAAAAGCTATTTGTGACGATCTGCTACTAATCGTTGAGAAAATCGACCGCAAGTATGCTTACCCCAACAATGGTAAACAACCGCCGGCAGTATTTGTTTAGGTAGAAAAAACGATCATTGCGAATGATAAACGTCTTCACTACAAGGAAAACAAGTTGTGGCTACAAAATTATGGCCACGGATATGGGGTTTGTGGCCACAGAATTGGGCTCTGGCTACGACACGTCGTGGCCAGTAGCCGTAGCTACAAGTCTCGTCGCGAGAGTTCTCTAGCCATGAATATGCCGTGGCCACTACAAGTGGCCACAGAACTTATCGTGGCCACAGCTCTTATATGAAGACTTTGGCTACGGATTGTGGCTACGATAAACTAGTGGCCACGAAATTATCGTGGCCACAAGTTTCCGTAGCCACATTCCGTGGCGACAACTCATTTTTCTTGTAGTGCTTCTCGACGATCACCATCGAAAATAGTCCCTGAACAAAAAACATTACAACATCTGCTGCAGATGTTGATGCTGCTATTGCGAATGCTGATGCTATTGTTGCAGATGTTGATGCTACTGACTTCATCTTTCAAGAAGAGGAGAACTCCATACAATACATGCATGGATCATTTACAACAACAATAACAACATCTGCACAACACACCCCATATGTTTCGAGGTTTACACAACACACGACATGTATATTAATTTCCTCCCATAATAACAACTGACACTACAAGAAAAATGAATAGTGGCCACGGAATGTGGCTATGGAAACTTGTGGCCACGATAATTCCGTGGTCACTAGTTTCTCATAACTACAATCCGTGGCCAAAGTCTTCATACAAGAGTTGTGGTCATGACAAGTTCTGTGGTCACTTGTAGTAAACACAATATATTCGTGGTTAGAGAGCTCTCCCAACGAGACTTGTAGCTACAGCTACTAGCCACGACATGTTGTGTCCAGAGCCTAATTCCATGACCACAACCTCTATATCCGTGGGTATAGTTCTGCAGCTACAACTTGTTTTTCTTGTAGTATGAGGATGCATAACGATCAAGTAGACATACTCCAAACCAAACCAATTTCACACTTTAACAATACAAGAAGAGAAATGCCATCTCATCCAAGATGGACGTTAAGTCATACAATACATAATCATTGAAACATAAGAAAATCAAGTTTCTTAACAACTACAAGACTAAGTAAAATAAACCGCGTTCTTACGTATTCCATCTAGCTAACACTTTACACTCAAGTTTTAATGGTTTACGGAGGGGTGCGTAGTTGTTGAGTGAGGAAGTAGGGTCACGAGGATCACAGATATAAATGCTTTGAGAGTTCCTCACCATGAACTATACAACTTACTTAGAAGTCCCATCATCCATGAACAATGACACGCTCGAAAGCGGCCTCTCTCTCTCTCTCTCGCAAGAGTCCATTTAAGCACTTCTTCCATGGACAAGGAATTTTTTCATGGTTCACCCTTTTTCAAAAAAAATTTGTCATCCTCGAAAGCCCACGTCAACCAATTCAAGACACCGTCCTTCTAAGATGGGTTGTCTATCCAACGCTTTGTTAACAATGGCTTATCTACGACTAGTACCTTCGCAATAAAAGAATCAATTATTCATCTTATGAACCTTAAAATACAACACATTGCAGTGACTTCTTTACTAAAGTCTAAACCCCAACACGTGACATATTACATGACTAAACTTATTTTTACCAAATCTAAAAAATGAGAGGAGAACTATATTTATTAATATTATCACTTGAACCCATCCATAAATATTCGAAGTGTAATTTAAGATGATCTCTGTCCCATGCCAGTATATATCTGATAAAATTCGACAGCATAACACCCACCGCTTTATATACCTTGTAATCCAGCCAGGATCGGTTGTTAAAATTGTTAATCAAAGTGATAATAGTGAAAGCTGATCAAGATTGATTTGATACACCAAAGAGAAGAGAAGTTATACTATCAAATTGTTTGTTCAAATATAAACTATATTGCATGTAACAATGATCATTTTATATTAAGGTTTGAATATTCATGGACCCCCTAATTTTGGAACCTTCGACCAAGGAGAACCAACATAAATGCAACATTATACAGATACCTTTCATTATCAAATGCATGTCACTACAAGAATTCTGACGATTTACCGGCATACACCTAATGAATCTGTGATTCATCATTCTAATTGGCCGAAAATAGAACTTCGTCTCGAGTAATTAGATGCATAAAGGTATTTATAACTCATAATTAACATTCATGCATTTGTAAATAATTTGCATAAATTAGCATTTAATTTGACAATCATATTCACTCGTAAATATTCACCTAACTTCATATGACGTAAAATCAACTCCATTATGTACATATCACTAATATTAATTAATGAAAAATCTTAAAAATACTAACTTATATATATGAAAAATAAATCCAAACCCTAATTCCATGACAGAAAGCTGTAAAAGTTGATATCTCTCACATACAATGTTTAATTTCACTTTATCAACTTTTGAATTAATGTACATTCAATTATCTACAAATAAAGACTAAATTCAAAAGAATTGGAGTTCATATGTGAAACTTGAGTTTTGAGACCAAACTGTATACTGTACATATTTACTAACTTTTGACTTATTATTTCGTGTACATATTTAAATCTTTTTGATATATTTTTTTATTTCTTTATTTCACAACATTTCTTAACTAATTACATTAAAAATAAAAATTTTAAAAAACATAAATATAAAGAAAAAGACAAAGTCTTACCCAAGCAAAATGACTTATCAACTGCATAAATTTCACAATTCTAATAATTTCTCATTTCATAATATACAAAAAAATCTTTGTGTCCATTGCATCAATTTATGCATCATGTTCAAATTTTGCATGTATTTTATAGAAAACCAAATTAAAAATAAAAATTTAGAAAAATGGTATTATATACATAAAATATTGCAAAAATTAATAACTTTCGCTCATGATTTCTTATGCATTTGAATCCCATATGAAAGTTGTAGAGTTCATTTAGATAAAATTTTCATTTTAGGCATTTTTTCCATTTGACATCATTTTCTATTTTAAATCATCTTTACATGTATTTTCAGCATCAAACACCTCTGGTCAATGTTTCACACGTGGCTCTTCCTCATTTGTCCATCTCGGTCATTAGTCACCCCTCTAAGTTAAACATTCCCCCCTCTTGTCCACCATCCTCAACCTCTAGTGCCTTATGTCTTGTGTATTACTTAGCCAAAGCGGACCTTTTTGTGGGTTTTTTTAAACTTTAAAAATTTTTATTTAATTTTTGATTTTATATTTTTATATTTGATTTTTAATGTTCTGAATTTTTTTATTTTCTTTTCATATTTTATATATTTTTTTATATTTTTTTTCATTTAATAAAAGAAGTGCATAATGTAAGACAAGCAAGATAATGTATTTATAAAAAGAGGTAAAAATATCAAAATTCAGGAAACACAATATTTTTGAGATTTTTATATTTTTCTATTATTTTTGTGATTTTTCTATATTTTTCTTAATTTTTTTGTAATTTTAAAGTCAAAAATACTAAAGGCAGTGAATAAAATAAGATACGGAACTAAAGTGAGGATGAAAAATATCAAATAGAGTCCAAATCCCTTAAATTAATTTTAACATAAAGATGAAGAAATAGAGAAAATTCAGAGATAGAAATTAGATTTTTAGGATTTTTATAGGATTTTGAATATTTTATGAAGTTTTTAAGAGTTTTGTTATTTTTATGAGTTTTCTTTTGAATTTTTTTAGTGATTTTTGGAATGATGTTAAAACACACAGAAACACATACAATAGATTTTTTTTGGAATTTTTCGAGGGGTCTAATATTTTTTAGTATTTTCTAATGCAAACAGTAGTAAAAATGCATGTTTTTAAATTTTTATAAATAATAATATGCAATAAAAATGCAAAACAAAAATATAGTGTGATAGATCAAAGCATTAGGAGCTTATGCAAATTTTTGTGGATTTTTAAAATTTTATAGATGCATGAAATAAATAAAAACAACAAAAAGAAAAATCAATTCTAGCAGGGGCATTCATGTAAATATCATAAAATTAAAGGGCCAAATTGCAGTTTTCTCACAAAATATATAATGCAATAAAGTAGTTACAGGACCAAATACAAATAGAAGATCCCACGAGGGTATTCCTACAAAAAGCCCACCAACGCACATGCTGCGCACGCATCTGTCAAGGGCATAGACGTAATATTCCAAAAACACGGGGGCTTGTATGCAAATTATCCAAAAATATGTAACATCATATAAAAATCTCTAGACTAAACCGAAATAAGCAAACCCACAGGGTTCCTTTACAAAATGACCCCTCACCTCACTTGCACGGGTCACGTGAGGTGACATGGCAGAGGACCTCTTCGTAATAAAGCAAAGCCTGGGGGCCTATTTGTAAATTATACAAAACATATGAACGTCAGATGAATGTTTAACTAATGTTCATTAAATAACAAAAGTGGCTGGGCTAAGTCTGCAAAATACCCAGCAAAAGAGATCGGACGACTGAAGGAATACCACTTATACACGTGTCAACGTCTCCTTGTGCGATGCCCCTTCGCGTAGACGGCCCAGATTAGATGGATCTTGAACGATCAACGGTTGTGGCGCAGCTTCATCCGACGACAGCTGCTCGCCTGGGCAGATGGCCTTCAATCCAACGGCGGGAAGCAGGGAAGGACAAACAGAGAAGAACTCTGACAAACCGGAGTTCTCTGGTCTCGATTTCCCCTCTCTGGCGTGTCCTTGAGCTCCAAAACGACCAGATCTTCTCCTACGTTGGTCCTCTCTCGATTGACGGGTTCAGGAAGTGGCGACTGCCACCAGAGCACGTCGGCGGCGGTGGAGGAGCGAGGCACCTCCAGGTTCCTTCGGCGAGCTCTCAAAATAGCCTCCAGGTGCGCGATATGCTCCAGGACCTGCAAAAAGAGCATAAAGGAGTCGGGGGCAAAATGCCCCGACTCTGTGGAGGGTGGAACAGACACGTAAGGACTTGGAGTGGTCAGCCACGGCCGGAAAGAACTCGAGCTCCGGCCGCGTGTGATTAAGGTGATTTTAGGGTGACTTAGATCGGATCAATGAAGGGTAACTCACAGGGTAGTTTTATAGCTAATCTACGAGCTAAAGAACGATAGAATAAGGGAGAAGAGACCTCACCAATCGTGCTCGGGAAGAAGGCTTCGGCGAGACCTCCGATGAGGTGGATCTACCTCAATTCGACGCCGTCGATTCCTCCCAACGGGTGTGAACCACTCCTGCTGTCAACAGGGAGGTATCTAGAACCCTAGGTCAAAGAATGAGGGGCGGAAGAGTGATAAAAAAAACTCAAGAAAGGTCGGGGGGTATTTTTGGAAAGCTGACGGACGACTTCAAAGATCGAGGGGGATCGGCCGAATCGATGACCCACTCCCCAAGAAAACACTAGATCATGTAAGATCATTCATCGCGAAGCAAAAGTTGTGAAGACCATATTGCGAATAGGTGAAAGATTGCGCCTCGATAAATCAGCGAAGTAGGATCGAAACTCAATTCTGACAGGGATACAGGAGTGGGTCCGAGAGTTGACCCGCCGGTCAACTCTCCAGACCTCCTGGTTAGTCCACGTGGACCATCCAGGAAAAATTCTGGAAAAAAATCTTTGTAAAATCCATTAAAAATAGAAAATGAATTTATTAATTTTTTATTATTAAATAAAAAATAGTTGTTATTTTTTGATGTATTTTATTACAATTTTTATTTTTTTAGAGGTATAAAAATACAAGTTACCTTTTTAGGCTTATATAGGTATATATATATATGTATATTTTAATATTTTATTTTTATTTTATATATTTAATTTAATTATTCTTGTTTATTATTTTATAAAATTTATAAAATATTTTTTTACACTCAAAAATATTTTTATTTTATTTTTCTGAAGTGTTTTGTACACTTAATAAAATAGGAGAATTAATCATATAGGCATATATACAGGTATTATACCCAGGTGTTTTATACACGTATTTTATTTTTGAGTTTTATTAATGTTTAATTTCATTTTTATTATACATATATATTACAAATAATATTTACACAAAAATAAGAAATTATAAAAATAATGAATAACTAATAAAATAAATATTTTAATCTGTACAAGTATACAATAGGGGTCCAAAACTCAACTTTCAAACCGTAGCTCCGCCAAATACGAAACCATCTTCAATAAATAGTTTATTTAAAGTTTATACAATTAAAGGTGATTTTGATGTGCTTCAAGTTTTTTATTAGGGAGATAAATGTCTAGGAAGTTGGGATTCTGGAATCTTATTCAGATCATAACATTTTATCTGTGCATTATTTTTGAGTGAAATAAATTTTATATTTTTCTTTATTTAATTATCTACAACTTTCGTGTACAAAGTTACTTTATTTGAGGTGTAAAAAGTGAAACCAAAAATAGGTCCCAAAATGAATAAAGAATAAATTAAATAAAAGTATCTTTATTGTATTTTGGCCCTTATCTCCCCTACTTTAATTCCTTGTCGACCTAGTCATCGAGATGCCTAGGTCTTGGGTTTCGGGTCTAAAATATTTGCAATATTTTATTCTTTTTCTTTTCTTTATTCTATAATTTTGGCTTTAAAACCGTATTTTATACAATATTTACATAATAATGCATGGATGATAAAATGCATGAATTAACGCTATTTTACGCACATTTGCTAGGTTTTTTAAGGCCAAAATGATAGAATAAAGATGATGAAACATGGATTCATCAGGCACCTCCTATAGACCATCGGAAACCAGAGTGATCACGACGAATCCCTGGTTGTTGCGGCTGGTCGTACCAAATCCCATTGACCTCAGTCAATGGCTCATGCATCTCAGAGTATGCTGGGGGCATAGATGCCAAAGGCTGATCGCTTGATACACCACCATCTGAGTATCAGATGATGGCATCTGCTGAAGGTTGCGGGTACGTCGAGGGATGATAAGCAGGCTTAGAATGCACATGGTATATGTGTTGTACTGGAGTCTAAGAAGGATGCCTCGGTCTCAGCTACCAAAGTCAGCATGTGATCTCGAAGACCTATTCGAGTCAGTATGTAATTCTTGAAGGCACATAATATGCGTCTTCAGATCACTCAAGCATCTCTCAAGCTCGTCAATCTTATTGAGCTTGTCTAAATTCTGGCACTTCTTCTCGATTATCTCCATCCATCCAACTTCTGACAAATGATCCCCATATCAGCTGATGAGGATTCGATCGGAATCGAAACCGCAGAAGGTGAATTTTCTTCTATCTGTGCCACTCGGAAGTGCTGGTGATAAGTTGGTGACTTCGTCTGATTGTAGACCCGAGTCTGAGACATTGTGGTATAGTTCTCTACCATTTTCTCGTAAATGGCCCAGACTCGATCCTCGTGCATCAAAAAATACGATCCAGTACATGCGGCATTCACCAGTCCCTATAATTCTGGTGTCAGCCCACCAAAGAAGCTTTATACGAGAGTCGGCTTGGAAAGATCATGGTGGGGACACCGATCAATGAGCTCTCGAAATCTGTCCCATGCCTCGTGTAACTTTTCATTCCCGATCATGGTGAAATTACTGATCATAGCACTAGGAGCATTCGTTCGACAGAGAGGATAATACTTGTTAAGATAAGCGGTTCTTAGCTCCTCCCAGGTCGAAACATATCTACCTAAGTGTTTCAGCTAGTAGGCTGCTCGATCAACAAGGGAGAAAGGAAACGTGATCAATTTGATCGTGTCCTCGTTCACATGCGCATCATGCACCGTGCTGCAGATCAACTCGAACTCCTGAAGGTGCAGGTGCGGCTCCTCAGTAGAAAGCCCGTGAAACTTGGGCAGTAGTTGGATTGTTTGAGGTCGGAACTCGAAGTTCCCATAAATAACAGGGAGACAGATCCACTGGTGAGTTGCAGTCGCTCTAGGGTTGTAGAGATGCTGCATAGTGCGGTTCAAGTCCACTGGCGGTTTCTCTGCTCCGTCTTGCGGCTCCTGATCCTTAGGTCCTGGATGATCTTCTCTTGGGTGCTCAGCTGCAGCTTGATCTCGTTGCGCGCGGAGCTGAGTTAGCTCGGCTCTGACATCATTCATCAGTCTACCTTGCTCCCTAATTTGATTCTGCATCGTCTCGAGGGAAGCAAGTAGACTGTTGTTGATTGCGGCCTGATCGATGACTACCGAAGTGGTCTGCGGTCCTTTACCAACCATGTTGTCTGGAAAGGAAAAGGAATCTAAATCAGGCTCTGCCAAATCAATGTGTAGTTGTTGATGATTATTGATAACTGGAAGTGATGATGGATAAGAATGAGTAGGAGAAGAAATCGATGACGAGCTTCTAGGGTTAGAGTCATGCCTGGAAGGAACAACTCGAGTAGATTTTGGTTTGGGACGAGAGACATCCTGAACCAGTCTGGATGACTGGGTAGGCTCGCGCGAGAGAGAGGATCGATCAGAATCGATCGAAGCGATCGCCTTCCCATCATCTTGTTGATTATTGGATCAGATCTAGAAAGATTGGACTCACAGTGCAATCAAATGCAAGACAAACCCCGAGTTCACCAACACAACCCTGGTGATGACCGTAAGAGTTCGGTCGTTTATCTTTTCGATTTTACAGTTGTTTGGCAAACAATGTTCTCACAGATTAGCAAGATCAGATAGGTGCTCAAGACTTCGACGTCGTACTGTCACGAGTTCTCACCATAAATCACCTAGTCTGAGGTAGTATGGAAGTAAGTACGGACCGTTTCCGGCTACCCGTATTACTTGAGGACCGAACCTTACATAATGTACTCTAAACCTCCCACTCTGCTAAGTAAACTCGGACTGTTACCAGCTACCCGAGCATACCCACTGATGATAAGGTGATAAAAGGTGTTAACTAAGTAGTATTTCGATAGAAGCCCAGACTCTGGCTCTACCTTATGTGTCGTCTCTCACTCACTGATCTGCAATACAGTTTCGGGGATTGCTCTCCCAAGACAAGTGGAGTTCTTACTTTTATTTTAAGATCAGATAAAAATAGCAGTCCCTATTTCAGTTTTTTGGTTTTCTCTTTTCTTGGGTATTTTTAGAGAAAAATCATCTAACGTGTTTTTATCTTTTTGGGTTCAGCCCTTAAAAGCACCTAGGTGTTGCAACCTAAACAAGCATCAAAGCTACGGTGTGCAGAGAAGGGAAAACCACAAAAATCCTAACAAGCACCTATCTCAAAAAAGCCGCGGAAAAACCTTCGATAAAAATCGCCATCGAAAAAACCGCGGTGGGTGCCCTGCTCTCCCAGGAATACAACCCTGGCGAAATAGACCGTGATGCATTTACGAGGCCCCTTTCTACGATATTTTTTTAAATCATATGCAAAAATTTTAAACTACTCGATTTCACGGTTCTGAGCTGCACGGTTCGAGCTGTGCTACACAAATAAAAAAATAAGAAATCGTGAGGTCAGAGAAATGAAATCACGAAATTAAATCCTAATCCTAAGGTCTTCGCGATTCATCCAAGCGCTGCATCCCCGACAACGGCGCCATCTGAAAAACACCACCCGATCACTTCTATGTTCTTGCAAAAAGAGACAGAAATAATTTTGCGGTCATTTATTGATCGGGTAGGTTTGTCAGAAAAGATTAAGGTTTAAATAATCTTCTTTATTTTTATTTATACTCCTAAACTTAATGTTTAGCGATTAAGCACGCAAGTGTCGAACTCAGGGAGACAAACTATTTTAACTAGGGAAAACTTTAGACTAATAAGGTTAAAAGTCTCCTAATTTTTATTTTATTTTAAAGATTTTTTATTTTTTATTTGAATTTTAAGAATTTTTTATTGTTTTTGTGAATTTTAAAGTATTTATATTTTTTTGAAAATGTTTTGTAAATTTTTATTTGATTTTTATTTTGTACTTTTTTATATTTTCAATTTCTTTTACTGTTTTTATGGATTTTAGAAAGCTTTTAGGCTTTTTATGGAATTTGTTTGATTTTTAAAGAGAAGAACTATTATTTTATTGAAAACTGTGATGTATTTTGAATTTTTAGTATATCAAACGATAATAAAATATTTTTATTTTTTTATTGAAAAGAGATGAAATTATCTTCAAAATGATAGGTTGTGCATTTTTACGAGGATTTGATTGAGTTAGTTATGAATTTTTGATTTTTTGAGTGTTTTATAATTTTTTATTGATTTTATTTTTTTTAAATTTTTTTTATTTTTTAACGTGTTTAATACTGTATATAATGAAAATACGTATTTTAACGTATTTTAGTGTAGTTTTATATTTTTTTAAAAAATATTTGTTATGGGGTATGTATGATACATAGTGGTGAGGGTATAGATAGAATTATATTGGAATTTCTGGGGTATACGTGCAAATACAAAAGTTGAAGGTGCTTTGCACAAAATAGCCAAAGGTCAAGTGATGTTCAGCTGCTTCTTCAAGCGGCAGGACCAGCTCGCAAATAGGGAGACATCCGGGGGTTAATGTACATATTGCAAAAATTCAGAGGGCGTTAATTGTAATTTCACCCGGTGTTCAAGCGTTGTCCACGTGACTTGAGTGTCAGGACATGTTTGAAATAGGTAGAAGGTTCAGGAATTAGTATGCAGTTGGCCAGATATACCCACTAGCGCACGCGCGCGGCGTGTGTGCTGCACTTAAGCGGTGGGGCGGCGGATTCGTCTGCAATTGACGCAAGGCTTTCGGATGACTATCGGACCATAACAGACCCGGTGGATGTTCTGCAACCTGGAATTTTGGTCAGGCGACTACTAGGCTTCGAAGCAGATGTTGTTATTCTCCGAATTCTTCTTTGTACCGCTTGGGATCGATCAATCGTCTTCCAGCATTTCGAGACGGAGCTCTGATCCAGCAAATGTGATCCGCTTCCAAAACCTCGAGCAAATCAAAGTTGATTCTGGATACACCTCAAGTCAAGGAGGCGATGTCCAAGTGCCTTTTTTATATCAAACAAATGCTCCACATTGAAGTCGTATGTGGTGTGAATTGTTCCTTCTCCAATCGACCTGTCATTGAGACACGGAGGGAATCTCCGAGAAGCTTTGGATGATGTGGTGTTCGTAATCGGAATCAAATCCCGATGCTCTGCTCAAGCGGCGATGATTACACCTGCTGACGACGATGTTAATATGACGATGAAGTTTTACGCGAGAAGGTTCGATTTCCAAGTAGATGCAGTGATTTTCAGATCGAGGTGGATATTTGTAGGTGAAGCGGATGCTGCGATGGTTCCGGAGGCTCGTGTGCGTCTATCAGATTTAATCTCGCGGTTCTACTCGGTTGATGTGTTTTTTTTAGACCAGCGCGATAGCAGTTTGCGTGAGATGCGTGCCCGATTCAGATGCCGTGCTCCAATCTACGATAAATCTTAAGGCAACTTCGATCAGCGATGCTTCGGATTTCCAGTTCGGCAGTACTCCTCTTCAATGCAGTGGTTCTCCAGATGAAGTGGTTGGACGGGATGAGATGTCTCCAACAAAATGATAAATCAAAGCTCCAGGACACCTGCAAGTTTAAAATTCTGATTCGAAGATCTATCCTCGGCCAATTTTTAAGCATAGAATGGTGTACTAGGTGATTGATCCCGTATGGAAGGATAAGATCAGGAGCTCAAACTCTAGTGGATTGTGATGAGGGAAGGTGCAGAGAATTGGATTAATAATCGGAAAATGAGGTAGAATTGTGATGGATTTGTGAGATCTATGCAGAGAAGAACGAAGGATAACGGAGGGGATGTGAATCAGATTAGGGAAGAAAGGAAATAGATCGAGAGAAAGTAAGGGAAACAAAATTTAGGATAAAAATGCTAACCTGAAGAAGGGAAACAGATAGAGATGAAGCAGCTGCCTGTGGACGGAGCTCGGCAAGCTCCGCGGATTCTAGCCTCGACGCACGGCACGATGCGGGGGCTCGTCGCCGACGATGGATCTAGCCTCTCCTCCTCGGTCGCGCTCGACGCGCGGCGAGGATCCCTGTCACTGATCTCTCTCTCACTCGGAGCTCGAGGACGGAAGGTGGAGTAAAATGGCGGATGGCTTGAATGGAGGGGGTCGACGGCCTTAAAAAGAGAAGGAAGGGTGCGATCACCGGAGGTGAGTGATCAGAACCGCAGAAGTTAGAGGAACGGCCGGCCAACAGCCGGCCGTTGGAGACGGTTGAAGGCGGAAGAGATGGGTTGCTTGAGGAAGAAGATGGGTTGGAGAAGTTAGGTCACGGAAGGAGGAAGAAGTTGGGTTGGTAAAGTTAGAGAGAGAAAAAGTGAGAGAGGAGAGAGATGAAAAGAAAATAAATTAAATTAATTAAAGTTAATAATTAATAAGAATATTATTAATGTTAATAATTAGATAATTACATAATTATTAATTAAATAAATAATTAATAATTAATTAAGGTTAATAAGGTAATTACATATTAATTAAATAATTAAGTATATAATTAATTAATTAATTAAAATAAATAAATGAAATATTATTTATTTGTATAAATCAAAATAAAGGATTAATATATTAAATAATAATATAAGCTACGGTTTATTGTACTACATACCAATACAGACCCAAAAACTGCGTTTTTCACGTTAGCTCTGATTTTAGCGAAATTAGCGCCATTTTGTAGATAATTGAAAAATATAATTTTAGGGACTAAGTTTGCTCAATTCAGAGTTCATACGATCGAGTTATGAGGCCCGCACGAAAAAGTAGCGGCTTTGGACCTCCGGATTTTATTGGTATTTTAAGTTACTTTTATTTTTATATTTTTATATACAATTTTAGATGATTTTAGGAAAAAGAATTAAGTTAATCGGGTTTACGGTTATTTAATTAAAAATATGGGAAGTTTCTACATATAGTTCAAATAGACAACGGGTCCAAAAAGCTGAAACTCACCGGTTTTATCCGAATATTTTTCTGATTTTTTTAATAAATAGTACCAAATATAAAACAGATTCTAAAAGTGAGTTTGGTCATTTTGGAGTTTTCTATAAATAGATATGAACCACAGAAGTCGGCTTTTGCGGTTTTTCCGATTCATTACAGTTATTTTATTTTTATACTGAAACACTTTTCTGATATTTTTATAAAATAATATATATATTTATGTGAACAATTGTTACAAAATGAGTATTTTGATTTGTAATTATCTTGATGATAAATAAAATAGGTGAAGTATTTACATGGTGAAAATGAGTAATTTATATTTTTGATCTTTATTTTCTTGATATTTGTATAAGTTATGATCCTTATCTCCCCTACTTATTTCTTTTGTCAACCCAGTCAATATTGACCTGGTCTCAAGGTTAGGATCAGTCAGTATATTACATATACATCCTTCTTTTATTTTTTATTTTCCTTTTTCTCTTTTTCTTTTATTTTGGATAATTTAAGTGTTCATTATATAATATCAATATTTGTCATTGGAATGTTAATTAAATAAAATTAGTGATTATTTACATGTATTTTACCAAGGATTTTAGCCAAAATGAAAGAATAAAGGCGATGAATCACTGATTCATCAATAGCCAAATACATGTAAATAACATTAATTTAAAAAAAATAATATTCATTACTTATTCTATAAATACCATATAAAATATTGTATGTAATGTAAAAATTAAAGAATAAAGAAAAGAAAAAGAATGAAATACCAAAGGTATTAAATGACCCTAACCCTGAGACTAGGTCAATAATTGACTTGGTCAATAAGGAATAAAGAAGGGAAAGATAAGTCCCAAAAATCATAACAAAAATCCTAGTTGGTATTCCCGTTAAATCTATTTTGGGACCTATTTTATTTTTTTATTATCTACACCTCAAGTCAATAAACTTTGAACATGAAACATGTCGACAAAAATACAAAGAAAATACAAAATTGATTTCATTTAAAAATAACGCACAATGTGTCCTAGACACTCAAAATAAAAAGTCATAAAGAAAACTTATCGAACATGTATATTCTCCATATCAAACTTATTTTATTGTTCACAAAATAAATTATCTATTTAAAAAGGTATTTTCATTCAATTTGGATTTAAGATGCAAAAGTTAAATTTTGGGCTCTCATTATGCAAAACACATGAATAAAATAATCAATTTATTTATATTCATATTTTTCGCTCCTTTATATTTTCTATAATTTTGTAAATCATATTTAAAATACATGTACATATTTCAAATAAAATAATTAAAAATACATTAAAATAAAAAGTATACTATAATACATAGATAAAGTATATACGTAATATACTAAATATACATATTTATTTAAGCTAGCAAATAACTTCAGGAATATATATTAAAAATATATTTATTTATTTAAATATGCTATAAATATATAAATTATGAATAAAAATAATAAAATATAAAATATAAAATAAATATAAATTACACTATATATAGGTACATATATCTATATTTGTACTTATAGAAATAAACAGCTAATAAATTAAATTGTAAAAATAACTAAAAATCACCATAAAATATTATTTTTTTTATTTTTTTAACAGAAAATTAATAAAATCAATATTTTAAATTGAATAAATAAGAAATATCTATTCTATTTTATTGTCTAACATGCTTACATAGACCAATGAAAATTTGATCTGGGCTGACCTCCCTAGGTCTGCATGTGTTAGATGTTAGGCCGCCTACTTCCTCATTTTTTTCCTTTGTTGACTCTTTCATTTTTTGGGTCGATTCCTTTAGAGATTTTGTGCTTCGATCATCGATCTTACATGCCAGGCTCTCACCTTGATCTAAGGAGCTATGAATCAAACCATTACCTCGATCAAAGACCCCATGTACAAATAAGCCTCACCGGACTCCATTTGACTTTAATCTATATTGGACCATTTTTCCATCCTCGATTCATGGCTTTTGGTCGTAGTTTGGTGACAGGGAGTTAATCTCGCCATCTTTAGGCATGGAGGAGAGGAGTTCGACGCGACATCCCCTTCAACGAAGCTTATCTCCGACGTCAGAGCCTCCATGTCGAATAATGACCTATTGATGATTTGTGGTAGCTTTTCTCGCATTTTAAGACGTAGATTTTGTTTCTAGACTTTAGTTATAACTTTAATTTCCTACTGTAGCATAAAATAATGATTTATAATTTGTTGGCACTTTAGTTCTGGCCACCGTTCCACCATTCTTTAGCCGTGTTCTGCCCTACCTTTCACTTACATTTCGTTCCCCATCCATTTATTTATGCCCCCATCCACTTCATTCTCCGAATTGACCCTCGATCAAGAATTCGAGGACCTCCTCCGCTATCTCCATTAGAACTCACCGCCCCTCCACTTTCACCATCATTACACTTGATAACAGTTTGAGGTAGTTTGTCGTCGACCCCTCTTTTGTTTTCTGCAAGTCAGAGCATGCAGGAGCCCCTCTGGGCTAAAGATTCGACATCAAAGATATCCCAGGTGGTCGAGCTTCATTAGCCATCCAAGAACCCATCATTGGGTCATCTAGCACCTCTATCAGCTTCAGGGAGCCTCCAGCTTCATTTTGCGGCCTTGGGGACATCCCTAGGTGGTCAGAGTTGCCCAACATCAAGGATCGAAGCTCGACTTGGCTGTGTTCTTCCCTATTCTTCTAGGTTGTTCACAACTATTCGATCGAGGTCGATCTCTAGAAGCTCTAGTTGTTGTCGAATTTGAGCGCCATCAGACGTCCGATCAACTTCCGAGATTTAATCTTGACCATTCATCCACGAAGCGATATTAGCCGTTGTGGGAGCGACGCGTGTCCAAGTGAAGTAATCAGAGCCCTCGACCTGCACGTACATAGGGGTAATTTTGCAACACCACCCCTCCATTTTTGTATTTTATTATTTAGTCTAGATACTTTTCATATGTAATTATAAAAATTTTATATAATTTATACTTTCAATCCTAGGTTTTTGATATTTGCATTTTGGACCCTCACCATGTCACCTCACATGTGCATACACGTGTGGGGGAGCATTTTGTAAGGGACCCCTCCAGGGTTACTGTATTTCCATTCACTCCATTGATTTTCAAATCAAGTGTAATACTTCTTGGATAAATTGCAGTTTGGACCTGAAGATTTTTGTTAATTTCAAATATACCCCTGTCAAGCATTTTTAATTGAATATATCTAGGCATTTTGCATGCAGCCCTATATTTCTTATAGGGGGTTTGAAATCAATTAAAATATTTAGGAAATTGTATAAAGGCCCTTGCCAGTACTATGGTTTCCTTTTGTTGTTTTTTTTATAAAATATCATTTATGCTCTAAAAATTCTAAAAAATTAGGTTAGATGCCTTAAATATAGTTCTACTACATATATTTTTAATGAGGTGTTTTCTTTATTTTTTATTTATTAAAATTTAAAATATATCATTTAATCCTAGTTTACAATTAAAATATAAAAAAATATAAAATCATATTTAAATTTTTTGAAAAAATAGATAGTATTTAATGATATTTTATAACTATAGACCAAAAATCACAAAAGAAAAATACTAAAAAATAAAAATATCCAAAATGCTTTATAAAACTCGGTGAAGATTCTATAAAAATCCAAAAACATTTATTTCTATTTTTAAATATTTATGATATCTTCTATATATTAATTTTTTTTGGAAAATTTTGGAACTTTTATATTTTCTTTTTAAATTCCAAAATAATTTGGCCAGTCAATATAAGTAACTATTTTGATATTTTTATTCAATTAAAAATCCAAAAAAGTACAAATTCCATGATACAACACCATCCTGATCCCCTGCGATGAAATCAAATCGCTCAACACTCGATTCCCTTATTACGGGACCTTAAAACACTTCTATCCTCTTCATCCCTACCTTCTATCCTCTGTAATTGATCTCCAGGAACCCATCCAGCTCATCTTCCAACCACTCTTATCACGAGATCACTGGCGGATACGACCCAATGTTGGATATGAAAGCCCACGGTAAGCCATTATGCAATAAATGTTTTTGAAAATATCATTCACTGATCTGAAATGAAGAATAATTAATTTGCATAATAGGTCCCTTAGTACAATAAGGGTTATGTACCATCGCCATCTTAATGATCATACAGCTGTTGATTCAATTATTGAATCATATAAGCTGGTACTTGGATGGATATCTAAAGAGTTAGATTGAGGACTTATCAAGTACCATCAAATGATTATTAAGAGAGGATCTCCATCCAGAGAAGGAGATGGCAATTCTTTATCTAAAGGTTGATATCTGACCGACATCCTGATGCAGGTCCTCTGTATAACACTAGAGATTCGGAGGTGTTATATAAGTTAGATCAAAGAGTTAACTTAACGAGATCGAGATAACCAAAGACCTATGTCGTATGTTGTCAAGATATATGCACACATCCTCTGACCAGAGACAAATGTGTTACTATAAGTCTGAGTATGTATATTTGGTAGACCAATAGGTTGATGACCTAACCAAGGTCTATACACCGGTGTGCTGGTGTGCATACAAGGGCACAAGAGTAATCAAAGGGATCATATAGGTTCATTTACTGAACTAGAAGACATTAGATCACTCATAAGATATTGGAAAAAATCAAATTCCACGCACGACCGTCTCGTTTTGGAAGCTTGACTAAATGTGTAGGTTTGATGTATGCTTTTGGAAAGTATATGATCAACACCTAGGTATGATATATGCTTTTGGAAAGTATATGATTGATACTGACTCTCAATGATCAAATGAGAAACTTAATGATAAAACCCTGAAGTAGTCAGTGTAAAATAGATCTAAAACTTTACGTTTATTCTAGGTCTTCCAGTATAGTATGTAGGATGTACATGTATTAGAAATACCTAAGGTTAATGTGATCATAAATGATTGTATAACCATGACACTTCCATCCTAGGGAGTGATGAAACATGTCTGGATTTTAGTGACTCCTGTCAGTAGAGAAGTGATATGATCTTGGTCCAAATGTTGGACATTGTTTGAATGTGATTCAGATGAAATGAGAAGATTGGATTTACGGTCTTGATTTAATCAAGCATCTATGAGAGGTCCGCATTATATGGATTTGATATGTGATCTCAATATCCAAGTCACTATACATGGAACAATACAATCGCATGTCCTTATCTCCAAGTATCAATGGAGAAAGAGCATTATCCTTGAAAGAGTTCAAGGATGTGAATCCAATCCACATTAATAATCAATCAACAAATATAAATCATAATATGCTCTCTATATTCATATCTATGATAATTAAATCACATTTAATCATCTTGGATCTCTATGCTCATGTGCCCAAATAATATGAATCACATTCACATTATTCACATATTTGATAATTAATCACATTTAATTATCTAAGATAGATCTCCTTATAATATGAATCAATCCATATTATTAATGATAATTAAATCACATTTAATTATCAATTTTCTCAAGCTCAGATCCATATATCAAAAGTAAACAAAATAATTATCAATTATTTTTATAGAAAAATTGACAACAAGTGTTGTTGTAAATCTTGAAGGTTTCCACGGAATAAGGTAATCTCATGAGATTACGTGAGATAGACATCAACTCCCATATTATTGAAGGAGACAATCTACATTCCATAATCTCCATGCTTGATTGATTTAATTTGAGATTAATTATATTGATATATATTTAATCTAAATTAAATTAATTGTTGTTGTGTTCTTACAACAAAACCTTGGCCACTGAAAGAAGCACAAATAAATCTCATCTAATGATTTTGTGTAGTCCATGGATTGTAATCCATGGACTCCCAAAGTACTATATAAGAAGAGGCACCCCTTGCTCAAGTTAGATCAAGAGACAACATCCATATGCTCTCTCTCTCTCTCTCTCTCTCTCTCTCTACATGCCAACCCCCTCTCTCTCATTGTGGCCGTCCACCATGGAGCCCCAGAGAGAGTCGCCATTACCACAGTCGTCATTATGCTGCTGGATTGTTTGCTCATGGATCTCCGTCTCCTTCGGTGCGCTTTGCTCGTGAAGAAGATGTCATATCTCGTGTGACAAGATCAGGAGATTCATTGCTTGGATCATCAACATGAATTGCGAGAAGCACATATTTCATCAACGCGCTCGTAAGTGTCTCCTCCATCAGATCGGACTTGAGACATGAGGTCTCTTTGTTTAGAGAGTCGATCACAACCATGCTTCAAGAGGTAAACCTAATACTTGTATGTGGTTTAGATAAAACGATTCGAGAAGCATTCTTAGATATGTGGCTTCATCGGATTAAATTTTTTTAAATTATGCTGCTCAGAGCAACTAGTGCGACTAGTCGCTCCGGATCACATTTGATGTGATCCTCATGCCTCCATGATACGCTCAAGGATTTTTCCCATATCCTTTACCCATACCTTATCCTTTTCATATCAATGACCATGTCCTAATCTGAATTCCATCTTAACCTCATACTTCTCCTTCTCAAGTCATCTTTCCTATAAAAAGCACCTTTTGGCTGCTGTTCAGATCATTTGCCACTATCGTCGTCCCTAAATATGAGAGAGAGAGAGAGATAACTTGAGCCTGGTCATGGTGATAGAAAGACCATAATTTGTAGGCAATGACCTCTAGCTTGGCATGATCCATGGTGATGTACCACTATGCCATTGCATCCTCCGCCGAGAGCAGATCAGCCTTCGCCTTCTCTTATTCGACATGAAGGCCATCACCAAAGTTGAGCACCTCCTCCACTTCAAATTGAACTACCTGGTATCTTCCTTAGATCCTATTCTTGAAGGATATGGGAAGATCCTTAAGCGTAACATGGAAGCATGACGATCACATCGTATGCGATCGGGAGCGACTAGTCGTGCTAGTTGCTCAGGGTAGAGGAATTTTAAAAATTTTGAACGGTAAAACCACTTAATCCAAGAGCACTTCTTAGATCATTTCATCTAAACTACAAACAAGTATTATGTTTATCTCTTGAAGTATGGTTGCGATCAAGTTTCTAAACGAAGAGTCCACGTGTGTCAAGTTCGATTTGACGGAGGAGACACTCGTGAGTGTCTTGATGAAATGCGTGCTCCTTGCAATCCTGGTTGATGATCCAAGCAGCAAATCTCCTGATCTCGTCTCATGAGATCTGACGTCTTCTTCAAGAGCGAGGCACACCAAAGGAGATAGAGATCTACGACCAAACATCCGACAGCATAACAGTGGTGCGACAACAATGACGACTCTATCTAGTGCTCCATGGTGGACAGTCACAATGAGAGAGAGAAAGAGAGACTTGGTGTGTATATATATAGAGAGAGGGAGATATCATATAATGCATGTCTAAAGAAGAGCTAAGCTTGCCTCTTCTTATATTATATTTTGGGAGTCCATGGATCCCAATCCATGGATAAAACAAATCCAATGGTTCACATTGATTTGTGTTTCTTTTATGGTCATAATTTCGTTGTAAAAACACAACAACAATTTAATAAATTAAATTAAATATATATTGAATAATACTCAATATAAATTATTTTCAGTTAAATCAATTATCCATGAAGATAATAGGAAGGAGGCAAGCCTCCATCCATATGAAGAAGGAATGGTTACCAATTCCAAATAGGAATTGGTGACCATCCACCCTCCTCATTAGGAATGTGTCTAGCCACCATGATCTCATGATTTTTTTCACATTGCAATCATGGAATTGAAAATTTGTGAATCACATTCACAACCTAAAATAAAATGTAAATTATATTTTCAATTAATTATTTAATGCGAATCAAATTCACATCAACATTTAAATTCTAAATGTTATTTACCAATATCTCTCTTTTATATATTATAAATTACATTTATAATATATATATATATATGTATGATTAATATGGATAGTGCTATCCGCATTATTCATATTCTTGATAATTAAATCATATTTCATTATCGAAGATCTTCAATTTCATGCACTTAAATAATATGAATCTCATTCACATTATTCATGATAATTAAATCACATTTAACTATCCATTTCTCATGTGTCCAAACAATATGAATCATATTCATATTATTTTGTAGTAATTAAATCATATTTAGTGATCTATTTTGATCACTGCTCAGATATAATATCAACAATGAAGTTATTCATGAACTCTTTCAAGAATAATGTGCTTTCTTCACGTATACTTGAAGACAAGGACACGACAATTGTACCTTCCACGTATATTGACTTGGATATTGAGATCACATCTCAAATTCAAATCTTTTAGACCTCCCATAGATGTTTGATTAAATCAAAACTATAAATCTAATCTTTTCATTGTATATGAATCACATCCAGATCATTGTCTAATGTTTGAACCAAGATCATATTACTTCTCTATTGAGAGGAGTCACTAAAATCCAAACCCATTTCATCGCTCCCTAGGAATGGAAGCATCATGGTTATACACTCATTTATGATAACATCACCCTTGGGTATTCCTAATACATGTACATCCTGCATACTGGAAGATCTAGAATAAACTTGAAGTTTAAGATTTCATTGAGACTTTCTTCTTTGAGGTTTCATATTTAGGTTTCTCATTTGATCATTGAGAGTCGGTATCGATCATATACTTTCCAAAAACATTTATCATACCTAGGTATTGATCTTATACTTTCCAAAAGCATATATCAAACCTACAAATTTAGTCAAGCTTCCAAAGCGAGACAAATGTGCATGGAATTTTATCCTTCCCAATATCTCATGAATGAGCTCATGAACCTGTATGATCCCTTTGAGAGATCGTATTACTCATATGCCATTGTAAGTAGATCAACACATCAGTGTATAGACCTTGATTAGGTCATCAACCTATCGGTCTGCCAAATGTACAAACTCAGACGTATAGTAACACATCTATCTCTAGGTAGAGGATGGATGCCAATATTATGATATCATATGACATAGGTCTTTGGTTATCTAGATCTCGTTAAGTCAACTCTTTGACCTAACTAATCTGACACCTCTGAATCTCTATTCCTATACAGGGGACCTGCATCAAGAGGCCAGTCAGATATTTGCCAAAAGAGAAAGGATTGGCATCTCCTAATCAGGCTAGATATCATCTCTTAATAATCATTTGATGGTGCTTGATGAATCCTTAATCTAACTCTTTAGATATTCATCGAAGTACCATCCTTTATGATTCAACAATTGTATCAACAATTGTATGATCATTAAGATGTCCATGGTACATAATCCTAATTGTACTAAGGGACCTATTATGGAAATTAATTATATTTCATTTCAGTTTAGGGAATGATATTTGCAATAACATTGATTGCATAATGGCTCATCGTGGGCTCGCATGTCCAACAATCTCCCACAAGCACAAAGAGCCATTAATGGGCTAATCTTTAAACCCACACTCATGAGACAATAATAAGATATTTAATATATCTAGGTAAGATGATCAGTCACTCTGTTTACAAGAGACTATGCCAAGTCCTTTTAGAATACTTGCATATCTCCTAGTAATAGTGCTCCATCTAATGCGAATGTTGCATCTTACGTAACCAATACTCAATTTTATTAAAGAGTTCTGGTGTCTATGACACTATAACTCAATAATCATTATAACCGGTATATAATTTCTACTATCTTTATTAGAATACCTTTATTCCCAGAAATCTCTATCTCCTGAGACTAAGACCCAGTATTAAGGCATCTGTAGTTAAGACCTTTTAGATCACTATCTGTAAAGTCCTAAGTTATTGAAGATAAGACTTTGAGATCACTAGGCGAACAATTTTAACATTCACTTCCTCAACTCTTTGAGTGCTATCCCTTTAAATAGGTCATTACCATATTTTAAGGGAAGAAAGCCTTCCTTGGGGTTTTCCAAGAATGGAACATGTCCAAGGTGTACCACTTAATGTGACAGTCCCAATACCCTCTCTTCTATGATTCTAAACATCTTCAGAACTAAGATATATGAGGTGTTCTTGAGATCATATCTCAAGGTATGGAATAACATGATTATAAAACACATATTACTATCCTTATATCATTTTAAATCATTAGGATATTATATACATTTAGCACGATGAACATAATGACACTCCAACTAAGCTTCACATGGTTCATTAAGATTCCATCTGAAATCATAACCTTTATAATTTCATTAAATCTGATGTTCTGACTATAAGAAGCTTATTTGAGTCCATAGATAAAGTTCCTAAGCTTGCACACCTTACTTTCCTCAACCACAAAGCCCTGGTCTACTTCATGTGAATATCCTCAGAGAGGTATTCATAGAGGAATGCAATATTAACTTCATGTTGAAGATATCGTTAAGTTGTGTATCTATAATGAGCAATATTCTGATGGGTTTAAGCATGGTCACTAAAGAGAAAGTCTCATTGCAAGCGACGTATTCTCTTCGGTGTGTATCTTTTGGATACGAGCCGTGCTTTGAAGGTCTGTACCTTCTAATTAGGATCCCTCTTTCTCATGAAAAACCATTTACACCTTAACCGGTCTTAGCCATATAGGTGTATCCACAAGGGTCCATGTACAACGCTTGTATATGAATACCATGATCTTTAGAAGCTTCATCATATGAAGTCATATTATTATTAGACTTAACTGGCACATGTATTCCATCCTCAAACTCATTCGAAGAGGCATGAGTGTTTCTTCTTTAATTGCTTTTTTAATTTTCGGTTTCAGGAGCCTCATTATCTTTTCAATATTAAATGAGTACCTTCACTTCATTTCATCTTGATTCTCAACAAAGTCATTATCTAAGACTCATATTCTTAGAGATGAAATCTTTTAAGAATCTCCAAGTCATAAAGTATGCATCCAATACCATCCTTTATTTTCCTAATGAAGCAACACTCTTTGGTGCTAGATTCCATCTTACTTGCATCCATGACAAAGTTATGGACCAAGCAACCCTAAGTCCTCAAGTGTCCAACACTAGGCTAGGTTCCAAAAATCTTAGCTTATGAGTTTGTTCGGGTTTAAATTTGCATGGAATCTTATTAAGAATATATAGTAGTCTCTACTACATATATACCTGGAAACTAAGAGGTAGTTATGTTAATATTCATCATTGATCAAATTATGTCACGTGTGATCCTTTTGTATCTCCCTAAAACTCTATTGAGTTTAGGAGAATTAGGAGGATTGAGATAGGAATGATATTCCTTTCTCTAAAATGTATTCCATGAATTCATCCAATAGGTACTGACTACCTAGGTCAGATCAAATTCATGTCATCTTCTTTCAAACTTTGATTCTAAACCAAATTGTGAAATATTTGAACATTTCAAAAGTTTCTAATTTGAAGGTAAGAAATCTCATATCACAAAAATCACCAATTGATATCACATATCAATAATGTTTATTATGATAGAGATGATTCTCATACATGATGAATCCACATTTCATCATCTTTATTCTGTCATTTTGGCCTCAAAAACCCTGACAAATACTTGTAAATACCCTTAATTCCTGCATCTTAGTATCCATGCATGTGTATGTAAATGGTGTACAAAATACAGTTTTTAAAGCCAAAATTATAGAATAAAGAAAAGAAAAGAAAAGAAAAAGAATAAAATATTGTAAATATTTTATGACCTGAAACCCCAGGACCAAGGCATCGTGATGAATGGGTCGATAAGGAATAAAGTAGGGGAGATAAGGGTCAAAATACAAAAGAATTCCTCTCCGTTTAATTCATTCTTTATTCATTTTGGGACCTATTTTTGGTTCTACTTTTTATACTTCAAATAAAGAAACTTTGAACATGAAAGTTGTAGATAATTAAATATAAAAAATATACAAAATTTATTTCATACAAAAATAATGAACAGATAAAAAGTTATGATCTGAATAAAATTCCAGAATCCCAACTTCTCAGACTTGTATCTCTCAAATAAAAACTCGAAATGTACGAAACTCACTTTAATTGTATATAATTTCTCATAAACTATTTAATAAAGGTGGTTTCATATTTTTCAGAGTTATGGTTTGAAAGTTGAGTTTTGGACCCCACTTGTATACTTGTACAGATTAAAATATTTATTTTATTATTTATTCTTTTTTTTTATAATTTTATATTTTTATAATTTTGTAAATAATATTTATAATATATATGTACATTAAAATCAGAATAAAAACCTCAAGAAAATACAAGAATGAAATACCTATATACAATACCTAGGTATAATACCTATAAACATACCCATATGATTACTACTTATATTTTATTAACTGTATAAAAGAAATCAGAAAAATAAAATAGAAATATATTCAAGTACATAAAAATGTTTTATAAATTTATAAAATAGTAAACAAAAATAAATAAAGCAAATATACAAAATAAAAATAAAATGATAAAATATATAGATACATATACGTATATAGCCTATAAATAGTAACTTGTATTTTTCTACCTCTAAAAAATAAATAAAAATCATCATAAAATACTTTACAAAATAATAAATTTTTTTTATTTTATAGTTTAAAAATAATAAAATCATTTGTTATTTAAAATGAATTTACAAAACATTTTCCAGGGATTTTTCCTGGTTGGTCCACGTGGACCAACCAGGTGACAGTCCACGTTGACCGACGGGGTCAACTGGCTGTCCTCCCCCATGTGCCTCTGTCAGACCTCGGTTTTTGTCTGCCGTTGCGGACTTATCGAGGTCGTCTCCTTCACTATTTCATGATACATCCTTCAGGACTTTTGTTCCCTCAGTTATCAGATCTTTCACGCCCTAGGCTCTCCTTGGGTCGAGGGTCGACGATTGTAGCGATCTCTCTCGGTGTTTGGGGGGCCAGCACCACTCCGTCAACCCTACTTATTTGCCCCTCTGACTTTCGAGCCATCTTTGAACCTCTTGACTAAATCCAGCCCCTTTTCTCGTGTTCTCATGCGAGGTGATGTGACAAGCTACCTCCCAGCACCTTCAGCGAGCTGCAGCGTGGACCAAAGCAGTCTCCATCACCTCTGCCATTCGTCGACGTCGAGGTTCCTCTGGTCTCTGGCCATCGAGGTACCCCTTCTTTCTATTTTCCTTTGCTTCTTTTTAGTCCCTGTAGTCGTAGGATTAGTTCAGACCCCTTAGATCCCCTCACAGATCGTTATTTCGCCCTCCACGATCGCCTCGCCGGAGCGCACCTCCGGCCGAGTTTCCCTTTTGCCAAACCACCGTCCATCGATCCTTTTCGCACTTCCGCGGGGTCCAGGCATTTTTCCCTGGCTCCCTTCACCCCTTTTTGCAGGTCAAAGTGCATTGAATAGAACCTCGAGGTCATTTTGGAGCGTCGCCGGTGACATCTGAACCCAGCTTCCTCCACCGCCTTCTCGACGGTGCTTCGATGCCTCTCCGACGACGCTGAGCCCTCCAGCACATAGTCAGACCTCCTAGGAGCATGCCCGACCCATTCCGAAGCTTTCGGAGTCTCGGAGGAGGAAGAACGAGGTCGGAGAAGTTCTCCTCGCCGACGATTCTTCCCCGTTCTTCCGGACCCCTTCTCCGCCGTACGATCAGGGTCCCGCTCCAGATTGCACTTCAGCCATCAGATCTTGGCCAGTCTCCTCCGTCGATCGTCTTCGCCAGATCTGATCTCAGCCGCTCTTCGCCGAATCGGTATCGTGCGTCCATGAGGTGCTACGTGGATAAGTGAGGACGCCAGCACCGTTCGATCTCGTAGTTGTGGGTATTTTGCACTCTACACCCCGAACCTTTTTTTGTATTTTAAATTAGTCCATAAACTTTCAGGCGTAGTTTAAATATTCCTGTAATATTTGTATTTAGACCCTCAGGCTTTGCATATTTGCATTTAGGTCCCTGTCCACGTCACCTCATGTGACCAGTTCACGTGAGGCTTAGACATTTTGCATCGGGACCTCTGCACTTTCTCATATTTTTTTGCAGTCCAGAAGCTTTTTATTTAAGTGGTAATATTTTGGTAAAATTGCATGTTAAGCGTTGTGATATTGCAGAAATACCCTGCCAGGTCACGCGCCTAGTGCGCGTGAGTTTGTCCATTTCGTAGGGAGCCCCTTCTGGGTTTGGGTATTGGTAGTTAATCCAGGAACGTGTTTATTCAGTTTTATATATTGTGGAAAATTGCACTTTGGCCCTTGGACTTCTGTATAATTACTTATATGCCCTTGCAAGTAGTGTAGTTTCTCTTTGTTGTCTCTATTTATTTAATGCATCTATAAAATCCCAAAAATTACCAAAAAATATCATAATCTCCTGTTGCAATCTACTTTCATGGCATATTTCAGTTTTGCATTACTGCATATGTTATTTTGCATTTTCTTGCATTTTATTATTTATAAAAATTCAAAAATATGCATTTTCAACATTGTTGGCATTAGAAAATACCTAAAAATAATAAAAAAATTTTGAAAAATTCCAAAAAAAATTATATTTTGATTATTTTCGTGTGTTTTAACTTCATTCCAATAATCATTAAAAATTTCAAAAGAAAACACCTAAAAATTACAAAACCCCTAAAATCTTCATACAAATCTTAAAAATTCTACAAAAATCCCAAAAATACAATTTTAGTTTTTTTAATTTTTCCTATTTTATTATCTTTATATTAAAACTAATTTGAGGAATTTTGGACACTGTTTGGTATTTTTCATCCTCATTTTAATTTCAGCCAACCATTTGTTTCACTGTTTACTAGTATTTTTTATTTCAAAAATACAAAAAAATAAGAAAAATCTAAAAAATACAAAAACATTAGCAAAATATAAAAAGCACAAAAATAATTTATTTCATGTATTTTAAGTATTTTTCCTTATTTTTATCTCTCTCTTATCTCTAGTGTATATATACTCCTTAGATATAATACATCTTTATTAAAAGAAAAAGAAAATAAAAAATATACAAAACACAAAAGAAAAATACAAAATCAGTAAATTAAAAAAAATCAAAATACAAAAAATATCAAATCAAAAGTTAAATAAAAAATATATAAAATAAAAAACCCACAAAAATAGCTCAATTGTAGGCATTTGATCACTTTCACATTTTTTAGCATTATTGCCTTGATCTATCTTGCTTGATCCCTGAGTTCGACACTCTACACATACTTGCACTATACACACTTATTGTAGAGTTATAATAAACTTTAAATCCATATTTGCTTCTCATTGTTTGATTGATATTGTGGGTTAACTGTTGACTTAATCGAGATTTACCGAGGGTCGCCACAGTGACTTTGTCTCCGCCTTGTGTGAGACATTTAGACCCTCGTACATCTCGGTTAATCAAATGGCGTCGTTGCCAGGGAGCAACAACGTATAGACCATTATTTTTGTGATTGATTGTGATTATTTGTTTAGCACTACTGCTTCATTGATTTCCCTTGTATTTGAATTGCATTTTTGAGCTATCTGACCACCTCCTTTATTGGCTTTGTGCAAGGTACTGCGGATCGAGGGAGGCATATTTTCATAGGTGCCTGGGCATCCACGTGAAACCGGCTACTGCCTGCACGAGGTAGACTTAGGGATTTTTGTATATTAGCTCTAGTTTACTTTTCTGTCTATAATTATAATTATTTGTGAGAGAGGAACTCCAAATTTGTAACTTAAACATGACATTTCTAGAATCCAAGAGCAGTCTGTACAGCTTGCAATCGCCAAGAGCAGTCTGTACAACGGCATCCTCGGGGTCAAAGGTGGAACAGGATGTGAATGGATGTGCGGGTGAATGATCTGGCCAATAGACCCTCTCCTTACAATATGAATCAACCAAGTGTCTCCCGAACTCTTTTTGTGTTTTTAAAATTTTCTCATTTTTTTGTATTTTTGGCGATTGCAAGCTCCCATGATCACCCACAAGTAAATCCGTATCCTCGACGAAAGGAGATTAATCTGGTTTTTCCTCAAAATAGCAAGATTATCATTCATCAAATCAGTGCGCTTTGTCATTCGGTTCAAGATATCACTTATAGAGATCGAGGGAGGTGACTCCAACAGGTCAGACTCGGGTGGATGTGAAGGTGGAGGTGGATAATATGCAGGTGGAGGTAGAGGTGGGTAGAAGTCCGAGGTCTGATACTGCAGTTGAGGCAGATATGTACAATAATCAGAAAAATTAGGAGGAGGATCCTCCAGATAAAAGGGAGGTGGGCAGGATGGAGGGTACGAGGAATCCTCAAAATCCGGATAAAAATCGCTCCAGGGATCCATCTCGAAATAAGAGAAAATGATCGGGAGAACATGAAGGTCAAGTCAAGAGAAGTGAGAAGAAAGGCGCAAATGCGCAGAGAAGATCTAGAATGCACACAAACAACCACAAGCAAACTCGCAAGACAAACCCTCGATTCACCTACTCAGATCGGTGAAGACCACAAATGCGGTGTTTTTATCTTGTCTGTTTTAGAGTTAGGTGAGAAGTCCAAAAGTTGCACAAACACTTAGGGGGCTGAAATGGGATTTGGGCACTAATCCTTAGTGTGTGCGCGAGCAAGTAAAACGAGGACAATGAGGGGATTACTCGCCCCAATACAAGTTTTTCTTTTTGGTGGTTTTTAGGGTCAAGTAATATTAAGAGTCTTAATTTTATTGATTATCACTTTTTTTAGATTTTTAATGAGAAATGCACGAACCTATCGAGGAGTCAATTTTACTTAGCACCTAGGTGGTCAAAATCAGAGGTAGAGAGTCGGAAAAGCAAATGCAAGAGGCAAAACGATGATGTATGCTAAAGCGTAAATGCTCACCTTGCCTCCAGCACTCTACATGCACAGATGCTCAGCAGAATTGAAATCTAACTATATGCAAATGCAAGCCGATGAAATCGCCCTAAGTTTCAGAAATTGCTATTATCGTGAAGAACCACAAGTTGGTCACCGATCCTCAATCCAAGAGTCCGACCTAGGCTCACCCCTCCTCTTCTCGACACATCGAGTTCAGGAGTAGCGCTTGACAGGGTGGGCTCGCGGCACGTAGGCTCGAAGATGATGAGGCGACTGTTTAAATTTGACTAAGTCCAAACGAGTCTATAGGTACATGCAAATATATTAGGTGTTTGGCCTTAATCTATCGCAAGCAATCCTAAAACTAAGGGCTCAATTACACAAAGTAAGGAAAACAAAACCGATAAAACAAAGGGAAAAAAGATGCGACAAAAACACGAGAAATCCGCGGTGAGCCCCCAAGTGAACAATCACTTGGAAATTGGGCCCAAAAGTCCAAAGTTCGGGGGTACCTGTATTATTACAAATATAGAGTCTCTCTCTCTCTCACAAAAAATACGCTAATAAATGTAATAAATAAATAGACTAGAATTGTCTTCAAAATCCTCTCCTAGCCCGCCTTCGTGCTAAGTCAAGTCACCTCACGTGGGTGCGTAGGTGCTCCTGGAAGAGAGCTCCTCCCTCGATCCGCGTTCGTCGCAAAAAGTCAAATAAGAGAGGGGTTAGACAATTCAAACAAGAAATATCAAAAATAAGGAAAATACAACAAGCAGAAATAAAAGCGGCAAAAGTAAAACATTCACAACACAAGCAAAAACTCGAACTACGCGTTGTTGCTCTCCGGCAACGGCGCCATTTGATAAATCGAAAATGGAGCGGTCGTGTATTCCACACAAGGCGGGAACACAATCGAAGTGTTGACCACTCAAAATCCGGATCTAATCAACAATGAACCCACAATCAAATATCAAACAATGACAAATAATGTGGAGTCAAATTTATTTTTAACTCTACATAAAAGATGTATAGGTGCAAGTATGTAGAGAGTTCGAACACAGGGAGCAAGGCTGGATAGATAACCACTTGATGCACAAAAATGTGATGTGATTAAGTGTCTACAATATGCAAATTTTTGTGGGTTTTTAGTTTTTATGTTTTTTATTTAATTTTTAATTTTTAATTTTGTATTTTGGTTCTTTTTATATTTTATATTTTTATATTTTCTTTTTCAATAATAGGATATATATATACAATGTAAGGAAAGAGGGGATAATGTATTCATTGAAATAGGCAAAAATAGTCAAAATCAGGGAATGAATTATTTTTGATCTTTTTATGATTTTAAGATGTTTTTGTGATTTTGAGGGAATTTTCAGAATGTTTTTTGTATTTTTAAAATAAAAAATAAGGGAAAACAGTGAGTAAGCTACTGGTCGAAATTAAAATGGGAATGAAAAATATCAAACAGTAGCAAAATTTTCCCAAATTAATTTTAAAATAAAGATAATAAAACAGGGAACCTACAGGACTTGAGTTTCTATTTTTTTGATTTTTCTACGATTTTATAGATTTTTTTGAAGTTTTTAGGTATTTTCTAATTTTTAAGATTTTGGTTTTGAATTTTTTAGTGGTTTTTGGACTGACACTAAAATATGATAAAACACACCAAAAATATTTTTTTTGGAATTTTTCAAAGCGTTTTTATAATTTTTATGGATTTTCTAATGCAAACAGTAGGAAAAATGCATGTTTTTTTATTTTTAATAAATATAAAAATGCAATAAAAATGCACTGCAAAAATATAGCATGAATGAGCAAGTTAACATGAGCTTATGATATTTTTTTGGGAATTTTTCAAGTTAAAATGATACACCAAATAAATAAAGACAAGCACACAAAAATACTAAGCCCAGTAGGGGTATAAGTGCAAATAAGCAAATATCAAGGGGCTAGATTGCAATTTTCACACAAAATTTAACACGAAATATGCAAATTAATGGACGAAATAACAATCTCAAAACCCGCAGGGGTATAGTTACAAAAATCGCAAGTCCACGTGCTGAAGCACGCGCACTTGGTAGGATTGTTCTGCAATTAGAAACTACCTTCGGGGTTCAAATGCAAAAATACCAGAAATATTACACGTGATCTGAAAGTCCTTGGACTGCTGACCAATACAAAATATGCCCGAGGGCCTCTTTGAAAAAAATGGCCACGCACCTCACGCGCACGGGCACGTGAGGTGACGTGGCCGAGGACCTAGTTGTAAATAAGAGAAAGTGCGGGGGCCTCCACGTAAATATTACAACAATATTTAACGGCAGATGAATGTTTTGATATTAACTAATAAATACAAAAAGCATTGGGGGAAGATGCGGGGTGGAATCGGACGACGGATGTGATTTTACTTAGGACACGTGGAGCGCTGACGACGCCCGATACTGCTTCGGAATGGAGGGCCTCGATTAGATGATCACAAGTGCTTCGACGGCGCTGGAGGCTTCCAATCCGACGGCTGCTGCTCCTGTGGAAGATCGGCCTTCAATCCAACGGTGGAGAGGTCCGCTCGAAGAACTGGGAAGAACTCGCATAGGTGCGAGCTTCCCTAGCTCAGATCTCCCCCTGCTGCTCGGTGAAGCTCCAAAACGGCCGAGATGCTCAATGGAGTGTCCCTCAATCAGATGGCGACCACAAAATGGCGTGGGAACTACCGGAGGTCCGCTGCGATGTGAGAGAAGAAGGCTACTCCAGGTATCCTGATATCCTCTAAAACCGACTCCAGATGGAATCTCTTGTCCCCTGAGACCTGCAAATGAAGCACAATAGCAACAGTAGATGCCCCAAGGGACTTATTGGTGCATGGATGGCGGGCGTGGAGTCGGTGAATGTCGCCGGAGCTCAAGAGCTCCGACAAGGTGTTCGATCGTGAGGTGTACGCGGATTAATCGGTGAAAAAGCAAACTAAATGCACGAGCTAAAACCTAAGACTACTGGCTATATAACATACAAGAAAATAGACAGAAAACGACCTCGAGCTGGACTGAAGACCAACGAGATGGAACCTCACGGCCAGTTGGCCGGAGATGGGGTTTGGAATCCGACCTCTAGGCTCGCATCACCTCGACAGGGGGTTTGGGACGACTCCCCTATCACTGGAGGTGCAATACACCCACACCCGGAGGTTTGAAGCTCTCCCAAGGCAGTTCAAAAGTCAGATGGAAGTTGGCTGGGGTGTTTCGAAGGATGGTCGGGGTGCTCCAAAGAACGAGGCGGGCAGCTCGATTTAGCGACGCAATCCCCCATGAGAGCTATGGGCGTGCAAGGTGGATCATAGGGGAGAAAAAGTCATGTAGGATGTATCATGAAATGATGTCAAGAGGAGCCTCGAAAAAATCGTCAAAGATGACAAAAAAACGAGGTCTGACAGGCTACAGGGGTGGAGGGCAGACAGTTGACCTGGGTCAACGAAGAATGCCCCCTGGTTGGTCCACGTGGACCAACCAGGAAAAACCCCTAAAAAATATTTATTAAATCATTTAAAAATCTAAAATGATTTATTTAATTTTAGGTTATTTAATAAAAAATGTTTATTATTTTATAAACTATTTTATTATGATTTTTAATTATTTTTATGAAATATAATTTTACAAGTTTCCTTTTATACCCTTCAAAGGTATATTCTTCTATATATTTAAGTATTTTATTTTTATTTTATGTATTTAATTTATTTATTTTTGTTTATTATTTTATAAAATTATAAAATACTTTTATACACTTAAATATATTTTTATTTTATTTTTCTGATGTAATTTGTATATTTAGTAAAATATAAGTATGTATTCTACACGTATAAGTATAGGTATAATACCTATGTATTTTATATACATGTATTTTATTTTGAGTTTTATTTAGGTTTTTATTCTGATTTTAATGTACAAATATACTATAAAAATATAAAATTATAAAAATAATGAATGAGTAATAAAATGAATATTTTAATATGTACAAGTATACAATAGGGGTCCAAAACTCAACTTTCAAACCATAACTCCGAAAAATACGAAACCATTCCATTAAATAGATTATTTTATGCTATATACAATTAAAGGTGAGTTTGGTACATTTAGAGTTTTTATTTGCAAGATACGGGTCTGGAAGTTGGAGTTCTGGAATCTTATTCAGACCATAACTTTTTATCTGTACACTATTTTTCAGTGAAATCAATTTTGTATTTTTCTTTATTCAATTATCTACAACTTTTATGTACAAAGTTTCTTTATTTGATGTATAAAAAGTGGAACCAAAAATAGGTCCCAAAATGAATAAAGAATGAATTGAAATAAAAGGAATTTGTATTGCATTTTGACCCTTATCTCCCCCTACTTTATTCCTGGTCGACCTATTCATCAAGATGCCTAGATCTCGGGGTTTTGGGTCATAAAATATTTACAATATTTTATTCTTTTTCTTTTCTTTTATTTATTCTATAATTTTGGCTTTAATTACAGTATTTTACATACTAATTACATGCACATGCATGAATGCTAATATTCTAGATTTAAGGGTATTTACACGCATTTGTTAGGGTCTGCAGCACTGGTGTCAACCAACAGAAGAAGCTCTGAACTAGGTTCGGCTTCGTAATGTCGTGGTGCGGGCATCTGTCAGTCAGCTCTCTGAACCTCTCCCATGCCTCATGGAACTGCTCGTTGGGGAGCATGGAGAAGTTGCTAATCAAGGCCCTCGCTGCATTCGTCTGCCCGAGTGGATAGTACTTGTTCAAGTAATCGGTGCGGAGTTGCTCCCAGGTGTAAACAAACTTCCCCAAATGCTTCAGCTAGGTGGCTGCTCTATCTGCTAGTGAAAAGGGGAAGGCGATCATCTGAATGGTATCCTCGTCCACCTGTCGATCGTGGACAGTGTTGCAGATCATCAGAAACTCCTGGAGATGAATATGGGGCTCCTCAGTGGTGAGCCTGTGGAAGCGGGGAAGAAGCTGAAGTGTGTTCGGGGGGAACTTGAAGTCCTCCACGATCGCGGGAAGTACCACCCAGCTGTGTGTCTGAGTCGATCCGGGGTTGTACAACTCCCGCATTGGTCTCGGCTGCTCTGCTGCTGCTGGCTGATCAGGGTCTCTCCGTCCCTCGTCTCGTGGCTTATCTCTCTGCTCTCGGAGCCGCTCCATCTGTCTCCTCATCTCCACCATGAAAGATCCCTGGTCTCGTATATGTCTCTGCATCGTCTCAAGGGAGGCTAGCATGGTGGTGTTGATCGCACCTTGGTCCAGAATGTATGTGGTCGTCTCTGGCCTCGGACCATCGGTGCGCTCCTCGCTGTTGGCCATGGTTTCTGCAAAGGAAAAGACCCAAACTCAGGTGCCAAAATATCATCTGTCTGTCGACTCGCATCTGGCACTGACATCTCAGGACAGGAAGAAAGGTGGTCAAGGGGGAACAGGGCGGAATCGAACTCGGGTTCGGAGAGCGGGTCTGAGCCCTCACGAACCAACCTAGATGAACGGGCTGGAGTACGGTCAAGCGGTGCAGCCAGAGGCTGCCTAAGGGACCTCCTGCCCATCATCTCGATCTGACGAGTTTGGCGGATGAGATCTGGAAACAAACAAGATGATCAATACAAACCCCGAATTCACCTACTCCGCGCTGAGCTGAAGACCGTAAAGGTTCGGTAATTATCATGTCAATTTTATTTAGGTGATCATGTCAGGATATTATAGCGGTTACGTGACCTGGTAGGGATCCAATCCCCCAACCAGACTGTCCCGTATAAAAGGTCGGTAGTCTGATCGGGGCTCGGATGTGGCTCTAGCCTAGTGTGCGGGCACTCTCTCGTGCAATCAAACAAGACAATGAGGGGGTTGCTCTCCCCAAGATAGGATTTTAGGTGAGGTATCTTTTAGGGTCAAGTTTGTTTAGCAGTCCCAATTTTATAGTTTTTTAAGTATTTTTCAGATCAAACAACGCCTAATGAATTTTTTGGTTCTCCTGATCATTTTAAGTCCAAAAATCAGGGGGGAGAAGACGAAAAAGCTGATGCATGGGAATCAACGGTGCATGCAGAGTAAGAAATGCGTACCTGACTGCAACAGTCTACATGCAGGGTGATCCGCGCATAAATTATCCTCGAGTGAATCAATATCCTCAAATATTGGAGCAGCGTTCTGTCTCTCATTTATGTTAATAAAATTGGAAATCTTCGAATTCATATGCTCCACCATTTGATTCAATGTGTTAAGTGTGGAAATCATGAAAGGTGACTCCAAAATCCCAGGATCGGGTGGGTTGAATGAGGGTGGGTGAAAATCACAGTCCTCCATCTCCTGAAATAATGGGTTAGGCGGATATGCACAAACATCAGGAGGAAGATCCTCCTGGAAAAGAGAAGGTGGATCGTCTGGAGAGTACGAGGTATCTGCGAAGATCGGATTAGAATAACTCCAGTCAACCATCTTCGAAACAAATGATGGGAGAGCACGAGGGTTAAGCCAAAAGATATGGAGAAAAAGGCGCAAATGCATAGAAAAGATCTGGTATGCACACAAACAATCAAACACAATACAAACCCCCAATTCACCAACTCAACGCAATGTGAAGACCGTGAAGGTTCGGTCTCTTAATTTTGTATGTTTTAGAGTTAGGTGATAATCACAAAGTTGTACAAACACTTAGGCTGAATTATGGGATTTGGGCACTAACCTTAGTGTGTACGCGAGCAAGTTAAAACGAATACAATGAGGGGGTTACTCTCCCCAAAACAATGATTTTCCTTGTATTTTTTTAGGGTCGAGTTTTCTTTAGCAGTCCCAAATTTTAGGCAGTTGTCACTTGGTTAAGATATTTTCAAAGAATCGCCTACCGAGTGTCCAATTTCCTTTTTAACTTATGTGAATGAAAACAAGGGAGGAGATCGGAAATGCCAATGCGCGATTAAAAACGATGATGCATGCAGGGGTTAGAGATGCGTACCTTGTCGCAGCACTCTACATGCAAGTGATCCGCGCAGAATTTAAATACAGAAAATAAACTAACCTATATGCAATGCAAGTGAACCGTCCTAGATGATAACTTCTATTAACGGGCAAGAACAAGTTAATTTGACTAAGTCCAATTTACGCTCTACTCTATAGGCACAGAAATTCTTGTTTAGGGTGTTTGGACCTAATTAATTACCTGGCTCAAGCAAATTAATTAAAGAAATCAATAGGTGGCTTTCGAAATCCGCGGAAAACAAAGAAAATAAAGGCGATGAAAACAAAACCGATGAGGTCCCCCAAGTGCACCGGCACTTGGCGAAACAGACCCCGCAACAAATGAGTGTCCGTTTACAAAGTTCAAATGCTAGAAAATAACAACTCTCTCTTTTTTTTCTTTTTCTCTCTTTTTTTTTTCTCTTTTTTTTTCGGCTCTTTCAATTTTCTTCTCCTCTTCTCACGCTATCCTACGGCTTGGTGAAGAATCAAGCCGCCTCCACGTCGCTTGGGTGCTTCGGCTCTCCTAGGATCGCCTCCTTCGCTCCGCGGGCCCTCGCAAGAAAAAGAAAAGAGAATGTGTAAGAAACACAATTTTCAAATATGAGAAAATGATGAAATGAATGCAATGGATATGAACAATGGAATAATGTGGCAAACAGATATTTACAACCAAGAATAGCAGGTCAAAAGAGAAACCTAACTACCCTCGCCGTGCCTCCCCGGCAACGGCGCCATTTTGTTGAGTCAGATATTTTAGGGATTGGTGTTAATTGATGAAAATAAGGTGTCGTTGATTTTCCCCAAAACCCGCGTCAACAAAAAATATTTTTTTTATGATTTTTGCTACTTATTAACCTGTATAGCGGACAGGGTCGAACTCAGGGAGGCTACAATTCCCGAGGATTATTCAATTAATCAGAAACTAATTAAGAGAAAATAGGAATCTCAAAGGACAACTATCCTTGGTTTTTGTGATTTTTATCTTTTTAGTTTTTTTATTATTTTTTTTATTTCTAATTTTTTTATACTTTCTGATTTTCAAATTTTTATGAATTTTCGAATTTCCAACAATGAAAAAGACACTGTTTTTGATTTTTTTTTAATAATACCAAATGGAGTCAAAATGCAATGAAAAATTGATGCTAATAGAAGAATCACATTAAGAGCATAGCACAATTTTTTTTTTCAAAATTTTTGGATCACAAATAGTCTTTATTTCAATAAAAAGATCGAGTAAGTTTTTGTTCTGCAGTTCGGGGACCAAATCGTAATTACTTGAAAAGTTGTGGACTGAATTGTAAAGACTCACTGTTTTGACCACAGATAAATAATAAAAATAAATAAAAGGAGAGAAATCGCAATTTTTACCAATAGATCATGTGTCTGGCATTTGCTTGAATCTGGCAAGGATGTTTTTGCAATTTTGAGAACTCCCAGGGTACTAGACGTAAATTTCCCAATAAATTAACCAAAATTGAGAGAACCCTAGAAGGGCCTCTTCGTTCTTCCTTTTCACGCACAAAGGGGGAAGCCAAAGGGGCGCCGCCCTCTTCTTTCTCCCCATGCGGGGGGCGGCAATCTGAGGGGTAGGCGGAGGAGAGCAGCGCGGGCTGGCGATTCTTCCTCGCGGCTAGGCTCGGAAGGGTGGACCGCGCTGACACGGCCGGTGGAGGCGCGGAGAGGGCGCCGCGGATGGTGGCGGCGACGCTGCGCACGGGCCTGCGGTCTGAGAAGCGGGGCCACGGGAGGAGAGGGTGGCCCGGTGGAGGACTGCGACGCTGGAGCGGCTCCCGCGGCGGTCGGGAGGTCAGGCTAAACGGCGTCGGTGTGGTGGCGAACAGGGGCGGCTGTGCTGTGGATCGGCGGAGCCGCGACACCGGGAGGACCAAGGGGGGGCGGTCCACCTGGAGCGAGGAGGCGCGCTGGGAGCGGCGCCGCTGGAGAGGGGCCGACCGGTGGAGGAGGAAGGGCGGCGGGGGGTGATGTCCCCGCAGCCTGTAGCAATTTTTTTTGTTTTTTTTGTTTTATTTATTTTTTTTTGTAATTTTATTTTGTTATGTGAACGAGTAATTAAAAACGATTTTTTTTATTTTTTTGTTTAAATCCGAAAAATAAGAAAATAAAAGGGAAAAGAAATTTCTTTTTTTTTTTTAATTTTTATTGTTATCCTGCAAAACAAATGTGAGGTAAAATAGAGATAAATCTTTTTCTTTTCTTCTAATGGTCCTGCAAGATCAACGTTAGAGACAAAGAAATAAATGGTTTTTTTTATTTATGTACACATTGAAAAAAAAATGAATGGAGATTCGACGGAGATGAAAGATTCGAATCCGATCTCCGGCCACCGTACGCGGCCGGAGTTGAGAGATCGTGGAAGATAGAAAACGAAGGCGGAGAGATTGCGATGATGAGATGAAAATTCGGAATCGGTGGCGGATCAAAATCGTGGTGAATTTTTTTTAGATCTAGAAGAACAAAAATGGCGAAAAAAATGCGATAAACTACACTACGATTAAACTAAGATAAAATGCGAAGAAAAATTGGATCTCACCTTAGGAGCGGAAAATGGACCGTGATCGCCTCGACAAGGCCGACGCGCTGTCACCGGACGGCTTGGAGGCTAGGCAACTTCCTCGATGAAATTTCTCTCGGAGATCGGGCTCCTCTCTCTAAAGATTGATCAGGTTGGAATGAGGGAGATGGAGCCATATAAATAGAAAAGAGATGAATTTTGAATTTTGAATAAGATAAGAGAGATTTTTGAATTTTTTTGGTGGGAGAGATAACATGAGAGATAGAAAGATAAAATTATTTACAAAATTAACTAATTTTTTTGAATTTTCGTCACTTTATTTATTGGAATTTGAAAATGTTATTTTTTTATTTTTTTATGATGGTTGGTTAAAAATTGCAACTATATACATATACTATATACATATATGACATTATATACAAGGATAAATGGGGAAATTAGCCTCTCTTTTTTTTGTTTTAAGAATTTTATTAATTTTTTTATTTTTATTTTTGTTTTAAGTAATTAGTAAAAATATTTACAAATATATATACAAATACAATATACACAAAATACAAGGGAAAATTGCACAAACCACCCCAGAAAACCGACTTTTCAACCGTAACTCCAAAAATTATAAAATCACAGTCATTTTGAAGATAATTTAATTTAGAATTCAATGAAAGTGATATTTGTTCAATTTGAGACCATATGGAGCCGGAATTGATCTTTCAATTAGTGCTTAGTGGCTTTTTCCAAGTGTGGCTACTTTTATTCTGTACATGATTTAATTGTGCAATCAGTTTTATTAATTAGGACCCATTTTTATTTACAACTTTAATTTTGAATGTTATTTGATTTGGGGTCAATTAAGGTACAAATAAATTAGTGTTAGTTTTATACAGATATACACAAAATAAGTGAGAAACACATTTTTTTTGGATTTTCTGTTTGAGGACCCTATCTCCCCCTACTTTATTCCTGGTCGATAAGGTCAAGTCTTGACCTTCTCTCGGGGTTCGGGTCAGCCTGTATATAGTCTTCCTTTTTTTTATTTTCTTTTATTTATTTTTCCTTTCTTTCTTTATTTATTTATTTTAGGTTAAAATTAGTAAGAAATGTACAATATTTACACACAAATGCAAGTTAGTAAGAATATGGAGTTAGCGTTATATGCATGTGTTTTATAAGGGATTTTAAGCTAAAATAAATGAATAAAGAGGACGAATCGCAGATTCATCAATGATGCACGGGGAAAACCGGCCCTAACAGAGCAATTTCTACACGAGAGAACAGTAACCGGGTACTCGAGCTTAGGTCCGGAGTCCTATCTTAGGAGCCACTCGGTGTCTGCCACAACAGATCCTGCACGCGCTGTATGTGACTCGTCAAGGCACGTAGACCAGAGCTCAAATGAGCTGACTTTTTCTTGGTGATTTAATTAATTAGATCCAATTATTCGAGCTATAGGTACAAGCAGATAATTAGGTGTTTGGATCCTAATTAATTACGTCACAATCAATGAAAATCCTAAGCTAAGGCTGAAAACTGCGTAAATCAAATAGTAGTAAATAAACGGTTAAAACCATGAAAACCGCGAAAAACTCGGTGAGGTCCCCCGAGCACACCGGTGCTCGGCGAAACAGACCCCAAAAACTGTCAAGTTTCCAAGTCTGTCCCTGTATTATTATAAATTAATAATTCTGCTGAAAAATAAATCTACACTAAGATAAGCTAAGCTACGATTATTTCACGGCTATTCTGCGGCTCTCGAACTTCGGCTCTACTCCCTGCGCTGCCCTACGACTTCGTAAAGAAGGAAGCCGCCTCCGACTCCCTCGATTGCTTCGGCTTTCGAAAAAGCTGCCTCAGTCCTTGGGCCCTCGCAAGAAAGAGAAACCAAAGTGTGTCAGTCCAGAAAAATGTGTAAATAAAGCAGAGAAAATATATCTACAAAAATTTCTATAAAAAGCCGCGAAAAAGAAAAGCCACGGAAAAAGCGAAATCGACTACTAAGTCGTGCTCCTCGACAACAGCACCATTCTGATGACTGAAAAATTTATTCTAAACAAAACACTCTCAATCCGGGCTAGGTGAAAATAATCACATTCGGGTCGTTGCGACCTGGATCGAGAGGGATTCGGTCAATTAAGAAAAAGAGAGACCACCAAAATAGAGAATCAAGCACTAAAATCAAGAAGCGGTCCTTGTTATTTTTATTAACCTGATATAGCGACCAGGGTCGAACTCAGGGAGCACGTGATGGCCTTGCGGCCTACGAAATAGTCAAAAATCGAAAATAAAGGGAAAATGTTTTTGGTGGATTTTTAGGATTTTTAAATATTTTTGTGTTTTTAATTTTATAAGAAAAAAATGAGAAAACAAGCAAGCTCAACAAATTATTCAAGAACACAAAAATGATCTAAAAATTCAAATAAAATAGTTTTTGTTTTTATTAGGTTTTTTAGTGTGTTTGGTGAATTTTTCTGAATTTTTCAATTTTTATGTGATTTCCTAAAAATCACGAAAGAGAAAAAATAAAGGCTACTGTGCAGCCACACTTGAAAGATCAATTAAAAATACATAATTGATTTATAAATATCTGGAGGTAATTTTTATGAAAAGTATATGTAAAAACTAAACTACAGAAAAAGAGTTTGTATTTTTTTGATTTTTATAGAATTTTTTAAAAGTTTTATAAGAATTTTAGGGTTTTTCAATTTTTAAGGCTTTTATAAATCCAAAACGCACGAAAATTGGACAGAGACTAAAATACACAAAAACTAACTTACACAATTTTTTTTAGAATTTCTAAAGGAGTTTTTATATTTTTCTTTGATTTTCTAATTCAGACAATACCAAAAATCATTGTTTTTGAATTTTTAAAAATAACAAAGCACCTCAAAAATGTCCCAAAATTTCAGGAAATGTTTACACAATGGTAGGAGCCACGTGTCCAAATTTCACCTAATTTGGATTTAATTTGTTATTTTATTCAATCAAAAAAAGGCACACAGTACATAGGGACCTAAATGCAAAGAAAACAAAGTTCAAGGACTAAACAATAACAAAATCAGAAAGTCCTAGGGCCCTTGTGCAAAAAGTACACAAAATCACACGCATAGAACATGAATTAAACACGGAGGGGTATAACTATAATTCCTATTTATAAAAGATCAAACAGTAACACCAAGAAAATACAGGATAAAATGTGTAAATGTTCCAAAACCTCACGTGTCGATGCACGTCGCTCATAAAAACAGAGACTGAAATGCAAATAAAGGAAACATAGAGGTCCTCAGTGCAATTTATCCTAATTAAAAAAAACGTGCTAGAATATTTACAAGACTAATCTGTAAATGCAATAAAAGGAGGGGACTAAGTGCAAATTACCCCTATTATTAACGGTCGACGGCTAGAGATGCGCCACGTGGAAGATCCGATGGCTGAGGTACGCGCACGCCTCTCCTCTACGACCAACGGTTCAGATCGAACCCTAGGTGGATCGGACGGTATACATGTCTCGCGGATGAACTGTCCGGATCATATCTAGAGCAGAGGGCTGATCGAATGGTAGTGGAGGGTCCTGGATGAACTCAGCTCCGTGATAACACGAAAAACCGAGCGATTAAGGTAAATGTACAGAATAGGTCGTTGCGACCTCGGTCACTCAGATGTGTCAATCAAGAAAAATGAACCACTCAAGACAGATAAAATTGATCAAAACACGAATAGCGGTCCTGCTATTGGATTAACCTGGTATAACACCCAGGGTCGAACTCAAGGAGCACGGGTTGGCCTCTCGGCCTACGAAGTAGTCAAAATAAAAGGAGAAAATCTTTTTAGTGGTTTTTAATTTGTTTTATATTTTTTTTTGAATTTTTAATGTGTAAAGAGAATAAGAAAAGTGAAGAAATACACACTTCAACAATTTATTCAAAGCATCAAAAATCAACCAAAAATTGGAATAAATTTTTTTTTGTATTTTATATTTTGTAGTGTTTTTGGTGAATTTTTGAGGATTTTCTGATGTTTATTTTATTTTCTAAAAATCAAAAAGTGAAGCAAACAGTGGTTACTGTCCAGCCGAGCCAAAAAGCCCTAGATAAAATATCTAAGGGCTTAAAATGGCCTGGAGGTAATTTTCCTATAAAGATGATAAAACAAGGAAAATTTAGGCACCAATTTTATTGTTTTTGGATTTTTAATTTATTTACTAGAAGTTTTATAGGTTTTTAAGTGTTTTTAAGTTTTTAGTGGGTTTCAGTAATGAAAAATAGCCAAAATTGGCTAGAAAATCAAACTAAGTAAAACAAACAATAGATAATTTTTATAGAATTTTTAGGTGAGTTTTTATATTTTTTTTGTGATTTTTCAAACTAGACAGTGACAAAAATAGAGGTTTTTGAATTTTTAAAAATACCAAACAAAATAAAAAATGTCCTCAAAAATCTACAAAAATTCTACACCATTGCAGGAGCCATGTGTCAATCTTTCGTTGGATTTGGAGGTGGTTTGATATTTTATTCAAAAGTAAAGATAGGGCACTGTGCACAGGGACCAAAGTGCAAATACCCAAAGTCCTGGGGGTCCTGGTGCAAGATACCTAGCAAAACACGCGCCACGCGCGTGCCTGGGGCACTCAAGGACCTATATGTAAGAAAAATGAGTCCCGAGGACTTATTGGTAACAGGTACCAAAAGTCCAGGGGCCTTATCTGCAAATTACCCAAAAAATATCGCACATGATCAAATAAACCACGCACAGGGGTATAAATGCAAATATCTAAAAACTTTCATTCATTTAATAACATCCAGAACAACAAGGGTACCTACTGCAAATAACCCAAACAACTCACGTGTCGAAGCACGTGTCCACAACTGGCAGGGGTATAAATGCAAATAAACTAAAGCTCAGGGTCCACTATGTAAATTACCCTAAAACTAAACAACTTACTTAAATATTTACAGGACTAGAACAAAATGCATAAAAGAAAGGGGGCCTAAGAGCAAATTACCCCTTTTATTAACGTCGACGACCGGATGCGTAACGCGTGGCGGATCTAACGACTGAGGACGACGACGCCTTTGACCTGGCGAACGTTGGCCTGATCGACGTCTGAGGGCGCTCCACGTGGCGATCGGACGGCTCTGGTTCTCTGGAGTCGAAACCCTCGTGTATCAGACGGAGGGGAGGAGGGCACGTGGCGAATCTGACGGATGAGGCTAGCTGGTGCCTCTCTCTCCGCGCGGATGGTCAAGATCGACCCTCGGGACGATCGGACGGTGACATCTCGCCTAGGATGGATGGCTCAGATGATAACTGGGGCGATGAGGATGATCCGACGATCGGCGAGGATCCTGGAAGAACTGGTCGCCGGCGACTTTCACCGGCCCTCTGTGCGCGCGGTGGTCCTCGTCTGATGCTCCTGAGGTGCGGGAAGGCTTCGCCCGTGAAGCCCCGCACCCGGTGCTCTGCTCCGATGGAGGCGAGGAGCTCCAGAGAGCTCCGGCGACGTGAAAGAACTGGAGCTGCTGTGCCCAGAAGTTCCGACCTCCAGATTAGGTCGATAGGCCTGGATACCTGCACAGGAAAGAAGCTGGGTCGAGGGCAAACTGCCTCGACCCGTCAGAGCGGGCGGAAGGTGGAAGGTGAGGCGCTATGGAGGCTCTCCGGCGAGCGGCGGAGGGGGAGAGCCGATACCCTGCTCCGTGGCGAGCCCGGGGGAGTGAAGGGTTGGAGAAGGTGGAGAGGGGTCTGGCGGAGGTGATAGCGGGGTCGGATGGTCTAGTGGGTGGACGGAGACGGCTGGCGGAGGCGGCGGAGCTACGCTACTGAAAATCGAAAAATCGAAACCTAAACTAATCTACTGGCTAAAGAAGCTACCTGATGGGCGCATTCGACTGGGCTGGAGCTGATGAAGCTCCCGGTCATTGCCTGCAAGGGGCCGTCGACTCCCCGAGGCTGAGCGCGCTTCGCGGCGACGCACGGCGGAGTCAACCACCGGATAAGTGACTCCCGGCTTCCCGGGCCTCGCTGCTACTCCAAGGGCCACGGCTGTCACTCAGGGACGCTGGAGGAGGTCACAGGCACCGAGGGGAAGATCAAAGATGGAAGAATTAGGTTGCCGGAGATGACTTTATATATGGTGCTGGGTCCGAGAAGATGGCGATCGGGCGAGTCAGGCGGAGCTCGGATCCAGCATACCCACCCCGGGCGAGGGTTCTGGATGATCGGGGATTAAACGGAGCCCGGGGTTTGGTTTAATGGAGGTCGGGTCTGACGGGTAGAATTTGGAGAAGACGGGTCAGGCAGGACAGACCCGGCTCTGGTGGTCCTGGGGGGAGAGTTGACCGGGGGTCAACAATCCCCCGTGGACCAATCAGAGACCGCCAAGTAATGAATTTTTATTTAATTATTTTAAGTTAGAAAATGACCGAATTTACAAAAACTTAAAACATGAAATATTTTTATTTTATTTTTTTTCTATTTTTTTAGTGATTTTTAATTAATTTTTGGGAATAAAGATAAGGTATTTACATTATATAGCTATATATAGGTATATATACAATATGTAGGCTTTTGATTGATTTTTTTATTTTTAATTATTATTTTTGTACAATTTTATTCCCCTTTTATACTTTATTTATTTTCATTATAAAATAAGGAATAAAAAGGTATTTTTATTTTATTTTTATTATTTATTCACATAAGAAAAATAAATATATATGTACAGTTATATACATGGTATATGTACAATGTATTTTTGTATTTTAATTTTGCTATTTTTATTTTGTTTTGATTTTAATTGTTTTTATTTTATTTATTTACAATGTATAATATAGATTATTTACAAAAAGTTTGAAAATAAGTTTATTTATTTCCAAGGTTAAATAAATATGGAAGAGTGGTTTATGTACAAGGTGACTATACAAGAGGTGTTTTTGTTTTTTTTTTAATTTTTAAATTTTTCTTTTGATTTTATATTTATAAATATGTACAAGTATTTACAAGCATATTTTTGGTGAGGAAAGTATTTTTATAATATTTACATCAATATTTACACAAGAGCCCCTATCTCCCTCTACTTTGGCTTTTATGCGGTCAGGCCCATGCTGAGCCCTCCCTTGGGTTAGGTTGCTCAATATTTATTCTAAATATTTCCCTCTTTTTCTTTTTAATCTTTATTCTTTTATTTTTGCACAAAAAGATGCTAATTATAGGTTTTTACACAATGCATGGTTTTTTTAATTATTCCTATTTACACATATCTACATGTATTTGCAAAGGTTTTTGTAGCTAAAATATAAGAATAAAGAGTGATGAATGGGTATTCATCACCCCCCTATACTTAACTTTGCTAGTCCCTTAGCAAACACTTATTTGAAAAAGAAGTGAAAAAGAAAGAAAGAAAAAGGAAAAGAGGATGTACATGGATCAAGGTTGATTATTAAACTTGCCTTCATTAAATTGGGGTATGGAGCTCGATCAGATCTTTGGATTATTAATGTGTCGGAATTATTTGTACTTAAGCTTAAAACTCAACAGCCTCTAAGTTCCACCAATCTATGGGCAAGACTCCTCAATAAACCAGGTCAGAACAAGTCTACATACACAAACTCTAATGACCATGAATCTTTCCATGCAGTGTAAGTGATATGTAGCTCCCCACCTCAGAAGTAACAAAGAAACAACCTCCCTCAACCTGGTAACTCTAATGCCTCAATCTAGCAACTCTTTCCTCGAGAAGCGGGGTATTCCCTTCTAAGTTCAAGTGCAACCGGCTCAAGAAGAGGGGGAAGAAGTATAGACTTTTGAAAGCTCAGCCAGTGTAGCCAAGTCTCCCGCTGCAAGCTTCATGAGATGTGACATGGATACCATAAGCTTTTGCTTTATTTGACTATATACACTCCGGTGGGGTTATTAAATTTTCAATCCGACCCACCACTTTTTTTTGGAGTTCTTTTTGCATTTTGCATTTTTTTTCAAGTACTTCTATACAACATATCTACATGGTGCAGCATATATACAAGAAATTTTCCTCTTGAGCCAGTAGACTATCCCTCTTTTGAAGCTTTATTGCAACCCACAGCTTCTGTCTTTAGCCTTCATCACCACTAGACCAAGTTGAGATGCACTTCCTTCACTAGAAGAAGAAGAGAGGTTCCGCCTAGAAGTACTACCCTCATATGCTACCCCAAGCCAAAGGAAACTGCCTCCTCACCACCTCATCCGTGGAGAGCCATGTGTAAAGTGCTGGTGCAAGTTGATGACACAAAAATCCCCAAGCGACTAAGGTAAAAGGTATGGAAATATAGGTCGTTGCGACCTCAGCCACTCGGAATGTGTCAATCAAGAAAAATCGAACCGCGATTTGAGTCAAAAATCAAACAAGGCAAAACAAGCGGTCCTCGCTATGAGTTTAACCTGGTATAGCTCCCAGGGTCGAACACAAGGAGCACGGATTGGCCAAAGGCCTACGAAGTAGTCAAAGAATCAGAAAAAGGGAGAAAACAATTTTTTTGTGGTTTTTAATTGTTTTTAAATTTTTTTGGATTTTTAATATGGGAAGGAAATAAAAGAAAATATAAGCAAGCACACTTAAGCAATTTATTTAGCACACCAGAAATCAAGCAAAAATTCAAGAAAAATTGTTTTTATGCTTTTTGGGTTTTTAAGTGTTTTTGGTGAATTTTTGATATTTTTCTAATGGGTAGATTATTTTCTAAAAATCAAACAGTGCTAAAAATAAAAGGTACTGTCCAGCAAGGCTTAAGACCCAAAAATAAAATACTTAAGGATCTTAAAAAGCCCTGGAGGTAATTTTCCTGTAATCTAGGAAGAATAAGGAAAATTTGGGCACCGAAATTATTGTTTTTTGGATTTTTAGATTATTTAATATGATTTTTATGAGTTTTTAGGTGTTTTTAGATTTTTAGGGTTTTTACTCAATGGAAAATAGCCAAACTTGGCTAGAAAATCAAACAGCAAGCAAACAACAGTATCTAATTTTTTTAGAATTTTTGGTGGGGTTTTTATATTTTTTTGGTATTTTCAAACCTAGACAGTAGCTAAAAAGTAGGTTTTTGAATTTTTAAAAATACTCAACGAAATCAAAAATGTCCTAAAAAATCCCTAAAATTCCCACACCATGGCAGGAGCCATGTGTCAAAATCTCATGGAATTTGGAGGTAATTTGATATTTTATTCAAAAATGAAAAGGGGGCACAGTGCACAGGGACGTAAGTGCAAATACCCGAGGATCTGGGGGCCCAGGTGCAAAATACCCAGCAAGTCACGCGCGTGGCGCGTGGCTGGGGCACTCAGGGGCCTCTTTGTAATAAAAACCCACTCCTGAGACCTTTTGGTAACTGGTACCAAAAAGTCCGAGGGTACGGGTGCAAAAAGCCCACTAAAATCCGCACATGTCCAATAAAAACGCTCACAGGGGCACAACTGCAAATACCATAAAATATTTCTTCATTTCATAACAACCCAGATCTACAGGATAAAAGATGTAAAAAGCCCAACTAAACACGTGACGAAGCACGTGGTCACATACACACAGGGGCATACATGCAAATAAAACTAAGCACAAGGTCCATCATGCAATTTACCCTACGTAAATAAAGTTCTAAAAATATTTACAGGACTAGGGCGAAAAAGACAAACTAAGAGGGGGGCCTAAGTAATTTACCCCTTTATTCGTCGACGGCCAGATGCGCGCCACGTGGATGGTCGTACGGTCCTAGATGGCTGGCGCTCTCCTTCGTTGTCTCTTGGGCTCGATCGACGGCTGAGGCGAGGCCATGTGGGTGATCTGACGGCTAGGGCTCAGGTGCCTCTCTCCTCTGCTACTAACGGTCCAGATGAGATCCTCTGGATGATCAACGGTCGCGGCTCCTCGAAAGATGGACGGCTGAGATCAAGACTGGAGCGGAGGCCTCATCGGACGGTTCTGGAGGATGATGGAAGAACTCGACGCCGGCGAACTTCGCCGGCCTCCTGCGTGAACTGCACTCCTCCTCAGCTGCTCCTGATGATCGGAACGGGTCCGCGGTGAATCCCCGCAGCTAGTGATAGCCTCCGATGGTCCACCCGAGCCCTGGAGGGGCTCCGGTGAGCTCGGCGGCGGTGCGCCTCTGGTCTGAATGTGAGGGGGGCTCAGATGCCCTCCTCTCGACCTACAAAATACGCCAAAGGCTTCGCGGGTCGAGGGCAAAGTGCCTCGACCCCAATAAGCGAAGTGAGGGTGATCGGTGCGGTGGGATGAACGAGCTCCGGCGAGCGACAGGTGGTGGAGCTCGACTCCCAGCTCCGGGGCGAGCTGGGTTGAGCGAGTGGGCGAAGAACGTGCGTGAAGGAACGACGAAGGTGTGTGGAGGTTCCGATGATCGAAATAATGCACGAGATAGCCGGAATCAGGGGAACACGTCGGAGGATGGATTTGGGCGAAATCGGAAATTACACTAAATGGCTAGGCTAAATGGATACCTGGGTGATGCGGGAGACTGGGCTGGAGCTTAGCTAGCTCCTGGTCCTTGCCTCAAGGGTCGTCAACGCCCGAGGCTCGAGCTCCGGGTGGTCGTCGGAGCACGGCGGCGCTAGGCAGCCGGATCGATGGTCTGAGCACCTCCTCCTCGCTGCGACACCGGCGGAAGCAAGCTGTCACCTTGCTGGTTGCGATGGAGCTCACTGGAGAGAGAATGGGGAGCCAAAGATGGCGTGAGAGTGCGGCGGAGCTCGGGCTTTATACGCGTGCAGGTCCGGAAAGGGAAGCTCGGGTCCGGCTCGATTGAGCATGGACCCCTAAGCGAGGAATCGGGCGAGGATCCCGGATGCACAGAGGATGATTGGAGTGCGGGGTTTGCGGATTTGGTGGTCGGATCTGGTGGGGGTAATTGGAAGAAGTCGGGTCGAAACCGAGATCCGCGGCTCTGGTGGTCCTGGGGGAGGTGTTGACCGGGGGTCAACAATCCCCCGTGGACCAATCAGAGCCCGCCAATTATTGAATTCTTATTTGATTTTTTTGGGGCTTTTAATGGCCGAATTTTTAAAAACTCAAAACATGAAAAATGTTTGTTTTAATTTTTTCTATTTTTTTATGATTTTTAATTAATTTTTGGAAATGAAAATAAGGTATTTACATATTATAGCTATACATAGGTATATGTACAATGTATGATTTTTAATTTTGATTTTTAATTGGTTATTTATACAATTTTATTCCCATTTTATATTTTATTTATTTATAGGATAAAATGAAGAATAAAAGGCTATTTTTATTTTATTTTTATTATTTTTATACATGTGGGAAATAATTATTTATGTATAACTATATACATGGTATATTTACAAGATGTTTTTGTGTTTTTAATTTTGTAATTTTTATTTGATTTTGTTTTGTTTCTTTTTATTTATTTTATGTACAATATGTAGCATAGGATATTTACAAAAAGTTCTAGAAATAAATACATCTATTTACAAGGTTAGATAAATAAGGATGGTGGTCTTATGTACATGGTGAAGGTGTATTTTTGCATTTTTGGTTTTTGAGTTTTTATCTTGTTTTTGATATTTTATAAGTATGTACAAAATATATACAAGCATATTTTTGGATGAGGAAAATATTATTTTATTTATTTACAAAAATATTTACACATGAGCCCCTATCTCCCTCTACTTGTGACTTTTATGCGGTCAGGCCCATGCTGAGCCCTCCCTTGGGTTAGGTTGCTCAATATTTATTCTAAATATTTCCCTCTTTTTCTTTTTCCTCTTTATTCTTTTATTTTTGCACAAAAACATGCTAATTACATATTTTTACAAAATGCGTGCTTTTGCTAATTATTGATATTTACATATATCTACATGTATTTGCAAAGGTTTTTGTAGCTAAAATATAAGAATAAAGAGTGATGAATGGGTATTCATCACCCCCCTATACTATACTTTGCTAGTCCCTTAGCAAACACTTATTTGAAAAAGAAGTGAAAAAAAGAAAGAAAAAGAAAAAGAAAAAGAGGATGTACATGGATTAAGGTTGAGTTATTAAACTTTCCTTCATTAACTTGAAATATGGAGCTCGATCAGATCTTTGGATTATTAATGTGTCGGAACCTTATTTAGACTTAAGCTTAAAACTCAACAGCCTCCAAGTTCCACCAATCTATGGGCAAGACTCCTCAATAAACCAGATCAGAACAAGTCTACATACACAAACTCTAATGACCATGAACCTTTCCAAGCAGTGTAAGTGATATGTGGCTCCCCACCTCAGAAGCAACAAAGAAACAACCTCCCTCAACCTGGTAACTCTAATGCCTCGGTCTAGCAACTCTTTCCTCGAGAAGCGGGGTATTCCCTTCTAAGTTCAAGTGCAACCGACTCAAGAAGAGGGGGTAGAAGTATAGAGTTTTGGAAGCCTAGCCAGTGTAGCTAGGTCTCCCGCTGCAAGCTTCATGAGATGTAATCATGGATACCATAAGCTTTGCTTTATTTGACTATGTACACTCCGGTGGGGTTATTAAATTTTCAATCCGACCCACCACTTTTTTGGAGTTCTTTTTGTATTTTTGCATTTTTTTTTCAAAGACTTCTGTACAACATATCTACATGGTGCAGCATACACAAGAAATTTCCCCTTGAGCCAGTAGACTATCCCTCTTTTGAAGCTTTATTGCAACCTACGACTTCTGTCTTTAGCCTTCATCACCACTAGACCAAGTTGAGGTGCACTTCCTTCACTAGAAGAAGAAGAGAGGTTCCGCCTAGAAGTACTACCCTCATATGCTACCCCAAGCCAAAGGAAACTGCCTCCTCACTACCTCATCCGTGGAGAGCCATGTGTAAGGTGCGGGTGCAAGTCAAGCCATTGTCTCTAAGAGTCATGCGTGTGTTGTTAAGTGCTCTACTTAGGCTCATCAAGATGACATATGCTCATAGCCTAGTGGACTCAAAGAATTAAGTCCTTATGGACCTGAAAAGCCTTAACCCTAAGTCCTATAAGGTTCCTCTTAAAGTTAAGTGGATTAAGATCTTATTCAAGCTCCATTTCTCAATTTAATTCCAGGCTTAGTTTAAATGTCAACTCTCATCCAGGAAAAACTATATACATATATGTACACAAGATGCTATTTACAAATATTTTACAATCATGCAAAATTTTTGAAAAATGTTTTGAAATCATGGATGATGATGATGCATGAGGTGCAAGTTTTGCAAAAAGATATTTACAACATTTACACAAGATTTTTGCAAACTTTTGATTTTCAAAACATTTTGGAAAAATTTTGTACTATATACATAATTTTGATACAAAATATTTACACAAACTTTACACAAAAGATTTTTGAAATCATTTTTACAAAAATTCTTTGTACACTAGCTATGTATGTGCAAGATAAAAGAGGTTTATGTACATGAAAAATTTTTAAATTTTGTGATTTTTAGCCATTTTATTTATTAACACACTCACACAAAGTACGAGTTATGGCTAAAGTATATATGAAATATATACACACCCCCCCTATACTTAGCTCGAACGATGTCCTCAGAGTGATCAAGAGCGATGAAGAAGACATAACTCGTGCTTAGTAAAAGGGAAGTGAAAAGGAATGGCTATGTACAAGAACGAATGAATGAATAGAATGAGAGGAACTCGGTGGTTTCCCCCTATACTTAGGATCAACTAATCCTAAGTATAGCAAGCTGTACATGAAGGGAAAGCCGAGTGAAGCAGATACAGAATCTGCCCCCCCTTTATACTTAGGGTAAAATATCCCTAAGTATGGGCAGCAAAACCGGGGCAGAACGAATGAAAAGAATACCCGCAGGTCCGACATCCCCCCTATACTTAGGGTAAAGTACACCCTAAGTATAGCATAATCATAAGATGAGAAAGGGATGTGGGACTAAAGAATAGAATGATATGGACAACTGGATCTATACAGGCGGAGGATAGTGAAAATCAGGCGTGAGATGCAAAAGATGTGAGTCAAGAGACCACATCTCACGCAAAATGAATAGGGGCACAAATAATAACGTCCCGCGGCTCATGATCTAGAAATGGCTTGAGCCGCTGGCCGTTCACTCGAAAGGTGCTCTCAGAAGACAACTCGGATATATCAATACTACCATTGTCGTGCACCTTTCTGACGAGAAAAGGTCCCTTCCATTTGCTCTGTAGCTTCTCTGGAAATAGTCTAAGCCTCGCATCAAACAGCCACACTCTCTGTCCAATCTCAAAATGCTTGTGGCTGATATGAGAATCATGCCACTCCTTGACTTTCTCCTTGTAATGTAGGCTGCTTGAGAAAGCTGCATCTCTAAGCTCCTCCAGGGCAGCTAACTCTGCCCTCCTCTGGTCTCCCATACCATTTGGATCCATAAGAATATCAGTGACTGTCCAAAGTGACTTGTGCCTCAGCTCAACAGGTAAATGGCATGGCTTGCCATAAACGAGGCGAAAAGGAGATGTACCCAATGGAGTCTTGAAAGACGTCCGATATGCCCACAAGACCGAGTCCAAAAGCTGTGACCAATTCTTTCGGTCAGGGCGGACGACTTTCTGCAGAATAGTCTTGATCTCCCTGTTCGACACCTCAGCTAGACCATTCGTCTGTGGATGGTAAGGTGTGGCAACACGATGGTCTATACTGAACTCGTTAGCAAGGGCCTTCACCTGGTCGTTGATGAAATGAGACCCCCCATCAGAAATAAGAACTCGTGGAACCCCGAACCGCGTGATGATATGCTTCCTCAGAAATCTGCAAACTGTCCTCGCATCAGCGGCTCGGGTGGGGATAGCCTCAACCCAACGACTAACATAATCTACGGCCAACAGAATGTACTCAAATCCCTGACTCTTAGGGAATGGACCCATGAAATCGATGCCCCATGCGTCAAAAACCTCACAGAAGTGAATGGGCTGCATCGGCATCATATCACGCTGTCCACAAGTGCCCATCCTCTGACAGTCAGTACACCTCTTCACGAACTCATCAGAGTCCTTGAAGAGGGTAGGCCACCACAAGCCGGATTGGAGCACTTTCTGTGCCGTTCTCCTCCCAGAATGATGTCCTCCTGCCTCAAGCTTGTGGCAGTAAGTGAGGACGCTATGGTGTTCCTCCTGAGGAATACACCGACGCCAGACGCTATCCCCTCCTTCGTGGTAAAGGATGGGATCCTCCCAGTGGTAGGACTTGGCCTTCGCAAGGAAGGTCTCAAGCCTCTGCCTGGGCCAATCTTGTGGGACTTTCCCAGCAACGAGAAAGTTCACAATATCGGCATACCACGGGAGTGAGGCGATAGCAAGGATCGCCTCATCTGGGAAGGTATCACGAATAGGATCAATCTGCTCAGAATCCTCAGGCTGCTCTAATCGGGAAAGATGATCCGCCACCACATTCTTGACTCCAGGCTTATCCTTAATCTCAATGTCGAACTTCTGGAGTAGAAGGATCCATCTCGTCAATCTGGCCTTGGCATCCTTCTTTGCCATGAGGTACCGGATGGCGGTATGATCTGTAAACAAAGTCACTCTAGATCCAATGATATACGATCTGAACTTATCTAGGGCAAATACTACTGCTAGCATTTCCTTCTCTGTGACCATATAATTCCGCTGGGCGGAATCCAATGTGCGGCTAGCATAGTGTATGGCAAATGGAACTCCATCCCTCCTCTGTCCCAGCACTGCCCCCACGGCAAAATCGGAGGCGTCCGTCATGATCTCGAATGGGAGAGACCAATCAGGCGGCTGGAGAACAGGAGCCTCTATAACATGCTGCTGGAGAGTCGCAAAAGACGAGAGACACTTGTCATCTACAAGGAACTCGGTGTCTTTCGTCAAGAGGTCAGTCAACGGTCGGGCAATCTTGCTGAAATCCTGAATAAATCTCCTATAAAATCCAACGTGCCCCAGGAATGACCGTAACTGCCTCAGATTGGACGGCGGTGTGAGTTTTCTAATGACATCCACCTTGGCCGGATCAACCTCCATGCCCCTTTTGGAGATGATGTGGCCAAGCACCGTCCCTTGAGTCACCATAAAGTGACTCTTCTCCCGAGATAGAACCAAATGGAACTCGATACATCGCTGGAGTACCCGGTCTAGGCAGTCAAGACAAGAATCGAATCCGTCGCCGTAGACCGAGAAATCGTCCATGAAGACCTCCAAACACTCCCCTACCATGTCCGAAAAGATCGACAGCATGCACCTCTGAAAAGTCGCAGGGGCATTGCATAGCCCAAATGGCATGCGTCGAAAAGCATATGTGCCGAAGGGACAGGTAAAGGTGGTCTTCTCCTGATCTTCAGGAGCGATGGCCACCTGGTTGTAGCCCGAGTACCCATCCAGGAAACAATAATGGCTCTTCCCTGCCAGTCTCTCAATGATCTGGTCAATAAAAGGCAGGGGGAAAAGGTCCTTCTTGGTGGCCTGGTTGAGTCTCCTGTAGTCAACACAGACCCTCCAAGAAGTGGGTACTCGTGTAGCGATCTCCTCTCCCGACTCACTGATCACAGTCGTGATGCCCGTCTTCTTGGGCACCACATGCAAGGGGCTGACCCACTTGGAGTCGAAAATGGGATAAATAAAATCTGCGCTCCACCATTTGGATATTTCCTTCATCACGACCTCTCTCAGGTTGGGGTTCAGTCGCCGCTGGAACTCACGCGACGGCTTCGCCCCCTCCTCAAGATAGATATGGTGGGAGCACACTGCTGGACTAATCCCATGGAGATCCGCTACGCTCCATCCGATCGCCTTGCGGTTCTTTTCAAGAACCCCCATCAGACGGGATTCTTGCTCTCCAGTCAACTCGGCTGAGATGATGACTGGGTACATCTCTGGATCGCCCGCAAGGAATCGATACTTCAGCGAAGTAGGGAGCGACTTTCGCTCTGGAATGCTGGGTGCTGGCAAATCTGGCTGTGGAAGAAACCGAGTGAAAGCAGCAAGGTCGGCCACATCTGCCTGGGAAAGTGAAAGCGTACTCTCGCAAACTGGATCGGGAGAAGGCGGCTCAACTGTACTGTCTCTGCTCTGCTCTGCCTCTACCTCCTCCTCTGTAGGCTCAGGTGAACTCAGGTCTGGCATCTGATCATAACAATCTGCCCAATCAGACTCTGAATCCGAGGGATCTGCATCAGAAACGGTGGCATCAGTACCACCGGAAAACAAGGTGGCCTCAGCACCACCATCACGAGTCACTGTGTTGCGATCGAGGACCGGCTCTGCTGCCGTAAAGGTATCCGGAACCAGGTCTGTGCTCTCCAGACCCTCCTCTGCTATCGTCTCTGCATCAGCTGTATCTGAAAGTGAGAGGGTGGTCTGTGTCTCCAGGTCTGCCCAAGCTGCCTCATCGTCTGAAATCACAAAATCGCAGTCCTGGTGGATGTCTGGCTCTGCGTCTGTCAGCTGCTCTGTATCGGTACTCGCATCTGAGCTGGCTCTGAGTCTGGCTCTGTAATCCTCGACCGTCTCTATTTGTATACTTTCGCCCTCGACGCGAAAGTACACCTTCCCGCTATCATGATCAGTCACCGCCTTGGCTGTGGCCAAGAACGGACGACCAAGGATGATGGGGGTATCGGCCACTGACTCAGGGATCTCCATGTCCAACACTACGAAGTCCACGGGGAATTTCAGGCCCTGAATCGTGACGATAACGTCTCGTAATAACCCCTTCGGCCTCTTGACAGATCGATCAGCGAACTGAAGGACTGTCCTGCTCTGTCGAAGAGTGCCCAACTCGAAGCGGTCGAGAAGGGCTGCCGGAAGAAGGTTAATCGACGATCCGCTATCTAGAAGAGTACGGTCGAACCTCTGCTCACTAATCTGGCAACTGACATACGGGGCCCCTGAGTCTGGCCTCTTGGCTGGCAGTCGGTTCTGGATCGCGAAGCACGTGGCTTTCGTCAGCACATGTATCTCTGAAGTATGGTTCCTCCTCCTCCTCCTAACTGTAGTCCTCTCTCTCAAAGATCTCTGGAGAAGGGGGATGTGCTGCAAAGCCTCCTGGAGGGTCAGCTGAATGTGGAATCGATCTATCATGCTCTGGCTGAACTCCTCGAACTCTCTCTTTTTTGTATTTTCTTTTTTCTTCCCCTTCCCCATCTGAAGGGCTCTAGGGAAGGGGATCACTGGGTCCTTCTCAGATGAAGGACTAGGAGAAGATCTACGCGGTTCAAGGACCGGATCCACACATACATCATGCACCACAGTGGGACCAAAAGAATGTAAACCTTTTCCTTTATTCATCACAGAATCCTGAGATACATGACCATGAGGAAAAACAACAACTCTCTCTCTACAGACACCGGTGGCCTCAGTACCACCACGGATGGGCTGCTCTGCTGCTGCTGGTGAAGGTAGACGTCGGGCGGCATCAGTACCGCTCGCTGGCTCGGCTGCTGCTGGGGTGGCATCAGTACCACCTCCTCGATCTGGTGAAGTAGCGGCCTCAGTACCGCCTGTGGGATCAGCATCATCGGTGGCCTCAGTACCACCGTCATCGACTGGAGCGGCCTCAGTACCGCTCCCCTCCTCCTCCTGGGGCGCCTCTGGATGGTGCTCAGCTGAGGCGCCGCCGCCGGCTGGGGTCCTACCGCTCCTAAGCGTGGCAAAATCAACATCAAACAGATCTGAAGAAGTATCATCAAATGGATCGCTAGGAGTGGCTAACTCAGTATGTACTACCTACTCAGACTTCCGCTTCAGGTTGTTCGGATTGGGCTCTATCTGTGCAGGTATGGCGGCCTTCCCTCTCACCAAGTCCCGCATCTCCTGGCGGAACTCATCCATCTCCCGTCTGAAGGTCGCCTGCTGGTCCGTGAGGAGGCGGGCGATATCATCCAAGGCAGGGCTCTCGTGGGAGCCCGACGGGTAGCCTCTCTGTGGGTGAGGCTGCTGGTACTGCTGTGGGTGAGAGGGGTAGGACGGAGGGTGCTGCTGGTGCTGGTATCCCGGGTGAGCTTGCTGCTCACGTCTCCCAGACTGTCCCTGCTGCTGATAGGGACGAGGACCGTAGGATGGCTGCTGCTGATACACTGGGGGCTGCTGCTGCGACTGGTGCTGGTCTCTCTGATGGGAGTACTGCCCTCCCTGACCTGACGGCTGCTGCTGGGGCTGGGCACCACCACTCCCCCACCTGAATCCGGGATGGTCTCGTCGGATCCCAGGCTGGGGACGGTCGTACCAGATCCCGTTGACATCCATCAACGGCTCTGCATCCAAGGGGGCTGGGGGTAGTACTGCCAACGGCTGGTCCGGCTGGTAGAGCACCATCTGCATCTCTGAAGATGGTGGAGACTGGTAGGTGGGCTGCGGCTGCTGGTACGGCTCCGCCTGTACAAAGTGAACCTGTCTAGGCTGCTCTGAGGAGCTGGAGCGCTGGGACGAGCTGCTGCTGCCGCCGGTATCGCCTCGCGACAGAAGACGGGACTGCGAAGCCGTCTGTGTCTCCTGGAGACACATGAGCTGTGTCTTCATGTCGCTCAAGACCTGTGCCATCTGCTCCATCTGCGTGATACTCTGGCACTGCTTCTTCTCTATCAGCTCCATGCGGTCCAACTTCTCGCTGATAATGCCCATGTCCGCAGCGGACGACTCGGCCTGTGCTGCTGCTACTGCGGACGAACTGGATGGACCTGCATCTACCCGTGCTATCCTCTGGTACTGCACGGGTCCTGGCTGATGTGGCTGGGTCTTCTGCGTATAGAGCCTGGTCTGAGACATCACCATGTAGTTCTCTGACATCTCCTCGTAAATGGCCCAGACCTGCTCGTGGTCCTTGGCGAAGTAGGACCCGCCGCAAGAAGCGTTCACCAGACCCTGAAGCTCTGGCGTCAACCCGCTGAAAAAGCTCTGAACTAGGTTCGGCTTCGATATGTCGTGGTGCGGGCATCTGTCTAAGAGCTCTCTGAACCTCTCCCAAGCCTCGTGGAACTGCTCGTTGGGGAACATGGAGAAGTTGCTGATCAGGGCCCTCGCTGCATTCGTCCGCCCGAGTGGATAGTACTTCTTCAAGTACTCGGTGCGGAGCTGCTCCCAGGTGTGGACGAACTTCCCTAGATGCTTCAGCCAGGTGGCTGCTCTATCTGCCAGTGAAAACGGGAAGGCTATCATCCGTATGGTGTCCTGGTCCACGTGGCGATCGTGGACAGTGCTGCAGATCATCAGAAACTCCTGGAGGTGGAGGTGGGGCTCCTCGGTGGCTAGCCCGTGGAAACGGGGTAGTAGCTGCAAGGTGTTCGGGGGGAACTTGAAGTCCCCCACGATAGCTGGCACTACCACCCAGTGATGCATCAGAGTGGATCCGGGGTTGTGTAACGCCCGCATCGGCTGTGGTACTCCTCTCGCAGCAGCGGCTGCTGCTGCGGCAGCGGCTGCTGCTGCTGCTGCTGCGGCTGCTGCCTCTGCGTCCTCTGCATCAGGTATATCCTCAGGCTCGCTCTGCTCTGAACCTCGCTCTGCTCGGAGCCTCTCCAACTCACGCCTCATCTCAATCATAAACGCCCCCTGATCACGTAACTGCTGCTGAACCGTCTCTAGCGATGCGATCAGGGTGGAGTTGATCGCTCCCTGGTCAAGTATAACATGCTGGTCTCCCTGTGGACCTCTGGAGTGATCGTCTGATCTGGCTGCCATAGCGACGTCTGCAAAACCAAACGAGCCCAACTCAGGTGCTGTCAAATGTATCAATCTCTCCTCGGGCTCGTGTCTCTCAGGAAGGTCAGAAAGGGGGTCGAGGGGGAACAGGGCGGAATCGTACTCGGGCTCGGAGAGCTGGTCTGGGCTCTCACGAGCCAACCTAGATGATCGGGTAGACGTGCCCGAAAGCGGTGCAGCCAGAGGCTGCCTAAGAGACCGTCTACCCATCATCTTGATCTGGGCGAGTAAGGCTGATGAGATCTGGAATCAACTATGATCACAAAACAAACCCCCGGTTCACCAACGCAACGCGAGCTGAAGACCGTGAAAGTTCGGTCAAATTATCTTGTCTATTTTATTTTGGTGAACACACAAAGTATCAGAGCGCTTACGTGACCTGTTAGGATATCCGATGCTATCCCAACCGACTGGCCCGCACTAAGAAGTCGGTAATCAGTCGGGTCTAGCACCGGGAGGCTCTACCTAGGGTGCGGGTCACTCTCTCGCGCATCCAAACCAGACAATGAGGGGGTTGCTCTCCCCAAGACAAAGTTTTTAGGGTGAGCGGTTTTTAATGATCAAGTATGATTAGCAGTCCCGATTTTATTGTTTTTCTTTTTAATATTTTTCAAAGCAATCAAAAGGCCTAACGAATTTTTCGGTTCTCCTGATTATTTAAGCCGAAAATAGGGGGGGAGAAGACGAAAAAGCCGATGCGCGAGAAAATCAATGATGCATGCAGAGATAGAAATGCGTACCTTGTCTCCAGCACTCTACATGCAAGTGATCCGCGCAGAATTGAAAGACAGGAAATAAACTACCTAAATGATGCAACGGGAAAAACCGAGGCCCTAAACAGCAGTGCTAGCGTAGAACCGTCTAACCGATCACCGACCTCCAAGCCAAAGAGTCCGGTCTTGGCTTACCCCTCCTCTTCTCGACAGGTCGAGTTCAGGAGTAGCGCTTGTGGGGCAGGCTCGCGGCACGTAGGCTGCGAAGGCAAATGAGTCGGTTATTTTTATTAATTATTTTTAGTAGGTCCAATCACGGTCTATAGGAACAGATAATCAATTAGGTGTTGGGATCCTACTATTACGGCACAGTCACCAGAAAATCCTACTGCTAGGGGCTCGATCAAAAAGCCGCGTAAACACCGGAAAGGCAGTAAAAAAGGTAGAAAATGAAAGCCGCGAAAAACCGCGAAAAACCGCTAAGTTCTAAAGGGTCCCCCGAGCACACCGGTGCTCGGCGAAACAGACCCGAGAGTGTTCAAGTCCAAAAGTCTGAGTGTACCTGTATTATTACAATAATAAATGAATAAACCTAAGCTATCCTCACCCACTCAACTCTCTCTCCCTCGCTCTCTCCTGCGGCTTCGTGAAGAAGGAAGCCGCCTCCGCCTCGCTCGGGTGCAACGGCGCTCCTAGGAGTGCCGCCCTCGCTCCTCGGGCCCTCGCAAGAAAAAGAAAGACAAGTGGTCAGTCCCAAAAGTTATTCAACAATATCAGAAGAATATATATATACAAAAATCTATACAAAAAGCCGCGAATCAAAAAGCCGCGGAAAAATCTAAAAGACTACTAAGCCGTGCTCCCCGGCAACGGCGCCATTCTGATGACACAAAAATCCCCAAGCGACTAAGGTAAAAGGTATGGAAATATAGGTCGTTGCGACCTCAGCCACTCGGAATGTGTCAATCAAGAAAAATCGAACCGCGAAACGAGTCAAAAATCAAACAAGGCAAAACAAGCGGTCCTCGCTATGAGTTTAACCTGGTATAGCTCCCAGGGTCGAACACAAGGAGCACGGATTGGCCAAAGGCCTACGAAGTAGTCAAAGAATCAGAAAAAGGGAGAAAACAATTTTTTTGTGGTTTTTAATTTTTTTTAAATTTTTTTGGATTTTTAATATGGGAAGGAAATAAAAGAAAATATAAGCAAGCACACTTAAGCAATTTATTTAGCACACCAGAAATCAAGCAAAAATTCAAGAAAAATTGTTTTTATGCTTTTTGGGTTTTTAAGTGTTTTTGGTGAATTTTTGATATTTTTCTAATGGGTAGATTATTTTCTAAAAATCAAACAGTGCTAAAAATAAAAGGTACTGTCCAGCAAGGCTTAAGACCCAAAAATAAAATACTTAAGGATCTTAAAAAGCCCTGGAGGTAATTTTCTTGTAATCTAGGAAGAATAAGGAAAATTTGGGCACCAAAATTATTGTTTTTGGATTTTTAGATTATTTAATATGATTTTTATGAGTTTTTAGGTGTTTTTAGATTTTTAGGGTTTTTACTCAATGGAAAATAGCCAAACTTGGCTAGAAAATCAAACAGCAAGCAAACAACAGTATCTAATTTTTTTAGAATTTTTGGTGGGGTTTTTATATTTTTTTGGTATTTTCAAACCTAGACAGTAGCTAAAAAGTAGGTTTTTGAATTTTTAAAAATACTCAACGAAATCAAAAATGTCCTCAAAAATCCCTAAAATTCCCACACCATGGCAGGAGCCATGTGTCAAAATCTCATGGAATTTGGAGGTAATTTGATATTTTATTCAAAAATGAAAAGGGGGCACAGTGCACAGGGACGTAAGTGCAAATACCCGAGGATCTGGGGGCCCAGGTGCAAAATACCCAGCAAGTCACGCGCGTGGCGCGTGGCTGGGGCACTCAGGGGCCTCTTTGTAATAAAAACCCACTCCTGAGACCTTTTGGTAACTGGTACCAAAAAGTCCGAGGGTACGGGTGCAAAAAGCCCACTAAAATCCGCACATGTCCAATAAAAACGCTCACAGGGGCACAACTGCAAATACCATAAAATATTTCTTCATTTCATAACAACCCAGATCTACAGGATAAAAGATGTAAAAAGCCCAACTAAACACGTGACGAAGCACGTGGTCACATACACACAGGGGCATACATGCAAATAAAACTAAGCACAAGGTCCATCATGCAATTTACCCTACGTAAATAAAGTTCTAAAAATATTTACAGGACTAGGGCGAAAAAGACAAACTAAGAGGGGGGCCTAAGTAATTTACCCCTTTATTCGTCGACGGCCAGATGCGCGCCACGTGGATGGTCGTACGGTCCTAGATGGCTGGCGCTCTCCTTCGTTGTCTCTTGGGCTCGATCGACGGCTGAGGCGAGGCCACGTGGGTGATCTGACGGCTAGGGCTCAGGTGCCTCTCTCCTCTGCTACTAACGGTCCAGATGAGATCCTCTGGATGATCAACGGTCGCAGCTCCTCGAAAGATGGACGGCTGAGATCAAGACTGGAGCGGAGGCCTCATCGGACGGTTCTGGAGGATGATGGAAGAACTCGACGCCGGCGAACTTCGCCGGCCTCCTGCGTGAACTGCACTCCTCCTCAGCTGCTCCTGATGATCGGAACGGGTCCGCGGTGAAGCCCCGCAGCTAGTGATAGCCTCCGATGGTCCACCCGAGCCCTGGAGGGGCTCCGGTGAGCTCGGCGGCGGTGCGCCTCTGGTCTGAATGTGAGGGGGGCTCAGATGCCCTCCTCTCGACCTGCAAAATACGCCAAAGGCTTCGCGGGTCGAGGGCAAAGTGCCTCGACCCCAATAAGCGAAGTGAGGGCGATCGGTGCGGTGGGATGAACGAGCTCCGGCGAGCGACAGGTGGTGGAGCTCGACTCCCAGCTCCGGGGCGAGCTGGGTTGAGCGAGTGGGCGAAGAACGTGCGTGAAGGAACGGCGAAGGTGTGTGGAGGTTCCGATGATCGAAATAATGCACGAGATAGCCGGAATCAGGGGAACACGTCGGAGGATGGATTTGGGCGAAATCGGAAATTACACTAAATGGCTAGGCTAAATGGATACCTGGGTGATGCGGGAGACTGGGCTGGAGCTTAGCTAGCTCCTGGTCCTTGCCTCAAGGGTCGTCAACGCCCGAGGCTCGAGCTCCGGGTGGTCGTCGGAGCACGACGGCGCTAGGCAGCCGGATCGATGGTCTGAGCACCTCCTCCTCGCTGCGACACCGGCGGAAGCAAGCTGTCACCTTGCTGGTTGCGATGGAGCTCACTGGAGAGAGAATGGGGAGCCAAAGATGGCGTGAGAGTGCGGCGGAGCTCGGGCTTTATACGCGTGCAGGTCCGGAAAGGGAAGCTCGGGTCCGGCTCGATTGAGCACGGACCCCTAAGCGAGGAATCGGGCGAGGATCCCGGATGCACAGAGGATGATTGGAGTGCGGGGTTTGCGGATTTGGTGGTCGGATCTGGTGGGGGTAATTGGAAGAAGTCGGGTCGAAACCGAGATCCGCGGCTCTGGTGGTCCTGGGGGAGGTGTTGACCGGGGGTCAACAATCCCCCGTGGACCAATCAGAGCCCGCCAATTATTGAATTCTTATTTGATTTTTTTTGGGGCTTTTAATGGCCGAATTTTTAAAAACTCAAAACATGAAAAATGTTTGTTTTAATTTTTTTCTATTTTTTTATGATTTTTAATTAATTTTTGGAAATGAAAATAAGGTATTTACATATTATAGCTATACATAGGTATATGTACAATGTATGATTTTTAATTTTGATTTTTAATTGGTTATTTATACAATTTTATTCCCATTTTATATTTTATTTATTTATAGGATAAAATGAAGAATAAAAGGCTATTTTTATTTTATTTTTATTATTTTTATACATGTGGGAAATAATTATTTATGTATAACTATATACATGGTATATTTACAAGATGTTTTTGTGTTTTTAATTTTGTAATTTTTATTTGATTTTGTTTTGTTTCTTTTTATTTATTTTATGTACAATATGTAGCATAGGATATTTACAAAAAGTTCTAGAAATAAATACATCTATTTACAAGGTTAGATAAATAAGGATGGTGGTCTTATGTACATGGTGAAGGTGTATTTTTGCATTTTTGGTTTTTGAGTTTTTATCTTGTTTTTGATATTTTATAAGTATGTACAAAATATATACAAGCATATTTTTGGATGAGGAAAATATTATTTTATTTATTTACAAAAATATTTACACATGAGCCCCTATCTCCCTCTACTTGTGACTTTTATGCGGTCAGGCCCATGCTGAGCCCTCCCTTGGGTTAGGTTGCTCAATATTTATTCTAAATATTTCCCTCTTTTTCTTTTTCCTCTTTATTCTTTTATTTTTGCACAAAAACATGCTAATTACATATTTTTACAAAATGCGTGCTTTTGCTAATTATTGATATTTACATATATCTACATGTATTTGCAAAGGTTTTTGTAGCTAAAATATAAGAATAAAGAGTGATGAATGGGTATTCATCACAAGTCAAGCCATTGTCTCTAAGAGTCATGCGTGTATTGTTAAGTGCTCTACTTAGGCTCATCAAGATGACATATGCTCATAGCCTAGTGGACTCAAAGAATTAAGTCCTTATGGACCTGAAAAGCCTTAACTCTAAGTCTTATAAGGTTCCTCTTAAAGTTAGGTGGATTAAGATCTTATTCAAGCTCCATTTCTCAATTTAATTCCAGGCTTAGTTTAAATGTCAACTCTCATCCAGGAAAAACTATATACATATGTACACAAGATGCTTATTTACACAAATTTTACAATCGTGCAAAATTTTTGAAAAATGTTTTGAAATCATGGATGAATGATGCATGAGGTGCAAGTTTTGCAAAAAGATCTTTAAACGTATTTACACAAGATTTTTGCAAACTTTTGATTTTCAAAACATTTTGGAAAAATTTTGTACTATATACATAATTTTGATACAAAAATATTTACACAAGCTTTACGCAAAAGATTTTGGAAAACATTTTTACAAAAATACTTTCTACACTAGCTATGTATGTGCAAATAAAAGAATTTTATGTACATGAAAAATTTTTAATTTTTGTGATTTTTAGCCATTTTATTTATTAACACACTCACACAAAGTACGAGTTATGGCGAAAGTATATATGAAATATATACACCCCCCCTATACTTAGCTCGAACGATGTCCTCAGAGTGATCAAGAGCGATGAAGAAGACATAACTCGTGCTTAGTAAAAGGGAAGTGAAAAGGAATGGTTAAGTACAGGAATGAATGAATGGATAGAATGAGAGGAACTCGGTGGTTTCCCCCTATACTTAGGATTAACTAATCCTAAGTATAGCAAGCTGTACATGAAGGGAAATCCGAGTGGAGAAGATACAGAGTCTGCCCCCCCTATACTTAGGGTAAAATATCCCTAAGTATAGGCAGCAAAACAGGGGTAGAAAGACACGAAGAAAATTACGAATATATACAAGAAAGAGGACATCACTCCCCCTATACTTAAGGTAGAGAACCTTAAGTATAGGCAATAAAACAGAAGTGATGAAACAGAACGAATGAACAACACGGTGTTTTCACCCCCCTATACTTAGGATGAGCAATATCCTAAGTATAGCAAAGATAATCCTAAGCGAGACCTGGGGTGAAAACAAGAACGGAAGAAAGAAAGATCAAACAAGACGAAACACGTATATACAAAAGAGTACAATGTTGAGGTGCCTCTCAACAAGCGCTAGATTTTACGCCCCTAGCTGGGCGCAAAGGTTAGGACAACGCGGTATCAAGGTTCAGTACGACATCGGTAAGGCGAATGCCGTACTGTCGTCGCAGTCTTGGTATGAGAACAGCGACGAAGTCAACAGTGTAAACAAAGACACCCAGGTATGCAATCAAGCGGGTGTCTGCTACCGGCCAGTGATATGGAAAGAAGTGATCGGGATCCGGTAGCACAAAAGAAATCATCGGCTCTGGATCAGACTGGAGTGAGAGTATGGAGCCGACGAAATCAAACGTGGAGAAGGATGGATCAGTAATAGAATTCTCCACGTCAATCAGTGTCTCAAACAGGTGTGGACAATGAAGATCAGGAGACTCTCTAAGCAGACTGATATTCGATGCATAAAATAGAGTCAAATCAGGCAAATCATCGAATATCTCCAGAATGGGCTCATCCTCGCGAGGGTCGTCGAGGTGAGAAGACTCAGAATCAGAGTGATCTAAAGACTCGGTTTCGTGCTCCGTCAGATCAGAAACACTCTCAGAAAGTGAAACCGAGTACTCATCATGTGCGGCATTCTCCCGCAGATAACCCTCGGGGAGAGATGCAAGATCCGAAGTGATTAGTAGAGGATCAGGATCTAGATCGGCATCTGCGCTGCTATCAAGTATCCACTCAGTGCACCATGCTGCATCATCATCAAAAGTGTAGGTCTCGGCAATCTGGAAGCAGGAGAAGGTACTAGTCAACATCGCGGAGGCTGGCAAAGTGTCTGTGGTCGATCCTCGCTCTGCGGCTCTGCTGGCTGTCAGCTGGTCCTTAGGAAGTGTATCTGTCTCAACAAAGTGGAGGACAAAAGGCTCGAAGACGAGACTCTCTATGTCTGTACTCTCAAAGTGGTGTCCCTCATCAAGTTGTGGCTGCTGAGCTGAGTCCTGGTGACTGTCTGCATCCAAGAATTGTCTCTGCAGGAAGGAAACTGACTCCTCCGGGACTGGAATCTGAAGTGTCTGAATCAACGGCTGCAAAAGCTGGGGCTCCTCCGGCTCCTGGAGTATCAGAATATCTGATATCCAAGACTCGTCAACAGGGAACTCTGGGGCTGACTCGAACTCCAACTGGAAGGCCAACGGGAACTCAAGTAGACTCTGGGTACGAACCTCTGCTATCACAGTCATCTCCTCTGGTAGTGGTGCTGTATCATCCGAATCCTCGGGCTGGTGTGTAGAAGCTGTCTCACCATATGAAGTGACACACCGCACTGGTACTGTATCGTCCTCATGTGTTGTCCCGACCGAAGCATCTCGTGAAGATGAACTCTATGAAAGTAGCCCCAAGATGGTATCGAGGAAGTGAATGTCGGAACTGCGGTATGAACCGCCACATGTGGTAATCACCAGTGCAAGCTGCTCTGTGGTCATCCCCCGCATGGAGATCTCAATCAAATCTGTCAGTGGAAGTCCATGGTCTGGAAATCTCCTCAAGAGGTCAAGAAACCTCGGCCATGCCTCGTGCAATGGCTCCTGGGGGTCAACTGAAAAGTCCATGATCAAAGACCGCATGAAATCTGCTCTACGTGGGGGAAAGTATCTCTGTAGAAACTCTCGGCGTAGCTCTCCCCACGTCTCGAATGTCCTTCCCAAACGTCGGTGCCATCTCATGGCTCTGTCGAGAAGCGTGAATGGGAAGGTCCTGCTCATCAGCTCTTCTACAGTGACGTCTGAATATCTCTGTGCTCTACAAAACTCCTCGAAAGCGGACAGGTGAAGATAAGGCTCCTCGTGCGCCTCTCCTGAAAATGTCGGCAGTCGCTGAATGTAATCCAACTCCAAAACGATTGGACCTAGTGTAGAAGCTGACTGAGCTCCATGTGCTATCTGCTCCTCCATCCTTCTGGAATAGGATATGCCTGCTGATCTCCACTGCTTACTCTGGTCACCAACGGAGTGCGCTCTCACCTCAGCAACAGCGTCGTCCGGGTCTCGCATCTGCTCTATCGGGTATCCTCGGACGTCTCGTACAACATGCCCAGAGTAGTGAGATGAAAGGGAGGGAGGGAGCGGGAGGTTGGTCGGAGATCCGACCTCCCTAGAAGGTGGACTGGAGTGATGGTCAGAAAGCGAAGAAAAAGCCGCAAGAGTCGGCTCACAGTGAGGGGGATCCATCATCCAGGGGAAAAGGAGAAGAGAAGAGGAAGACTGAAGGGAGGTGAAGGTGGGAAAGCAGATAGATAGAGAAGAAGATGGGGAAGATCGAAGGGATCTGGCAATCACACAAGATGAACAAGCAAACCCCCAATTCACCTACGCATACAAAGCTGCAGACCGAAGGGATCGGTCAATTATCTTATCGATATTATTTTAGGTGATCATCCAGTCTATCAGAGCGATTACATGAGGTAAATACGTATCCAAATCTTTCTCAATCGACTGTCCCGTACTGAAAGCCAGTAATCAGTTAAGAATAGATCGGAGGCTCTATCCTAATGTGCGGATCACTCTCTCGCTCATCCAAACCAGACAAGGAGGGGGTTACTCTCCCCAAGACAGATTTTCAGTGAAGTGTCTTTTAGGTCAAGTATGATTAGCAGTCCCGATTTTATTGTTTTTGTTTTTAGATATTTTTCAAATAGAAAACAAACGCCTAACGAATTTTTCGGTTCTCCTGGTTATTAAGTCCAAAACAGGGGGAGAAGACGAAAAAGCCGATGCACGATAAATCAATGATGCATGCAAAGTAAGGAAGGCGTACCTGACTCCAGCACTCTACATGCAATGTGATCCGTGCATAAATGTAAAGACAGGAAGTAAACTACCTAAATGATGCAGGCGGAAAACCGAGGCCCTAAACAACAGTGCTACTCGAAAGAACGGCTAGCCGACCACCAGCCTCCAATCCCAAAGGGTCCGGTCTAGACCCACCCCTCCTCTTCTCGACAGGTCGAGTTCAGGAGTAGCGCTTGACGGGGTGGGCTCGCGGCGCGTAGGCTCGGAGGTGATGGAACGGCTATTTTATTATTATTTTTATTATAGGTCCAATTACCGCACTATAGGAACAGGCAATTATATTAGGGTGTTTGGATCCTATGAGTTATGTCACAATCAAGCAGAAAATCCTACGGCTAGGGGCTCGATCAAAAACCGCGTAAATACCGGAAAAGGCAGTAAAAAAGATAAGAAAAACCGCGTCAAAAACCGCGAAAAACTCCTAAGGGTCCCCCGAGCACACCGGTGCTCGGCGAAACAGACCCTGCTAAATGTTCAAGCCAAGTCCAAGTCTAGTCTGAGTCCCTGTATTATTACAACAATAATAGTCAAATAAAACCTAATCTAACCTCACCCACTCAACTCTCTCTCTCGCTCTCTCCTGCGGCTCCGTGCAGAAGGGAGCCGCCTCCGAGTCTCGCGGTTGCGTCGGCTTCTCGAAATCGGCCGCCTCGATCCTCGGGCCCTCGCAAGAAAAAGAGACAAGTGGTCAGACCAAATTATTATAAAAAAATGTCAGGAAAAATATGTGTATCTACAGAAATCTATACAAAAAGCCGTGAAAATCAAAACCGCGGAAAAACTCAAGAAAAACGACTACTAAGCCGTGCTCCCCGGCAACGACGCCATTCTGATAACACGAAAAACCGAGCGACTAAGGTAAAGGTACATAATAGGTCGTTGCGACCTCGGTCACTCAGATGTGTCAATCAAGAAAAATGAACCACTCAAGACAGATAAAATCGATCAAAACACGAATAGCGGTCCTGCTATTGGATTAACCTGGTATAGCACACAGGGTCGAACTCAAGAAGCACGGGTTGGCCTCTCGGCCTACGAAGTAGTCAAAATAAAAGGAGAAAATCTTTTTAATGGTTTTTAATTCGTTTTATATTTTTTTTGAATTTTTAATGTGTAAAGAGAATAAGAAAAGTGAAGAAATACACACTTCAACAATTTATTCCAAGCATCAAAAATCAACCAAAAATTGGAATAAAAATATTTTTTTGTATTTTATATTTTGTAGTGTTTTTGGTGAATTTTTGAGGATTTTCTGATGTTTATTTTATTTTCTAAAAATCAAAAAGTGAAGCAAACAGTGGGTATTGTCCAGCCGAGCCAAAAAGCATTAGATAAAATATCTAAGGGCCTTAAAATGGCCTGGAGATAATTTTCCTGTAAAGATGATAAAACAAGGAAAATTTAGGCACCAATTTTATTGTTTTTAGATTTTGAATTTATTTACTAGAATTTTTATAGGTTTTTGAGTGTTTTTAAGTTTTTAGTGGTTTTCAGTAATGAAAAATAGCCAAAATTGGCTAGAAAATCAAACTAAGTAAAACATTAGATAATTTTTATAGAATTTTTAGGTGAGTTTTTATATTTTTTTGTGATTTTTCAAACTAGACAGTGACAAAAATAGAGGTTTTTGAATTTTTAAAAATACCAAACAAAATAAAAAATGTCCTCAAAAATCTACAAAAATTCTACACCATGGCAGGAGCCATGTGTCAAATTTTCGTTGGATTTGGAGGTGGTTTGATATTTTATTCAAAAGCAAAGATAGGGCACTGTGCACAGGGACCAAAGTGCAAATACCCAAAGTCCTGGGCGTCCTGGTGCAAAATACCCAGCAAAACACGCGCCACACGTGTGCCTGGGGCACTCAAGGACCTATATGTAAGAAAAATGAGTCCCGAGGACTTATTGGTAACAGGTACCAAAAGTCCAGGGGCCTTATCTGCAAATTACCCAAAAAATATCGCACATGCTCAAATAAACCACGCACAGGGGTATAAATGCAAATATCTAAAAACTTTCATTCATTTAATAACATCCATAACAACAAGGGTACCTACTGCAAATAACCCAAACAACTCACGTGTCGAAGCACGTGTCCACAACTGGCAGGGGTACAAATGCAAATAAACTAAAGCTCAGGGTCCACTATGTAAATTACCCTAAAACTAAACAACTTACTTAAATATTTACAGGACTAGAACAAAATGCATAAAAGAAAGGGGGCCTAAGAGCAAATTACCCCTTTTATTAACGTCGACGGCCGGATGCGTGACGCGTGGCGGATCTGACGACTGAGGACGACGGCGCCTTTGACCTGGCGAACGTTGGCCTGATCGACGTCTGAGGGCGCTCCACGTGGCGATCGGACGACTCTGGTTCTCTGGAGTCGAAACCCTCATGTATCAGACGGAGGGGAGGAGGGCACGTGGCGAATCTGACGGATGAGGCTAGCTGGTGCCTCTCTCTCCGCGCGGATGGTCAAGATCGACCCTCGGGACGATCGGATGGTGACATCTCGCCTAGGATGGATGGCTCAGATGATAACTAGGGCGATAAGGACGATCTGACGGTCGGCGAGGATCCTGGAAGAACTGGTCGCCGGCGACTTTCGCCGGCCCTCTGTGCGCGCGGTGGTCCTCGTCTGATGCTCCTGAGGTGCGGGAAGGCTTCGCCCGTGAAGCCCCGCACCCGGTGCTCTGCTCCGATGGAGGCGAGGAGCTCCAGAGAGCTCCGGCGACGTGAAAGAACTGGAGCTGCTGTGCCCAGAAGTTCCGACCTCCAGATTAGGTCGATAGGCCTGGATACCTGCACAGGAAAGAAGCTGGGTCGAGGGCAAACTGCCTCGACCCGTCAGAGCGGGCGGAAGGTGGAAGGTGAGGCGCTATGGAGGCTCTCCGGCGAGCGGCGGAGGGGGAGAGCCGATACCCTGCTCCGTGGCGAGCCAGGGGGAGTGAAGGGTTGGAGAAGGTGGAGAGGGGTCTGGCGGAGGTGATAGCGAGGTCGGATGGTCTAGTGGGTGGACGGAGACGGCTGGCGGAGGCGGCGGAGCTACGCTACTGAAAATCGAAAAATCGAAACCTAAACTAATCTACTGGCTAAAGAAGCTACCTGATGGGCGCATTCGACTGGGCTGGAGTTGATGAAGCTCCCGGTCATTGCCTGCAAGGGGCCGTCGACTCCCCGAGGCTGAGCGCGCTTCGCGGCGACGCACGGCGGAGTCAACCACCGGATCAGTGACTCCTGGCTTCCCGGGCCTCACTGCTACTCCAAGGGCCACGACTGTCACTCAGGGATGCTGGAGGAGGTCACAGGCACCGAGGGGAAGATCAAAGATGGAAGAATTAGGTTGCCGGATACGACTTTATATATGGTGCTGGGTCCGAGAAGATGGCGATCGGGCGAGTCAGGCGGAGCTCGGATCCAGCATACCCACCCCGGGCGAGGGTTCTGGATGATCGGGGATTAAACGGAGCCCGGGGTTTGGGTTAGTGGAGGTCGGGTCTGACGGGTAGAATTTGGAGAAGACGGGTCGGGCAGGACAGACCCAGCTCTGGTGGTCCTGGGGGGAGAGTTGACCGAGGGTCAACAATCCCCCATGGACCAATCAGAGACCGCCAAGTAATGAATTTTTATTTAATTATTTTAAGTTAGAAAATGACCGAATTTACAAAACATAAAACATGAAATATTTTTATTTTATTTTTTTCTATTTTTTTAGTGATTTTTAATTAATTTTTGGGGATAAAGATAAGGTATTTACATTATATAGCTATATATAGGTATATATACAATACGTAGGCTTTTGATTGATTTTTTTTATTTTTAATTACTATTTTTGTACAATTTTATTCCCCTTTTATATTTTATTTATTTTCATTATAAAATAAGGAATAAAAAGGTATTTTTATTTTATTTTTATTATTTATTTCGTAAGTAAAATAAATATATATGTACAGTTATATACATGGTATATGTACAATGTATTTTTGTATTTTAATTTTGCTATTTTTATTTTGTTTTGATTTTAATTGTTTTTATTTTATTTATTTACAATATATAATATAGATTATTTACAAAAAGTTTGAAAATAAGTTTATTTATTTACAAGCTTAAATAAATATGGAAGAGTGGTTTATGTACAAGGTGACTATACAAGAGGTGTTTTTGTTTTTTCTTTTTCATTTTTAAATTTTTCTTTTGATTTTATTTTTATAAATATGTACAAGTATTTACAGGCATATTTTTGGTGAGGAATGTATTTTTATAATATTTACATCAATATTTACACAAGAGCCCTGAAGGATATGGTTAGATCCTCAAGCGCATCACGGAAGCGTGATCGTCGTATCAAATACGACGAAGAACGACTAGTCGCACTAGTTGTTCTATGCAGCGGAAATTAAAATTTTTTATGCGACGAAACCACATGATCCAAGAACACTTCTCGGATCGTTTCGTCTAAACCACAAACAAGTATTAGGTTTACCTCTTGAAGCGTGGTTGCGATCGAGTCTCTAAACAAAGAGACCTCCTGTCTCAAGTCCGATCCGACGGAGGAGACGCTTGCGAGCGCGGGGATGAACCGCGTGCTTCTCGCAATCCATGTTGATGATCCAAGCGGCGGATCTCCTGATCTCGACACACGAGATCCGATGTCTTCTTCACGAGCGGGACGCACCGAAGGAGACGGAGATCCACGAGCAAACCATCGGGCAGCATAACGACGATGCCGCGGTGATGGAGAACCTCTCTGGGGCATCCATGGTGGACGGCCACATGAGAGAGAAAGAGAGAGGACGTGTAGAGAGAATGAGAGAGAGAGAGAGATTTGTTGCCTCAACTTATGTGTCAAGAAGAGCAATGGGGTGCCTCTCCATTTATAGGGTTTTGGGATCCATGGATCTCAATCCATGTGTCAACACAAATCCAATGGTCCACATTAATTTGTGTTTCTTTCAATGGTCATGATTTGTTGCTAAAAACACAACAACAATTAATTTAATTTAAATTAAATATATGTTGATAAATCAACACAATTTAATTACAAAATTAAATCATCAATACATAGAGATAATGAAAGGAGAGAAAGCCTCCTTCCATGTGGAGAGGGGGGACGGCCTCCCTTTCCTAATGGGAGTGGTGGCCGTCCACCCTGCTCCATTAGGAAGGTGGCTATTTCACCTTTTATGTAATCTCCATTATTTGCAACAACTTTTGTTGCAAATTATTTCACAAAAAATAAATCCAATTTATTTTGTGAACATTGCAATCATGCCATTGAAAATTTGTGAATCATATTCACAACCCAAAACAAAATGTAAATTACATTTTCAATTTGATGTCCAATGTGAATCCAATACACATTAACATTTAATTAACAAATGTAAATTACAAATAGCTCTCTCTTATATATTATAAATCACATTTATAATATATATGACTAATATGGATATTGCTATCCACATTATTCATATCCATGATAATTAAATCATATTTAATCATCTTGGATCTCTATTCTCTTGTGTCCAAATAATATGAATCACATTCATATTACTTACATCTTTGATAATCTAATTATCTAAGATAGCTCTCTTTATAATATGAATCAAATTCATATTAATCATGATAATTAAATCACATTTAATTATCCATATTCTCAATGCTCGGATACATATATCAACAATAGAATTATCCATGAACTCCTTCAAGGATAATGCGCTTTCTCCGCAGATACTTGGAGATAAGGACAAGGCGATTGTATTGTTCCATGTATAGTGACATGGATATTGAGATCGTATCTCAAATCCAGATCGCGGGCCTCCCATAGATGCTTGATTAAATCAAGACCGCAAATCTAATCTTCTCATTGTATCTGAATCACATTCAGATCAATGTCCAACACTTGGACCAAGATCAGATCACTTCTCTACTGAGAGGAGTCACTAAAATCCAGACCCGTTTCATCACTCCCTAGGAATGGAAGCGTCATGGTTATACAATCGTTTATGATCACATCACCCTCAGGTATTCCCAATACCTGTACATCCTGCATACTGGAAGACTCAGACTAAACCCGAAGTATTCGATCAACTTTATACTGTCTACTTCATGGTTTTATCAGTAAGTTTCTCATTCGATCATTGGGAGTCGGTATCGATCATATACTTTCCAAAAGCATATATCATACCTAGGTCTTGATCATATACTTTCCAAAAGTATATATCAAACCTACAAATTCAGTCAAGCTTCCAAAGCGAGATGACCGTGCGCACGGAATTTGATTCTTCCCAATATCTCATGAGTGAGCTCATGTCTTCCGGTTCAGTAACTGAACCTGTATGATCCCTTTGAGAGATCGTATTACTCATATGCCCTTATATGCACACCAGCGCGCCGGTGTATAGACCTTGATTAGGTCATCAACCTATTGGTCTGCCAAATGTACATACTTAGACATATAGCAACACATCTGTCTCCGGTCAGAGGATGCGTGCCTATATCATGACAGCATATGATATAGGACTTTGGTTATCTCGATCTCGTTATGTCAACTCTTTGACCTAACTAATCTGACACCTCCGAATCTCTATTCCTATGCAGAGGACCTGCATCAAGAGGTCGGTCAGATATCAGCCTTCAGAGATAAGGATTGCCATCTCCTACTCAGGCTGGAGATCATCTCTTAACAATCATTTGACAGTGCTTGATGAGTCCTCAATCTAACTCTTTAGATATTCATCCAAGCACCAGCCTCTATGATTCAATAGTTGAATCAACAGCTGTATGATCATCAAGATGGCCATGGTACATAACCCTAATTGTACTAAGGGACCTATTATGCAAATTATGTATTCTTCATTTCAGATTAAGGAGTGAATTTGCAATAACATTTATTGCATAATGGCTCGCCGTGGGCTCGCATTTCCAACAATCTCCCACTAGCCCAAAGAGCCATTAATGGGCTAATCATTTAAACCCGCACTCATGTGACAATCATAGACTATTAAGAAAATAGCTAGGTAAGCTGATCAGTCACTCTGTTCCCGCGAGACTACGCCAAGTCCTTTTACGGCACTTGCATATCCCCAGTAACAGTGCTCGCATCTAATGCGAATGTTGCATCTCATGCAACCAATACTCAATCTAGTTGGTTACAGTGTCCCTGACATCATAACCAGTATCCCCATAATCCTTATTAGAATACCTTCATTCCCGGAGATCTCTATCTCCTAAGGTATCTAGACCTTTGTAGATCACTATCTACATGGTCTTAAACTTTTGAAGATAAGACTTTGAGATTACTATCTCAAAAATCTCCTCATCTATGAAGATTTTGTTATTACTGCAATCAAGTGTTTTATCTCTACAGTAGGATTAGTAACAATTTACTACTCCCACTGCATGACAGACATCTGGTATTTGTACACTCTAGCATACACTCAGCTTCTCGTAACTAATGCACAAGTGCAAGTAGTTGTAGCATTTACTTCCTCAACTCTTTGAGGTGCTATCCCTTAAGATAGGTCAGTACCATATCTTAAGGGTTAGAAGCCTTTCTTGGAATTTCTATGAATAGAATATGTCCAAGGTATACTACAAATGTGACAGTCCAATTATCCTCTTCTCTTGGCTTCTGAACAACTTCAGAACTAAGATCTAAGAGGTATCTTTGAAATCATATTTCAAGATATGGAATAACCAGAGAATAAAACACTTATTATTATCCTTATATCATTTTAAATGATCAGGATATCATCTACATTCAGCAAGATGAACACAAAGGCACTCCCACTAAGCTTCACATGGTTCATCAAGATTCTATCTGAAATCATAACAATTATAATTCCATCAAATCTTATGGTCCAACTTCAAGAAGCTTATTTGAGTCCATAGATGGATTCCTTAGTTTGCACACCTTGCTTTCCTCAACCATGAAGCCCTGGGGCTACTTCATGTGAATATCCTCAAAGGGGTATTCGTACAGGAATGCAATATTGACTTACATCTTGAAGATGCAATAGTCAAGTTGTGTAGCTAAGGTTAGCAACATTCTGATGATTTTAAGCATGGTCACCGAAGAGAAAGTCTCATTGCAAGCAATGTCTTCTCTTCCGGTGTGTGGCTCATGGCTACGAACCGTGCTTTGAAGGTCTCTACCTTCTCATCAGGTTCCCTTTCTCTTGAAGATCCATTTACACCTTTACAGGTATTACCCACATAGGTGGATCCTCGAGGGTCCATATACAACACTTGTATATGAAGTCTACGTTAGACTTTTATTGCTAAAATCCATCTTTCCATGTCATGATCCTTAGGAGCTTCATCACATGAAGTCCGATCATTGTCAGACTTAACTGACACATGGAATACATCCTCAAACTCATTTGAAGAGGTATTAATGTTTCATCATTAATTGTCCTTTTTAGTTTCCAATTTCAGGAGCCTCATTATCTTCTCAAGATTAAATGAGTTCCTACACTTCATTTTCATCTTGATTCTCAAGAGTCTCAACCTCTAAGAATCACATTCTCAGAGATGAGATACTTTAAGAATCTCAAGGTCATAAAGTAGGTATCCAATACCATCCTTTATTTTCCTAATGAAGCAGCACTCTCAAGTGCTAGATTCCGACATACATGGAACCTTATTAAGGATATACATTGTAGTCTCTACTACACATACATACCTGGAAACTAAGGGATAATTATGCTAAAATTCATCATTGATAAAATCATGTCACACATGATCCAATTGTATCTACCTATAACTCTATTGAGTTAAGGTGTGTTAGGAGGATTGAGATAGAAATGATATTCATATCTCTATAAGGTATTCTTTGAATTTATCTAGTATGTACTTGCTACCTAGATTAGATCAAATTCATTTTATCTTCCTTCAAACTTTGGTTCTAAACCAAAAAAATGAAATCTTTGAACATTTCAAAGGTTTCTTAGGTGAAGAGAAGAAATCTCATATCATACATAATCATCAACAGATATCACATATCCATAATGTTTACTATGATATAGATGATCTACATACATCAATATGCATGAGATCCTGAATACCTTGGCATCTTACACCTTTCTCTAAGAAGGGTGTATTGGACATTTTTCTTTGAATACAATATTCATAAGTATGTAAGTTTTGAAATTTTAGACATTCTAAAGTTTCATCTCTTACTAGTCTATTGATCAAATCAATAAACAAATGTCCAAAGCTTGATGCTAGATCATTGTCAAATGATCTTCATCCTCCTATTGATCTTAAGGTTTAATTTCAGTATTTAGAAATGTTAATGAACCATTCATTAATTTTCTAATTTAGTGAAGTCCACTAGATTATTAGATTACTATCTGAAATATATACATCATAACTCTTTATGATAGTTCTATCTCAGATTCATGTTTATTTCTAACATTTAGAAACAAACAATGAGTGTATTCTTATATCTAGGTCATAGAGACATTCTCTAAGACTAAGGACTCTCCCACTGAAATTAACAAGTCTATCAATCCAACAGAGATTGTTGCAACAATTACATCAATATCCATGTGGATAACTATAAACCTTTAAGATCAATTTTTCCAGTCTTCTAAAACATATGCAACCTATTGCAAATGTCATCAGAAGATTGAGATACAATTATTTGACTTTATCTTATCAATGATTTATGTAGATTAATCTGATGCTCCACCCAAGTCCTTCTCTAAGGATTCTAGATAGACTTGATAGTCATACTATCAACACATCAACTTATTGCAGTATTGGCATTCATCCAACTCTTCGGATGATATATGGAAGTCAAAGTTGTATAATCAACTCTTTGACCATACTTCTTACTCGGGTCCAACCCATGCTTCCACTGCGCTCCCTTTATCTATAAGCAACCATTGCATAAGACTAAGGATCTCTTATGTAAGAGCATATCAACATTTATACATGCTTCATTAAATTCATACAATATGAATATTATGAAGCTTCATGAATGACCAGAGTATAGATAGTAGAATGATGACACTCATCATCTACATCCATCTAAACTCTTAAAACATAGGTTCAGGTAGGTACTCAAACAATTTGAATACATCATCTCTTATAGAGCTACCATTTTACATGATGCAGAGAACCGTCACTCATGATTAAATGTCAAGAGCACATATGTATGCCAGAATATCTTCATTGATTTTATAAGGATTATATGACAATTATGATCATCATCAACATGTCACTTCCAAAGTACATTTGATGATACCAAGACTATAGAGACATACAAACCCTAGGGTTGTAGTCCTATTATCTATTTAATTGTCATTCCTCAATATTATGAGGAAACTTGCATATTGCAACCACATACATTACGTGTTCAATTGCAAGCACAATATCTGGATCATGAGTCCAATCCATGATATTTTACTGGTTATTATTGAGTATATCATTGAGTGGGTTTTAATGAAGGATTATCTGAAATAAGAAATTTGCATAAATATATAAATATATATATATTTTACTTTGATTTAGGATTTTTATATCAAAGTTGTCTTGTCTTGTCAACACTGAAAGTTCATTCCCTTAATCACTTTCAATGTAAGAGATATACTTACTATTATATCTCAACAAGATCTGGGATCTCCTTCCTTATCTTTGTTGCATCCCAATAATATGAGAACCTACAACTCGGATAAAAAAGAAGCGGGAACACATTCCGCCTTGCAAGTCCAACTTGCATCTCCCAATTCGGTCTTTAACACCCGGGCCCACCACCCCTAAGGTAATGTTGACCCGTCATTAATTGAACCAACCGTCAACAGGAATACAACTCGATATGCGCAATCCAATATCGCCCCAATAATATGAGGACCCGATATTGGGGTCACTACGCATACGTCCTTACTCTTTTGAGAAGCGAAGAGCCCGATCCAAATGGATCGTATGCAGGAGCTGTCACTTCGGACAGGCGTCTCCTACATACAATATCTGGCGACGGAACCCTTCGCCTTGACGGGAGACCATGGATGTCACTTATGTGATCCTCCATATCATATTCAAATTCTAATTAATCATTATGAATCATATTCATTATGATTAATTCTTCCAAGGGAAATAACACATCTATTTATAATAGAGTGTCTTAATTTTAATTGGATTCCAATTAATTTAATCATATTAAATTAATGATCCAATTAATATCCAACAAACATTTTAATAGTTACTTGAATTATGGTATTATCTCAAATACGTATTATTTTGAATTTTAATAATTAGAAAAATACATCTTAATCCCTCGGACATTATCCCGACCCTACCGCTGTCATGGCCAGTACCGACGAGAGTGGGACGGACCACATACGTTGCAACCCGCAACCCAAATGCTCTCCGACTAGGCACCATATCTGCCTCGGGAAAGGATAATGCCAAATTGATTAATTTGTACTTGAGATGATCATCGGTTCTTCAACCGAAATTGTACCATATAGTAATAATAAAAACAATTTTGATTAACATTATAATGATATTTGCTAAACAAATCCCAAGTCCTATTCAAGCAACATGTTTGTTGGAATGTTGATCATGTAGATCATGTAACCAATCTTGATCTAGATCACATCTAATCATTTGTTGGTTAGGGCAAAGTCATTTAAGGACATAATTATCATTTAAATATTTCACAAATATTTATGCATAATTATTCCAGGAAATTAAACAATTTAATTTCACTAATTAATTAAATGACAATCACTAGGTTCTTGATTAGGAAAGTATTTTCAGCAGTGACCCTCACTTACTAAAAATACCATATCTCAATCAATTTAATTCCAAATTAAGCAAAGTAAATTTCTAAAGTTTGCTAACTTGATTTACAACAGAACCCAAGTGATTTGCACGCATTTCAAGACGTTTCAAATCCGCAATTAACATCTTAATTACGTCATGATCCGCAGTCCCCGAAACAGTGGATGCATGTTCACTAAAATGAGCATATCTAGAGCAAACGGAATCGAAATCACGCAAACTCAGATCCTACAGTTTCCTTATTTAGTGAGGAATAAAATCCAAATATTATTTTTGTGTTTAAACAATTTAAACAGTGCCGAAAATAATATCAAAACAGAGATGCGAAATTGAAACGCAAGAAAACTTTCGCAAACCCTAATGAACCCAAGTCGTCCTCGGTTTATGGATCGTATCCAAAACCACCAACCTAAGGCTCTGATACCACTTGAAGGATATGGTTAGATCCTCAAGCGCATCACGGAAGCGTGATCGTTGTAGCAAATACGACGAAGAACGACTAGTCGCACTAGTTGTTCTATGCAGCGGAAATTAAAATTTTTTATGCGACGAAACCACATGATCCAAGAACACTTCTCGGATCGTTTCGTCTAAAACACAAACAAGTATTAGGTTTACCTCTTGAAGCGTGGTTGCGATCGAGTCTCTAAACAAAGAGACCTCCTGTCTCAAGTACGATCCGACAGAGGAGACGCTTGCGAGCGCGGGGATGAACCGCGTGCTTCTCGCAATCCATGTTGATGATCCAAGCGGCGGATCTCCTGATCTCGACACACGAGATCCGATGTCTTCTTCACGAGCGGGACGCACCGAAGGAGACGGAGATCCACGAGCAAACCATCGGGCAGCATAACGACGATGCCGCGGCGATGGAGAACCTCTCTGGGACATCCATGGTGGACGGCCACATGAGAGAGAGAGAGAGAGGATGTGTAGAGAGAATGAGAGAGAGAGAGATTTGTTGCCTCAACTTATGTGTCAAGAAGAGCAATGGGGTGCCTCTCCTTTTATAGGGTTTTGGGATCCATGGATCTCAATCCATGTGTCAACACAAATCCAATGGTCCACATTAATTTGTGTTTCTTTCAATGGTCATGATTTGTTGCTAAAAACACAACAACAATTAATTTAATTTAAATTAAATATATGTTGATAAATCAACACAATTTAATTACAAAATTAAATCATCAATACATGGAGATAATGAAAGGAGAGAAAGCCTCCTTCCATGTGGAGAGGGGGGACGGCCTCCCTTTCCTAATGGGAGTGGTGGCCGTCCACCCTGCTCCATTAGGAAGGTGGCTATTTCACCTTTTATGTAATCTCCATTATTTGCAACAACTTTTGTTGCAAATTATTTCACAAAAAATAAATCCAATTTATTTTGTGAACATTGCAATCATGCCATTGAAAATTTGTGAATCATATTCACAACCCAAAACAAAATGTAAATTACATTTTCAATTTGATGTCCAATGTGAATCCAATACACATTAACATTTAATTAACAAATGTAAATTACAAATAGCTCTCTCTTATATATTATAAATCACATTTATAATATATATGACTAATATGGATATTGCTATCCACATTATTCATATCCATGATAATTAAATCATATTTAATCATCTTGGATCTCTATTCTCTTGTGTCCAAATAATATGAATCACATTCATATTACTTACATCTTTGATAATCTAATTATCTAAGATAGCTCTCTTTATAATATGAATCAAATTCATATTAATCATGATAATTAAATCACATTTAATCATCCATATTCTCAATGCTCGGATACATATATCAACAATAGAATTATCCATGAACTCCTTCAAGGATAATGCGCTTTCTCCGCAGATACTTGGAGATAAGGACAGGGCGATTGTATTGTTCCACGTATAGTGACATGGATATTGAGATCGTATCTCAAATCCAGATCGCGGGCCTCCCATAGATGCTTGATTAAATCAAGACCGCAAATCTAATCTTCTCATTGTATCTGAATCACATTCAGATCAATGTCCAACACTTGGACCAAGATCAGATCACTTCTCTACTGAGAGGAGTCACTAAAATCCAGACCCGTTTCATCACTCCCTAGGAATGGAAGCGTCATGGTTATACAATCGTTTATGATCACATCACCCTCAGGTATTCCCAATACCTGTACATCCTGCATACTGGAAGACTCAGACTAAACCCGAAGTATTCGATCAACTTTATACTTTCTACTTCATGGTTTTATCAGTAAGTTTCTCATTCGATCATTGGGAGTCGGTATCGATCATATACTTTTCAAAAGTATATATCATACCTAGGTCTTGATCATATACTTTCCAAAAGTATATATCAAACCTACAAATTCAGTCAAGCTTCCAAAGCGAGACGACCGTGCGCACGGAATTTGATTCTTCCCAATATCTCATGAGTGAGCTCATGTCTTCCGGTTCAGTAACTGAACCTGTATGATCCCTTTGAGAGATCGTATTACTCATATGCCCTTATATGCACACCAGCGCGCCGGTGTATAGACCTTGATTTGGTCATCAACCTATTGGTCTACCAAATGTACATACTTAGACATATAGCAACACATCTGTCTCCGGTCAGAGGATGCGTGCCTATATCATGACAGCATATGATATAGGACTTTGGTTATCTCGATCTCGTTAAGTCAACTCTTTGACCTAACTAATCTGACACCTCCGAATCTCTATTCCTATGCAGAGGACCTGCATCAAGAGGTCGGTCAGATATCAGCCTTCAGAGATAAGGATTGCCATCTCCTACTCAGGCTGGAGATCATCTCTTAACAATCATTTGACGGTGCTTGATGAGTCCTCAATCTAACTCTTTAGATATTCATCCAAGCACCAGCCTCTATGATTCAATAGTTGAATCAACAGCTGTATGATCATCAAGATGGCCATGGTACATAACCCTAATTGTACTAAGGGACCTATTATGCAAATTATGTATTCTTCATTTCAGATTAAGGAGTGAATTTGCAATAACATTTATTGCATAATGGCTCGCCGTGGGCTCGCATTTCCAACAAGCCCCTATCTCCCTCTACTTTGGCTTTTATGCGGTCAGGCCCATGCTGAGCCCTCCCTTGGGTTAGGTTGCTCAATATTTATTCTAAATATTTCCCTCTTTTTCTTTTTAATCTTTATTCTTTTATTTTTGCACAAAAACATGCTAATTATAGGTTTTTACACAATGCATGCTTTTGGTAATTATTCCTATTTACACATATCTACATGTATTTGCAAAGGTTTTTGTAGCTAAAATATAAGAATAAAGAGTGATGAATGGGTATTCATCACCCCCCTATACTTAACTTTGCTAGTCCCTTAGCAAGCACTTATTTGAAAAAGAAGTGAAAAAGAAAGAAAGAAAAAGAAAAAGAGGATGTACATGGATCAAGGTTGATTATTAAACTTGCCTTCATTAAATTGGGGTATGGAGCTCGATCAGATCTTTGGATTATTAATGTGTCGGAACCTTATTTGTACTTAAGCTTAAAACTCAACAGCCTCTAAGTTCCACCAATCTATGGGCAAGGCTCCTCAATAAACCTGGTCAGAACAAGTCTACATACACAAACTCTAATGACCATGAATCTTTCCATGCAGTGTAAGTGATATGTAGCTCCCCACCTCAGAAGTAACAAAGAAACAACCTCCCTCAACCTGGTAACTCTAATGCCTCAGTCTAGCAACTCTTTCCTCGAGAAGCGGGGTATTCCCTTCTAAGTTCAAGTGCAACCGGCTCAAGAAGAGGGGGAAGAAGTATAGAATTTTGGAAGCTCAGCCAGTGTAGCCAAGTCTCCCGCTGCAAGCTTCATGAGATGTGACATGGATACCATAAGCTTTTGCTTTATTTGACTATATACACTCCGGTGGGGTTATTAAATTTTCAATCCGACCCACCACTTTTTTTTGGAGTTCTTTTTGCATTTTACATTTTTTTTCAAGGACTTCTATACAACATATCTACATGGTGCAGCATATATACAAGAAATTTTCCTCTTGAGCCAGTAGACTATCCCTCTTTTGAAGCTTTATTGCAACCCACAGCTTCTGTCTTTAGCCTTCATCACCACTAGACCAAGTTGAGACGCACTTCCTTCACTAGAAGAAGAAGAGAGGTTCCGCCTAGAAGTACTACCCTCATATGCTACCCCAAGCCAAAGGAAACTGCCTCCTCACCACCTCATCTGTGGAGAGCCATGTGTAAAGTGCTGGTGCAAGTCAAGCCATTGTCTCTAAGAGTCATGCGTGTGTTGTTAAGTGCTCTACTTAGGCTCATCAAGATGACATATGCTCATAGCCTAGTGGACTCAAAGAATTAAGTCCTTATGGACCTGAAAAGCCTTAACCCTAAGTCTTATAAGGTTCCTCTTAAAGTTAGGTGGATTAAGATCTTATTCAAGCTCCATTTCTCAATTTAATTCCAGGCTTAGTTTAAATGTCAACTCTCATCCAGGAAAAACTATATACATATGTACATAAGATGCTTATTTACACAAATTTTACAATCGTGCAAAATTTTTGAAAAATGTTTTGAAATCATGGATGAATGATGCATGAGGTGCAAGTTTTGCAAAAAGATCTTTAAACATATTTACACAAGATTTTTGCAAACTTTTGATTTTCAAAACATTTTGGAAAAATTTTGTACTATATACATAATTTTGATACAAAAATATTTACACAAGCTTTACGCAAAAGATTTTGGAAAACATTTTTACAAAAATACTTTGTACACTAGTTATGTATGTGCAAATAAAAGAATTTTATGTACATGAAATTTTTTTAATTTTTGTGATTTTTAGCCATTTTATTTATTAACACACTCACACAAAGTACGAGTTATGGCGAAAGTATATATGAAATATATACACACCCCCCCTATACTTAGCTCGAACAATGTCCTCAGAGTGATCAAGAGCGATGAAGAAGACATAACTCGTGCTTAGTAAAAGGGAAGTGAAAAGGAATGGTTAAGTACAGGAACGAATGAATGAATAGAATGAGAGGAACTCGGTGGTTTCCCCTTATACTAAGGATTAACTAATCCTAAGTATAGCAAGCTGTACATGAAGGGAAATCCGAGTGGAGAAGATACAGAGTCTGCCCCCCCTATACTTAGGGTAAAATATCCCTAAGTATAGGCAGCAAAACAGGGGTAGAAAGACACGAAGAAAATTACGAATATATACAAGAAAGAGGACATCACTCCCCCTATACTTAAGGTGGAGAACCTTAAGTATAGGCAATAAAACAGAAGTGATGAAACAGAACGAATGAACAACTCGGTGTTTTCACCCCCCTATACTTAGGATGAGCAATATCCTAAGTATAGCAAAGATAATCCTTAGCGAGACCTGGGGTGAAAACAAGAACGGAAGAAAGAAAGATCAAACAAGACGAAACACGTATATACAAAAGAGTACAATGTTGAGGTGCCTCTCAACAAGCGCTAGATTTTACGCCCCTAGCTGGGCACAAAGGTTAGGACAACGCGGTATCAAGGTTCAGTACGGCATCGGTAAGGCGAATGTCGTACTGTCGTCGCAGTCTTGGTATGAGAACAGCGACGAAGTCAACAGTGTAAACAAAGACACCCAGGTATGCAATCAAGCGGGTGTCTGCCACCGGCCAGTGATATAGAAAGAAGTGATCGGGATCCGGTAGCACAAAAGAAATCATCGGCTCTGGATCAGACTGGAGTGAGAGTATGGAGCCGACGAAATCAAACGTGGAGAAGGATGGATCAGTAATAGAATTCTCCACGTCAATCAGTGTCTCAAACAGGTGTGGACAATGAAGATCAGGAGACTCTCTAAGCAGACTGATATTTGATGCATAAAATAGAGTCAAATCAGGCAAATCATCGAATATCTCCAGAATGGGCTCATCCTCGCGAGGGTCGTCGAGGTGAGAAGACTCAGAATCAGAGTGATCTAAAGACTCGGTTTCGTGCTCCGTCAGATCAGAAACACTCTCAGAAAGTGAAACCGAGTACTCATCATGTGTGGCATTCTCCCGCAGATAACCCTCGGGGAGAGATGCAAGATCCGAAGTGATTAGAAGAGGATCAGGATCTAGATCGGCATCTGCGTTGCTATCAAGTATCCACTCAGTGCACCATGCTGCATCATCATCAAAAGTGTAGGTCTCGGCAATCTGGAAGCAGGAGAAGGTACTAGTCAACATCGCGGAGGCTGGCAAAGTGTCTGTGGTCGATCCTCGCTCTGCGGCTCTGCTGGCTGTCAGCTAGTCCTCAGGAAGTGTATCTGTCTCAACAAAGTGGAGGACAAAAGGCTCAAAGACGGGACTCTCTGTGTCTGTACTCTCAAAGTGGTGTCCCTCATCAAGCTGTGGCTGCTGAGCTGAGTCCTGGTGACTGTCTGCATCCAAGAATTGTCTCTGCAGGAAGGAAACTGACTCCTCCGGGACTGGAATCTGAAGTGTATGAATCAACGGCAGCAAAAGCTGGGGCTCCTCCGGCTCCTGGAGTATAAGAAGATCTGATATCCAAGACTCGTCAACAGTGAACTCTGGGGCTGACTCGAACTCCAACTGGAAGGCCAACGGGAACTCAAGTAGACTCTGGGTCCGAACCTCTGCTATCACAGTCACCTCCTCTGGTAGTGGTGCTGCATCATCCAAATCCTCGGGCTGGTGTGTAGAAGCTGTCTCACCATATGAAGTGACACACCGCACTGGTACTGTATCTTCCTCATGTGTTGTCCCGACCGAAGCATCTCGTGAAGAAGAACTCTGTGAAAGTAGCCTCAAGATGGTATCGAGGAAGTGAATGTCGGAACTGCGGTGTGAACCGCCACATGTGGTAATCACCAGTGCAAGCTGCTCTGCGGTCATCCCCCGCATGGAGATCTCAATCAAATCTGTCAGTGGAAGTCCATGGTCTGGAAATCTCCTCAAGAGGTCAAGAAACCTCGGCCATGCCTCGTGCAATGGCTCCTGGGGGTCAACTGAAAAGTCCATGATCAAAGACCGCATGAAATCTGCTCTACGTGGGGGAAAGTATCTCTGTAGAAACTCTCGGCGTAGCTCTCCCCACGTCTCGAATGTCCTTCCCAAACGTCGGTGCCATCTCATGGCTCTGTCGTGAAGCGTGAATGGGAAGGTCCTGCTCATCAGCTCCTCTGCAGTGACGTCTGAATATCTCTGTGCTCTACAAAACTCCTCGAAAGCGGACAGGTGAAGATAAGGCTCCTCGTGCGCCTCTCCTGAAAATGTCGGCAGTCGCTGAATGTAATCCAACTCCAAAACGAATGGACGTAGTGTAGAAGCTGACTGAGCTCCATGTGCTATCTGCTCCTCCATCCTTCTGGAATAGGATATGCCTGCTGATCTCCACTGCTTACTCTGGTCACCAACGGAGTGCGCTCTCACCTCAACAACAGCATCGTCCGGGTCTCGCATCTGCTCTATCGGGTATCCTCGGACGTCTCGTACAGCATGCCCAGAGTAGTGAGATGAAAGGGAGGGAGGGAGCGGGAGGTTGGTCGGAGATCTGACCTCCCTAGAAGGTGGACTGGAGTGATGGTCAGAAAGCGAAGAAAAAGCCGCAAGAGTCGGCTCACAGTGAGGGGGATCCATCATCCAGGGGAAAGGAGAAGAGAAGAGGAAGACTGAAGGGAGGTGAGGGTGGGAAAGCAAATAGATAGAAAAGAAGATGGGGAAGATCGAAGGGATCTGGCAATCACACAAGATGAACAAGCAAACCCCCAATTCACCTACGCACACAAAGCTGCAGACCGAAGGGATCGGTCAATTATCTTATCGATTTTATTTTAGGTGATCATCCAGTCTATCAGAGCGATTACGTGAGGTAAATAGGTATCCAAATCTTTCTCAACCGACTGTCCCGTACTGAAAGCCGGTAATCAGTCAAGAATAGATCAGAGGCTCTTTCCTAATGTGCGGATCACTCTCTCGCTCATCCAAACCAGACAAGGAGGGGGTTACTCTCCCCAAGACAGATTTTCAGTGAAGTGTCTTTTAGGTCAAGTATGATTAGCAATCTCGATTTTATTGTTTTTGTTTTTAGATATTTTTCAAATAGAAAACAAACGCCTAACGAATTTTTCGGTTCTCCTGGTTATTAAGTCCAAAACAGGGGGAGAAGACGAAAAAGCCGATGCACGATAAATCAATGATGCATGCAAAGTAAGGAAGGCGTACCTGACTCCAGCACTCTACATGCAATGTGATCCACGCATAAATGTAAAGACAGGAAGTAAACTACCTAAATGATGCAGGCGGAAAACCGAGGCCCTAAACAGCAGTGCTACTCGAAAGAACGGCTAGCCGACCACCAGCCTCCAATCCAAAGGGTCCGGTCTAGACCCACCCCTCCTCTTCTCGACAGGTCGAGTTCAGGAGTAGCGCTTGACGGGGTGGGCTCGCGGCGCGTAGGCTCGGAGGTGATGGAACGACTATTTTATTATTATTTTTATTATAGGTCCAATTACCGTACTATAGGAACATGCAATTATATTAGGGTGTTTGGATCCTATGAGTTACGTCACAATCAAGCAGAAAATCATACGACTAGGGGCTCGATCAAAAACCGCGTAAACACCGGAAAACGCAGTGAAAAAGATAAGAAAAACCGCGTCAAAAACCGTGAAAAACTCCTAAGGGTCCCTCGAGCACACCGGTGCTCGGCGAAACAGACCCTGCTAAATGTTCAAGACAAGTCCAAGTCCAATCTGAGTCCCTGTATTACTACAACAATAACAGTCAAATAAAACCTAATCTAACCTCACCCACTCAACTCTCTCTCTCGCTCTCTCCTGCGGCTCCGTGCAAAAGGGAGCCGCCTCCGAGTCTCGCGGTTGCGTCGGCTTCTCGAAATCGGCTGCCTCGATCCTCGGGCCCTCGCAAGAAAAAGAGACAAGTGGTCAGACCAAATTATTATAAAAAAATGTCAGGAAAAATATGTGTATCTACAGAAATCTATAGAAAAAGCCGCAAAAATCAAAATCGCGGAAAAACTCAAGAAAAACGACTACTAAGCCGTGCTCCCCGGCAACGGCGCCATTCTAATAACACGAAAAACCGAGCGACTAAGGTAAAGGTACAGAATAAGTCGTTGCGACCTTGGTCACTCAGATGTGTCAATCAAGAAAAATGAACCACTCAAGACAGATAAAATCGATCAAAACACGAATAGCGGTCCTGCTATTGGATTAACCTGGTATAGCACCAAGGATCGAACTCAAGGAGCACGGGTTGGCCTCTCGGTCTACGAAGTAGTCAAAATAAAAGGAGAAAATCTTTTTAGTGGTTTTTAATTTATTTTATATTTTTTTGAATTTTTAATGTGTAAAGAGAATAAGAAAAGTGAATAAATACACACTTCAACAATTTATTCAAAGCATCAAAAATCAACCAAAAATTGGAATAAAAATATTTTTTTGTATTTTATATTTTGTAGTGTTTTTGGTGAATTTTTGAGGTTTTTCTGATGTTTATTTTATTTTCTAAAAATCAAAAAGTGAAGCAAACAGTGGGTACTGTCCAGCCGAGCCAAAAACCCTAGATAAAATATCTAAGGGCTTTAAAATGGCCTGGAGGTAATTTTCCTGTAAAGATGATAAAACAAGGAAAATTTAGGCACCAATTTTATTGTTTTTGGATTTGTAATTTATTTACTAGAATTTTTATAAGTTTTTGAGTGTTTTTAAGTTTTTAGTGGTTTTCAGTAATGAAAAATAGCCAAAATTGGCTAGAAAATTAAACTAAGTAAAACAAACAGCAGATAATTTTTATAGAATTTTGAGGTGAGTTTTTATATTTTTTTGTGATTTTTCAAACTAGACAGTGACAAAAATAGATGTTTTTGAATTTTTAAAAATACCAAACAAAATCAAAAATGTCCTAAAAATTCTACAAAAATTCTACACCATGGCAGGAGCCATGTGTCAAATTTTCGTTGGATTTGGAGGTGGTTTGATATTTTATTCAAAAGCAAAGATAGGGCACTGTGCACAGGGACCAAAGTGCAAATACCCAAAGTCCTGGGGGTCCTGGTGCAAAATACCCAGCAAAACACGTGCCACGCGCGTTCCTGGGGCACTCAGGGACCTATATGTAAGAAAAATGAGTCCCGAGGACTTATTGGTAACAGGTACCAAAAGTCCAGGGGCCTTATCTGCAAATTACCCAAAAAATATCGCACATGATCAAATAAACCACGCACAGGGGTATAAATGCAAATATCTAAAAACTTTCATTCATTTAATAACATCCAGAACAACAAGGGTACCTACTGCAAATAACCCAAACAACTCACGTGTCGAAGCACGTGTCCACAACTGGCAGGGGTATAAATGCAAATAAACTAAAGCTCAGGGTCCACTATGTAAATTACCCTAAAACTAAACAACTTACTTAAATATTTACAGGACTAGAACAAAATGCATAAAAGAAAGGGGGCCTAAGAGCAAATTACCCCTTTTATTAACGTCGACGGCCGGATGCGTGACGCGTGGCGGATCTGACGACTGAGGACGACGGCGCCTTTGACCTGGCGAACGTTGGCCTGATCGACGTCTGAGGGCGCTCCACGTGGCGATCGGACGGCTCTGGTTCTCTGGAGTCGAAACCCTCGTGTATCAGACGGAGGGGAGGAGGGCACGTGGCGAATCTGACGGATGAGGCTAGCTGGTGCCTCTCTCTCCGCGCGGATGGTCAAGATCGACCCTTGGGACGATCGGACGGTGACACCTCACCTAGGATGGATGGCTCAGATGATAACTGGGGCGATGAGGACGATCTGACGGTCGGCGAGGATCCTGGAAGAACTGGTCTCCGGCGACTTTCGCCGGCCCTCTGTGCGCGCGGTGGTCCTCGTCTGATGCTCCTGAGGTGCGGGAAGGCTTCGCCGTGAAGCCCCGCACCCAGTGCTCTGCTCCGATGGAGGCGAGGAGCACCAGAGAGCTCCGGCGACGTGAAAGAACTGGAGCTGCTGTGCCCAGAAGTTCCGTCCTCCAGATGAGGTCGATAGGCCTGGATACCTGCACAGGAAAGAAGCTGGGTCGAGGGCAAACTGCCTCGACCCGTCAGAGCGGGCGGAAGGTGGAAGGTGAGGCGCTATGGAGGCTCTCCGGCGAGCGGCGGAGGGGGAGAGCCGATACCCTGCTCCGTGGCGAGCCAGGGGGAGTGAAGGGTTGGAGAAGGTGGAGAGGGGTCTGGCGGAGGTGATAGCGGGGTCGGATGGTCTAGTGGGTGGACGGAGACGGCTGGCGGAGGCGGCGGAGCTACACTACTGAAAATCGAAAAATCGAAACCTAAACTAATCTACTGGCTAAAGAAGCTACCTGATGGGCGCATTCGACTGGGCTGGAGCTGATGAAGCTCCCGGTCATTGCCTGCAAGGGGCCGTCGACTCCCCGAGGCTGAGCGCGCTTCGCGGCGACGCACGGCGGAGTCAACCACCGGATCAGTGACTCCCGGCTTCCCGGGCCTCGCTGCTACTCCAAGGGCCACGGCTGTCACTCAGGGACGCTGGAGGAGGTCACAGGCACCGAGGGGAAGATCAAAGATGGAAGAATTAGGTTGCCGGAGACGACTTTATATATGGTGCTGGGTCCGAGAAGATGGCGATCGGGCGAGTCAGGCGGAGCTCGGATCCAGCATACCCACCCCGAGCGAGGGTTCGGGATGATCGGGGATTAAACGGAGCCCGGTGTTTGGGTTAATGGAGGTCGGGTCTGACGGGTAGAATTTGGAGAAGACGGGTCGGGCAGGACAGACCCGGCTCTGGTGGTCCTGGGGGGAGAGTTGACCGGGGGTCAACAATCCCCCGTGGACCAATCAGAGACCGCCAAGTACTGAATTTTTATTTAATTATTTTAAGTTAGAAAATGACCGAATTTACAAAAACTTAAAACATGAAATATTTTTATTTTATTTTTTTTCTATTTTTTAGTGATTTTTAATTAATTTTTGGGAATAAAGATATGGTATTTACATTATATAGCTATATATAGGTATATATACAATATGTAGGCTTTTGATTGATTTTTAATTATTATTTTTGTACAATTTTATTCCCCTTATATATTTTATTTATTTTCATTATAAAATAAGGAATAAAAATGTATTTTTATTTTATTTTTTATTATTTATTTACATAAGTAAAATAAATATATATGTACAGTTATATACATGGTATATGTACAATGTATTTTTGTATTTTAATTTTGCTATTTTTATTTTGTTTTGATTTTAATTGTTTTTATTTTATTTATTTACAATATATAATATAGATTATTTACAAAAAGTTTGAAAATAAGTTTATTTATTTACAAGGTTAAATAAATATGGAAGTGTGGTTTATGTACAAGGTGACTATACAAGAGGTGTTTTTGTTTTTCTTTTTAATTTTTAAATTTTTCTTTTGATTTTATATTTATAAATATGTACAAGTATTTACAAGCATGTTTTTGGTGAGGAAAGTATTTTTATAATATTTACATCAATATTTACACAAGAGCCCCTATCTCCCTCTACTTTGGCTTTTATGCGGTCAGGCCCATGCTGAGCCCTCCCTTGGGTTAGGTTGCTCAATATTTATTCTAAATATTTCCCTCTTTTTCTTTTTAATCTTTATTCTTTTATTTTTGCACAAAAACATGCTAATTATAGGTTTTTACACAATGCATGCTTTTGGTAATTATTCCTATTTACATATATCTACATGTATTTGCAAAGGTTTTTGTAGCTAAAATATAAGAATAAAGAGTGATGAATGGGTATTCATCACTCCGGCGAACTTCGCCAGCTCACTACGGGTGCATGAGACCTCCTCCTAGGCTGTTGAGATCGGCGAAATGAAGCTCAGAGGCTTCCGCAGCTGGTGGGCACCTCCGATGAGGCTGAGGAGCTCCGGGGAGCTTCGGCGACGGCGGAGGAGCCAAGCTCATGTGCTCGAACGACTCGACCCCCAGATGGGGTCCTTTGACCTGCAAAACAGCACAGAGCAACTCTTGAGTTGAGGGCAAATTGCCTCGACCAGGTTAGGGGCGAAATGGATAATCGGAATGGGGCGGAGCGGAGTCTCCGGCGAGGCGACGGCGGAGGAGATGCGATTCTTGGTTCTGGGGCGAACCAAGTTGATTGGATAGATGGAGAACGTGGGTAGGAGTCTCACGAAGGTGAATCGATGATCGGATTAGGGAATGAGTGAGTGAATCGATGGAAAAAGCGGTGAAGCCGACGGCGCGATTTGGGCGTAATCTGAAATTGAGCTAATCTACGGGGTATCGGAGTTACGTGGTGATCAAAGTTGACTAGGAGTGAGCTAAGGAAGCTCTGGGGGTCTTTTCCTCAAGGATTCGTCTTGATCCGAGGCTCGACGCACCTCGCGGCGACGCACGGCGAGAAGCTTCGCCGGATCAGTGGCTGGGGCCGCTCCCTCCTCACTTCAACACTCTCCTCGTGCAGCTGTCACTCTGGGGAAGAGAATGGAGGTCCTGGGATGAAAGGAGAAGTCCAAAGATGGAGTGGCATTGCGGCCGGAGGTGAGAATATATACAAGGAAGGATCCGAGAAGACAGGGTCGGGCGGAGCTCGGTGTCCCTAGAAGGGTGATCGGGCGAGGTTCTCGAATGTATCGAGTGTAATTAGGACCCAGGGTTTAGGAGAATAGAGGTTGGGTTAGATGGGGAAAATTAGGAGAAGTCAGGTCGAGGCGCAAGATCCACGCTGGGTGATCCTATGGGGAGAGTTGATAGGGGGTCAACAATCCCCTGTGGACCAATCAGAATTCACCATTTATTAAATCTTTGGAAATTCGATTAAAATTATTAAATGATTTTATTTTGAAAAAGTCAAAACATGAAAATTTTTTATTATTTTTCAAATTATTTTTTTGGTGATTTTTATTTATTTTCTAAAAAATATATAATGTATTTACAAAATATTATTATTATATATAGGTATATACATATATGTATTTTTTATTTGTATTTGTAATTGTTTAGTTTTGTACATTTATTCCAATTTTATATTTTATTTATTTACAACATTAAATTTGGAATAAAAAGGTATTTTTATTTTATTTTTATGGTGTATTTACAGGGGTTAAATAAATAGGTTTTATATACATATGTACATGGTATATATACAATGTGGGAAAGTAATTTTTATTATTTTTCTTTTCATTTTATTTTTATTTTCCTGATTTTTATTTTATTTATTTACACCATGAAATTTGGAATATAGGGATAATTTTATGGGATTTTTATTAATTATTTACAAGGAGAAAATAAATAGGTATGTTATTTTATATACATGGTCTATATACACTGATGAGAGAGGTTTTATTTATTTTTATTTTTATTTTGTTTTCCTCATTTTTATTTTGGTTTTATTTTTATAAATATGTACAAAATGTAAGAAACACTTTCTAATTTTTATTTTGAGGAAAATAAATTTATTTAAATATATGGAGGTATGTACATGTATGAATGACCTTATCTCTCTCTACTTAGGTTCTTTTGCGGTCAGGCCCATGTTGAGCCCTCTCTTGGTATTAGGTCACTCAATATTTATTCTAAATATTTCCCTCTTTTTCTTGTGTTTCTTTATTCCTTTATTTTGGCACAAAAACATGCTAATTATGCATATTTACATGATGCATGTGTTTTGGCAATTTATGATATTTACACATATTTACATGGAATTTTGCTCAAGTTTCTAGCTAAAATAAAGGAATAAAGAGTGATGAATTGGGATTCATCACATAGCAACTTAATTCTTTGGGCCCATAAGACTATGTTCACATGTCATCTTGTTTGATCTAAGTAGAATATTTCATACACATGCATGATTCTTTTAGATAGTGACCTAATTTGGACAGGCACATTTCACGTAGTTCAATACATATGAGGTGGTGGGGGACAAAATCCTCACTACAAGAAAGAGTAGAACAGGCGACGGTCAACATCCGTCGCTAAAGATAACATGACCGTCCCCATTGATCTATGGGGACGGTCATAAGACCGTCTCCAAAGGTCGCGTCCCATTTGGTATACGCGACGGTATTACAAACCGTCCCCAATACCCACACATAGGGGACGGTCAGGACCGTCCCTAAAAGTCTGGCATAGGGGACGGGTGTGACCGTCCCTTAAAGCATCTTATTGGGGACGGTCGTGGCCGTCCCCAAAATAGAGAAACGAAGGGGACGGTCGCAATGACCGTCCCCTTTGTTCATCTGCTAACAAAAAAAATTTCCATTGCCCCCTATTTGATCCTCATTTTTTCCTGTTACAAAAAATCTGTATTCATAAAAAATATTACCACCACGAGACAAAAAAATGCAATCCACATTCATAAAAAACTCGTCCAACAACACATGCATTGAAAATACTACAGTATCCTACAATAATTGTTCAAAATAGTTATACAATATACTAAAGTATCCTACAACTAAGTAAGTTATCCTAGTCGTCGTCCTCATCCTCGTCGTCGTCGTCGTCCTCGTCGTCATCAGCATCATCTTCTTCTTCGCCGTCATCGTCGTCGCCTAGCCTCACACGGCATTATCATCAACTGTTGGGTGGCTAGTCGACGCTCCACCTTGATGTGCCTGCATGAATGCATTGAAAATCGCCATTTGTTGGCGCAAATCCTGAATCTCCATATTCATGCTAGACACCTGACTCTCTAGTTCCCTCTCCCTTTGTGTCTTCTGAGAGGTCGAGCCGGTCCCTACTCCATACCAATTCCGTATGGTGGCGCCACGACCACCACAACGGACGCGTCCCTGATGCTCTGGACCGGTCGCCTGGAGGAAGGCCGCATCAGGAGTAAGAGGTGGATGACTCGTTCCGGAGTGGTCTACAGAGCCAGTGGTTGTGAGCCTCACCTGACTCTCGAAGACTTCCATTCGACTGGGCACTCGCTCGTTCTCCACTTCCTAATGGCAAAAGATTAGTAAACTTACGATGCATTTTAATACATATATAATGGTTACAATTTTAACACTAATCATAAAGTAGATTACTTACGAAGTCATCCTTGAGTTGATTTGTGTTTCTTCTCCCCATTCTATGGGTAGACTTGAAACCTTTCCTCCGATTTTCAGCATTTTTTCTTGAGATGTCCTATACGAAGATAGTAATTTCAATAAAAGAATTCCAAATGATATATCTATAAAATGCATATATATGTCACATACCGTGTGTTCTTCTCCCATCCAAATAGTGACCATCGCCCTCCATTGTTCTGCGGGTACATTCGGAGGACAATTTGCCAAATTGGCTTCCAATGGAAGCTCCGGGTCGAAATACTTTAAAATATTAAGAAAATTAATTATATACTTAGATGATGAAAAACAAATTTGTACTTAACTATAAAGAAAGGTACTCACTCGGGCCTTCAGACGACCTCGATATTTACGCAACATCTCCCCCCATGGCCTAAAATCAGAGCATCAGTGGCCAGGTCACGGTCTCAGGAAAAACTAGACTGCAAAGAAATCAAAGCAAACATAAATAAGTTTATATATATATATATATATACTGAAGAAAAAATTTGATTTGTTAATATTATAAATACCTCCAAATCATGAAGAATGGCATCTTTTATTGACCGCTCCACTAAACCCCAGTGTGTAATGTGGAGAGGGACCCTGGCTCTGCACACCTGTCCCAAGTAACTCTGGAAAACAGCTGAGTTCTCCCCCACCGCATCGCCTCCGACTATCCGCACCCTGAGTTTCTCACCAGGACGAAGACGGTCCAACACTCTCCACTGAGATGGGCCTCTACGTCTGCCTGAGCTACTCGATCCGTCAGGATCGGAGGTCTCACTCCCTCGCTGTGGTGCCGGCGGTGCATCCCGAATGCGTCTAGGACGTGGAGGCATATCCGCATATTATGAAACATTTAAGTTAGATATAGCAACAATGACATAATTCACATATTACATCAAAAGATTGGAAAAAATGATGGTAAACTTACATTTTAAAAATCCGCATCTACAATTTCTGTTGGATGTTCTTGTATTTCAGCTTGATATGCCTCGTTTATATTTAGCAACTCATCATCATCATTGACATCAAAAAAATCTCTTGGTACTGTCCTCACGGGTATGATCCATCCATCATTTAAGTTGTCTGGAATATAGAAAACTTGTTCTACCTGACTGGCTAGTGTAAAAGGCTCATTTGTTTGCAATTTCCCAGATTGTTTCAATGAAATGATCCCATTTTTGTCTCTTTGGTATCCTATCCCCTCGCGACCAACATCAAACCAATTGCACATAAAAAGAACACATCGACATTCATGAGTAAAATTGATCTCATTTATGTTAAGTATTTCCCCATAATAGCCGTCTAAACCTGAAGGCAAATCTGTTTTTACTATAACACCCGACATTTGCGTCGATTTCATCTCGTCGACGGACTTTGTTCTAAATCTGCATACAGTCATTAACACAAGCATCGATCTTCTCGTATTTCAGACCAAGCGATCAGAATCGTTGCTTTGCCTCTTTCCAATCCTTAGGATAATTCTGAGGATTATTTAATAACTTCCGTATTAAACCCAGCACATCTGTCATCATTGCTGCAGTTGATCCGTTCCTTACTTTCATCTTAAACAGCTCTAATAAAAACTGCAAACGCGTCATTTCCACCCCAGGAGCCAATATATCTTCTGCATCTGGCAAACTGCTCGAGAACCTATCATCTAAACCACTATCTTGTGCCTCAGTTCTTCTTAAATCGTCCATTAGTTCAAATAGCTCGTGACCAACATTATTCAAGGTTTATGTACTGCCTCCTGCATCTACGTCCATATCCTCATCCATTCGCAAATCTATACCCTCTCCATGTTCAGTCCAAATGGAGTAATGTAACCAAAATCCATTGAGTATAAGATGGTTATACACTGTCTCTCTAACATCCCATTTAATATTCTTACATCTCACACATGGACAATAAATCTTAAGACCACCAAATTTCTTATTAACTCTTTCTATTTCAAATGCCCAATCCAAGAACGCGATCACTCCTCTCTTATATTGTTGAAAATCATCGTATCTCTTATCCATCCATGACTTATCCATTTTACTGCACAATTAGAATAAAATTCACCACCATTATGTTATTATAGATAACAAGTTTTTCCACCCTAAACCCTAATCAAGTGTTTCTCTTATACACAATAAGAATTTCTACAATATGTTGTTTAACATGTTCCATCCAATAACATGTTATCATCTATCCTATAGCATATTGTTTAATCTAAATCAAGTTCCATCCTATAACATGTTGTTTAATCTAAAACAATTTTCATCCTATAACATGGTTCTCTATACAATGTATTCCTAAAATTAGATATTTCATCCTATTATTATACAACAAGATATTACATTAAACAACAAGATATTACATTAAACAACATCTATCTCTAAATCTCTATGTTTTATCATAAACAACAAGTTATTTCATCATAACATGAGGAAAACCATATTACATTAAACAAATCTAGCAACCCTAACCTAACAACAAAAAAACCCATTCACATGGGGAATAACATTCCAAACAAGAATATCAAGCAAAATAAACAAGAATAAACACAAAGGAGTGTTACTATATACCAGAAAATAAGATTGAGGGTGACCGGAACCACAGAGAGGGCGGAGGGGCGACGTTGGCCGGGAGGGGCGACGTTGGGCGGCGTTTTTGGGAGAGGGCAAAGTGAGGAAGAACAAAGGCCGAAGGGGTTTTTTTCGATCTAACCAATGGGGATGGTCGCAACGACCGTTTCCATTGGAGACGATCGGCGACGGTTCACTTAAAACCGTCCCCTTTGGTGAGCAAAGGGGACGGTCTTAGGCGACCGTCCCCTGTGGTCAGGCCACTGACCTAATGTGACGCCAACAGAGGCGTATTGGGGACGGTCAAAACCGTCCCCTAAAGACCTGTTAGAGCAGAGGGGACGATCATTAGTGACCGTCCCCTCTGGTCTCCCTTTAAGGAAAAAAACTGGAGGCGACGCCAACAAAAGCGTATTGGGGACGGTCAGAACCGTCCCCAAAGGACCTGCCAGGGCAGACGGGACGGTCACCACGGACCGTCCCCTCTGGTCACTCACTTAGGGTAAGAGATCGGAGGCGACGCCAACAGAAGCGTATAGGGGACGATCACAACCGTCCCCAAAGTCCATCGCAAGGCGGAGGGGACGGTGGTTTCCGACCGTCCCCTCTGGCTGTCCACTTAGATCCATTACCGGAGGCGACACCAACAGAAGCGTATTAGGGACGGTCAAGACCGTCCCCAATGAGTCCCCTAGGCAGAGGGGATGGTCTTGCTGACCGTCTCTATTAAGCTATTACAAAAGGGGACGCCAGGTCGCATAGCGTCTCCTTATATGAAGTATTGGGGACGGTTATGGCATGACCGTCCCTAAAAGCTTTCATTAGGGACGGTCATTCTATGACCGTCGCCAGTTGTCGTCTCCAAAGCTGGAACTTCCTGTAGTGCCTCTAGTGAGAGACACATACGAGTGGAAACATACACAGTCACTTCGAGTGGACAGTGTACCCCAACCTAGTTTAGTGGCATGGGTGTCTAAAGACGGTACACTATGGGTTGAAATGAAACTTTGGATGAGGGATGGTCTGTTGGAATAATTTTTTCTAAGATCCCAAAACATGGGCGGAAAAAAGATTCTATATCAGCCTAGTCACAAAAAGATCAATGTAGTGCAACAATACTTTCTACCGAAAAGAAGCCAAAAATACACCAAATACAAATATAAAAAATGACCACAATGGTCCAAGATTCAGAGAAGTTGCAGATCATAGTAGAGACTAGGCTACACTAGCCGAATTCACAAGAAGATGTGGATAGACTGGCCACACTCAAGTTCTCTTCTTATTCTTCTATCTTCTCCTTCTTCGATTATGGACACAACACATACATGACCTTAGAAGTAAATACCCCGCTCCTTGAGGAAAGAGTAGCTAGATTGGGGAATTAGGGTCACCTTACAAAGAGAAGGATGTTCTTTGTCATTTCAGATGTAGGGAGGTATATTTTACTTACACAGTACAAGTAAGTTTTATAGTCATAAGAATTTACGTATGAAGACTTGTTTTGACCTAACTATCGAGGTGAACTGAATAGAAACTTATAGAACTTAAAGGTTGTTGAGTCTTAAATCCTATACCTAATAAGGTTTTGCCAAACTAATAATCCAAAGATCTGACCATACTCCATACTTTGATTTTATGAAGAATAGTTTAAAAATAAAAATGGTTCTAAGTTCTTTCCTTTTTCTTTTCTTGTTTTTCTTTTCAAGCACTGGGATGGTCGTCAAGGAATAAAGTAGAGGGAGATAGTGTCCATAATCTATAAAAATCAAGAAAACCAATTCTTACATGTATATTCATCACTATTTATAATGTTCATATCTACTACTATTTTATTTAAGAATAAAACAATGTCAAATAAAATTATTTTCTTCTTATAACTTGTACATAAAAATATGTTGTAATAAAATTAATTGCAAGAAGAAACACTATATAGAAAAAAAGAGACAATACTATGAAAAATCCTTAAAATCAGAATTGAAAGATCAATATTTGCTCCGTGTGAACTCAAAATAAACCCAACTCAGTTTGATTGTGTTCTAAATTAAATAAACTTAAAATGAAAGTGATTTCTAAAAATCAGAGTTAAGATGTGAAATTCGGCCTTTTGGAGTGAGGATGTACATATGTATTTACATTGTACATACTATTTTGTACTTATTTATTTTCTTGTATTTTTATGCATATTATTTTTTTATTATGCATATATTTATATTCATTATATAAAATACAAATAAAATAATAAAATCTAAAAATAATAAAAAAATTAAATAATGTATTTAATATGTATGTATAATGTACCTATATCATATATAACCCTTATTTATTAAACATATTATAATAACTCATAAAAATCGAATAAAAATAAAATTAAATCCTTAAATTTTATGCAAATTAATGAAATATTAAATTATGTAATTATTTATAAATTTAATTAATTTAAAATTGAGTTGTTGTATATATAGTTATTTTTACATATGAATAAAGGGTATTTATGGCATTTTTAGCTTTTTATTTATTTAATTTATTAAATATCATCAAAATAAGTTTATTTTTTTGTTACCATTATTTATTTTGATTTTTTATTTACAATCCTTGCCTATTTATTTTCATTTCTTTCTTTTACTTATTTGTTATTTTGTCTTTTAATGTTTGTCTTTATTGAGATCTAGGTTTCCCATTGACTAGAACCAGTATGTTAACTGGGGACAACTCCCCATTTGACTATTTTGCCCGAATAAATGGCTGACTAGCCTTTTTCTTGTTTTTTTCATGCATGATTCATGAATATTGTTTGCTTTATTTCTATTCTCGATTAAACTTCATTTGTCACTCACGCTCGCCCAAATAAAAATTTACCAATTCACGCCTCAGTTCATGTGTCCATACTTTTCGAATTTTACCTAAACCATCTTCTATAAATAAGTCTTCCGTATCTCAATTGACCACTAATTCATCTTTGACCCTTGAATCCCTCCTTGATTTGTTCCTAGACCTTTAGCTTCGTAGGGAGCTGAGGCATCGATCAAAGGAGCTTGATCAGGTCTGATTGATACGATCCAGTCGTGGCTAGAGTTCCTGCGCTGTAAACAACCTTTTCAGTCTCACGCCATCGAATCGAGGCAATCACCCCCGCATTTCCATCGTCATTCCATCGCGTAATCACCCAGACTCCTTTGCACGACGTCGTCATAGTTGCCTCTGCCTCATGGAGCTCCTCCTCTGCAGCTCTGTCACCCCTCACTAACATCTCCCAATCGCTGCCCACAACTGAAGAAGAAGGGGTCTCAAGGACCCCTTTGCAATTTTCATTTTCCTGTAGTTTTATGTTTTTAGTATTTTAGACCTTTTTGCAATTAGCTAGACTATGATCTAGTTAATGCAATTTACCCAATTTCTATTATTTTTTTCACTATGAAAATTTCTACATCTAATTCTTTCGTTAAATATTTTCATTTCAGTCCTCTAGGGACATTTCTACACATTCATAAACTTTGCTCCTTTCGTCTGCAATTTACCCAATATTTATTTAATTTAAAATTTAAATGTTCAGTTCTATCCAAATGCTTTAATGGCATTGCAATCATGCTCTTAGCTTTATTTTTATTTACATTCAAGCACCTTAAGTTTCCTAAAAATCACACATATACCGCTAACACTATCAAAAAAGCACCAAAAATAGCATAAAAATAAAAAAAAACTAGAAGATTCATGTGTGATTCGTAAGATGTCTAGAACCTAGTGATATAGTTACAACATATTTTAAGGTTATAGAAATAAAAGTAAAAATAGGATTCGATTTGAGTCAATAAAGTCAAAAATGCCTTTGTAAAAAGAATAAAAAATTGTGTAAGATGCATGAATCCCTGTGGATCGATCCTCTGCTTGCCTTAAACTTTATTTGATATATTTTGGATTGTAGTTGTAGAAATTTTATCTGAAGTTTTGTGATTTTTGAGTGTGAGAATCAATAACATAAAAATCACTTCTTAACACATCGAAAAGTGCAGTTTCACTGTCTAATAAAGTTTATTCTTGGGGAATTATATATGTTGTTGCATCGTCAACCAATCCAAACAGGTAAAATACTTTTTGCAATTATGAATAATATATTTTTAAACCATACCATCAATCTTTCCAAATAATTTCTCTTGAATGGAAGAGATACATTATCATACCGTTAGGTTTTTCCAATAAACTATTGCTCCATATATATATATATATATATATATATATATATATATATTTCTTCTTGTAAATAGAAACCAATCTTATACACAAAAATAAATACAAAAGGGTTCTACTCAATAACAAACTTGTCCTCTACAACAAACTTGGGTTATAATGATGGTTTTCACAACAATGTCACTAAATCAACCTTGTTGAATATATAATAAAAATATTATTCCCTGTTAAAAGTTTTTTATACTTGAAATTAATGATGAATATCATATCCCTCGCTATGTTATTAGTGATGGTCTTTATAGCGAAGCTTATCCTTTGCTATTTTTCAAAATTTTAACTAACCATTGCTATTGTTTTAATTGAAAATTTTGCGACGACCGGCTACAATTTTTAAAATAGGAACAGATAAACATTTCTATATTAACCATCTCTAATAATATAGCAACATATATAATATTAGTGGCTAATTTCAAGTATAAAAAGTCATTTCACAACAAACAATGTCATCGTTTTATATATTTAATAGTGGTTAATTTAACGATAGATGTTAAAAAAAGTCACTATAGCCCAATTTTGTTGTGATCTTATGGATCATGGAAATTACAAAAAATTTTAAATCTTGAATCGAAATTACTATATTAAGTTGTTTTAAAAAATGAAATAAGAAATACATGTGATAAATCCCGGATTTATCTACATTATTTATATTATTATCTCACTAACTTAAACTATTCCCAAGATTTGCTGACTATTAACACTAATTAATAATCTTTGTGTTGTAATAATTGGCCTTAATTAATATATATTATATAACCCTATTATTTTATGTATGTATTTTTCATTAAAAATGAACTAAAAATTAGAATAAATTTGTATTTAATTAGTTATACATAAAATATACAATTTCAAAATAAAATAATAAAATAAAACAACATGTTTTTATTGTTTAATATATAATTAATTTTTATCTATGTATAGATGACCAATTCTCTCGTTGACTTCTACATGAAAGTTGTAGACCTCATCGAGATCTACAACTTTCATATTCATACATTTCTAATTCTCATCTTAACTAATTCTTTCGGATTTCTTAGTATTTATTGATTTTTCTAATTATTTTATTGGGTCACGTGGCACAATCTCAGCGCACCACGTGGCTAACCCTCTTTCTCCAGTACCATTCTTTTCTCTACTGTTGGATGTTGATATCTCTTCTTCTCCGTCGTCCTCTAGAAATCACATCACAACTGTTTGACTTGATCTTATGATCAGATCAGAATGCTTCATTGGCATCTCTTCAGTGATCGTTGAATCTCATAATTCAAAGGTAATATGCTTCATCAACCTTCGATCTCCCTCTTTGTCGATGTGACGCGAGTCTCTCAACCAATGTCTTGCCGTTCCACCAACCTTCTCTGATCAACTTCTAGCCAATAACCAACTCCATTTGATTCTCCCAACTTCTCTTATCTTTGCCCATGCCCCAACTCCTCCTCATTCTTTCTCTATCACAAGTTACATGTGGTTGAAACCGCCATAAAAGTTCACAACTCCCATAACCTCCTACACAAAAACCATCTTCACCCTCTATAACCTCAATCCGCCAATCAGAGCATCACCTCCTAGCAGCAAGGCTCTCCAAATGACAGTTAGTGAGTGTTCTTTGAGTGTAAAGATGAAGGTAACGCCATTGAGATTCGCATTTTCTCAAGCGTATTGCAACACCTTGCTATGCTTCTTGAGCTCCGTTTTGTAGCCCAGGACTTTGAGCGAAGACCTGTTAAGCATCTTTAGCTTTGCATAGGCTAATATTCATCACTCGTTCCTTTCTCTTGTTCAACCCAATTCTAGATAAGTTTTTTTACTTCATTTTCTCCATTAATTGTTATGATTATCTGTCAACCATCTTCACCTACCTTATCCATTGAATTTATCAAAACTTTTCACTTCATATTCCTCATCGACGTGTATCTCCCAGTTTGACTCCTCACTTCTCCATGATCATGTTATCCATCATTCCCTTCTTCTTCCCGCAAGGAAGAAGAACTCACTATGGCTTAACTTTCCCACTTTGTGAAGCCCTCCAGACCATTCCATTTCCACCTTGACATCTTTGTCGAGGCTTCGGCTATTGATCAATCCATGATTCATTAACATTCTATGTGTATTTTATCATAAAATCCTTAACAAATACCTCTAAATATCCATTAAATTCTACTTTTTAACAAACTATAGTAATATATAAAAATGCATTTTTATGCATTAAAAACATGTAAATAAATAAAAGAACAAAAATAAAGAAAATAAAAATAAAGGTAAACTGTAGATATGTATATATACAATGACTTGTAAAAATAAATGTAATTGAAAGATATATTTATATCCTAATCCCCGAGACCAAGTTAGCATGGATTGGTCGACAAATAAATAATTAGAGGAAGATAAGGAAAAAAACAAATGAAAATAATTAATTTCACACTTCATACATTCTCCATTTATTATCCAATAAATATTAAAACTTTAAAGATTTTTAATTAATTCATATGAACATATTTTTCACCAAACTCTTTTCTTAATTATTTATAAATATATATAAAAGTTAAAAATATTAGCTTGTATAAATACCAAGAAATCCAACTTGTAAATTCTCAAAAAACAAATTTCCGAACATCATAACTTGCTCATACAAACTCCAATTTCACTCTACTCACCTTTAAAATTCATAAAATAATATTTTCTAATTAATTAAAGTGATTTCACTAAAATCAGAGTATGTTTACAAAAAGTCAGTTTTGGGACCTAATCACAATTGAGCTTCTGGGCTATCTATTTTATTTAGAGCATATTATTAATTATTTTAATAATTTTATAATTTTTAATTAATTTCTTGATCTTGTTTTTTAACCTTAATTTATTTCATAATGTTTGGAGATTATTTATTATTTTAAATAAATCAAAAACCCTAATTTATAAGTATAAATGAACTATATAACTTATACTTGTATTTATTAATATACTTAAATTAATTTATTAAAATTCACAAAAAAATATACATACTCTATTTATTAACCTTATAATTAAGAAAATATAAACTAATATATTATTGATCAATTTATTAAGTAAAAAATACAAAACCTAATTAATGAGTATTATTTATAATTATTTATTAATATAATATTTATGTTTCATAAAATAATTGCTATTTATTAAAACTAATGATGCTATAATTTAGATAATTTAATTATATACATTTTTTGTTTTTATACCTAATTAAAATAAGGTTATTTATTATTTAATTCATATTTAATAAGGTATTTTATTTATCTTGGCCAACTAGGAGCTGACACATGTCAGCACCTGGGACCTTCTTCAAGAAGGTCGGTCGGCTGTTTGTTCAACCACCGGCGTTGCCTTTTTCTCCAAGCTAACTCCTAACCTCCTCCTCCGTTCTAAACCCTCAATTCTCCACCTCTAACCATCCTCTCTCATTCCTACCCTTTATCCTTTAACAAACCTCCATTGATCGTCTATAAAATACCCTCAAAGATCTCCATTCCAAACTAATCAATCATGAAGCTTCCAGATACACCTGGTCGTCGCCCCACCTTCACCGTCGTGCTCAGCCCAGACCTGGAGGTGACAGCTCCGTCCAAGGCTACCACGTGGAAGAAGAGATCGGAGGAGGGTTCCAAGGTCTTTGCCACCTTACATCGTAGCTCCATTGCATAAAGCATTGAGAAGATCGCTCGTCGAGCTACTACCAGAAGGTCATACACCTTCAACACCCCAGGTCACTTCCTCCATCTTTCCCATTTTAATTCTCAATATTCGTATCGTGTTTAGCGTTATTAATTACATGCTTAGTATCCTTAATCAACACTCTTAGATGCCTACCTCTAAAACCTCTCAAACTCGATTCAATCTACTCTATATCGCAATCCATTTCTTGCATTTTCACTGCTAAACATATATTCTGGAAAGAATTATAGATCTGCAAAAATCTTCATTTCTTTAGATGATTCAAGTGTAGGATCGAGCAAGAACATTATCACTTGTAGGTCTTGATCGTTGCTAGAGCATTAAATTCTCATACGGAGCTTTAAAGATCGAAGACGATTCGACTTCGAGCAAGCATTCCTCAGATGTTGGACCCGACTGAACCGCGACCTTCATCGTGCTATTCCAGACATTTCCGTCGATCCTGAAACTAGCCCTTTGTAGGCGAGCTCAAGGGGTAAAGGAGTCACCCCTCTGGCCCTGCCGGAGGCCCAAGAGCATTACCATTTGCCCGAGATAAATCGGGGAAGCGATCAATGTCTTCACACGTGCGATAGGTGAAGAACAACAAGAACACGCCCGAACCTACAGTTTGCTGACACGTGGTCATCACCGATGCCCAAGATCACATCTCAGCTTCTAATCAGAGGTGTCTAAGGCGAAACTTTGTAAATGTTGCATACTATAACCAATGAAGATTCAGAACTTAAACCTGCTCCAGATATTTCCAGAAATTACATTTAAGTCCCCGTGCAGGGACCTAAATATGATAATTTTACTTTTCTTTGTAGTTTAGTCCCTGAGCGGGGACCATTTTGTAACAGACCTTAATAACCTTTCTTGCAGTTGTGCCCCGGGCTTGTAGGGGTATTTCAGACATCATTCTTGTTGTATTTTCTTCCTGAATTTTTCGGGTTGTTTCATAACTACCAAGATACATTTCTTGTATTCTTTTCGTGGATTTTCATCGCTTAGTTTTATCGGTTTGATTTTTGCAATATCAAGTTAGTTTCGAGCCTTTGAGTCTTTTGTAAAACTAAGAATATAGTGAATTTTTGATATTTCCTTCTTGCATCAAAAAATCAATGTTTTGATATTCTTCCTCCTTGAGTTCAACCCAAGCACACTTATCTAGATAAATAAAATAGTGTAGACAAAATAGGGGAGAGAGAAAGCTGCTTCTTGTCATTTTCTCTCTCCCTCTCTCCTATTTCATTGATTTTTGTCTGATCAATTGGTTTTTGTCTTCGCGGTCTCTACACCGACATCATTATTAATCGAAGGCAAAACCCAATTATCGGTTATGTACTAAAAATCACAGGTGATGCTAAGGCTTTAATTATTAGAGAACTTAGCTATCCTCTGTTCTAGATTTTCGTCACCGACTACTCTCCTTCGAGCCTTCATTAGATATAGCTCCAGTGCTTCCTCTACATGTAGCATCTTCGTGAGGGATTCGTTGAGCTCTCAAGACCATTAGCAAGCAAGTAGAAGCACGGAGGAGCGAAAGACACACCATCAGATCCCAACCTCGACTCAGCTGCTTGTGGAGGAGCTTCGTTGAGGATGAAGTACAATCTCCGTTGGATCTCTCCATTTGGGGGAGAATCAACGTGCCAGATTGAGCCATGTCCTCTGCCGAGCATACACAACATGGCTAAGCTTCTTCCAATTGAACTTGAGTTGAGCCAGTGAGCCATTGACACGTCATCACTAAGCTTCTCTCCGGACCTCAACGGTGTCACATGCAGAATGCATGTGACCAAGGACTTTTTGCAGCAAAACCCTCACATGTCTCAAATATTACAATCCAGTCCTTAGCGATCATGTGTAGAGCACGTGACTTTTGGAGAATTTGCAGATAAGTCCTAAATATTTTGCTATTTGTATTTGTATACTTCCTCCTTTTGTAATAATTGCATACTAGCCCCTATGGCATTGTTATATTGCATTAAGTCCAATATTGGGCATGTTTGTGATAAAAACTCTATGTCTTCATTTCAATTACGCCCTTGGATTGCATCTTGAATAACTTTTTATCTATAAACCTTTTTTGAGTGAAATTGGTTTTGTTGGAAAGCTGGTTTAATTCTCTATGTGTCGCAGTGTTTGGATATGACGCTTATTTCATGCATTCACTATTAGGGAACTTTATTGAAACATTTGACTCCTTGTTTGAATTAAAATTGATATGTTGTGTATTATTAAAGTAATTGAATTCCTAAATTTATTGATTACTTGATTAGGATCATTAATATATTGATTAATCTCTTTATTCCTGATCAATTTGTCATTATTTGATTAATTGGGATTTATCTTCCTATTGAATACATGAAAATCAATCTTTGATTAAACTTGGTGAATTGAGACCTTTTTAACTCGACTCTTGGATTACTTATCATTGATTAAGTTAATTGATATTCAAGAGTTTTATTGTATTGTGGATTAGTGTGTACTATCATTGCATTATTGTTTTAATTTAAATTGAAATCTTAAAAAATGTTTTAAAATTGCATGCATTTTTTGTAATGTATCCGCTCGATATTATTAGCCTCTAGATCACTATCATAAATATTTAACACTTAATGATAAATCATAAATTGCTCGCATCCTTGTGTTCGACCATGTACTCCCCAAGTATAAATTAAAGCTAGGTATTCTTCTCAGAGGTATCTGACCTAGTTCTGTATAGTTCGCTAAGTGTCCATACTACAACGAGTGCTTTTTATCACACGTGTTTAGTGAGTTATCAACAATTTTTGGAGAAATTTTATCGTTTTTCACATGAGAAAAATTGAGAAGCAGTTTAACAAGGAAGAGGGAAAAGTAAAAAAAAATGAGGTCTATTTATAGGTTATTATTCATAGGAGTATAGTAGTTTTTGAAATATTTAAATTTGAGAGTAGATATTGTTATTAAAGGGAGGTTGACCTTTTATAATATAGGAACTTTCCTATGGAATGGGGAGCAAGCCTCTCCTCCTCCGTGACAGCAAACATACATTTTCATCTGAGGAAATTTAAAATACTAATGAGAAGTTCAACGGAGAATCCAGAACCCTTGGGGTATCCTCCTGTGAATATTAGTTGTTTGGAGGGTTGAGATGTTTGGAATGATAATTGTGATGTTATGTGACATTGATTATGTGTTATATTAACTTTTTTAATTATTATAATATATTTTTTACGTTGATAAGTGTATTTGAACAATGTTAAAAACTATTATACCAAAGAAATTATATGAACAGTACAAGTAATCCCAACCCATAAATATATGGTTAGAGCTTGAGGTATGCTAGGGTATCCTAGGATATCCTCATATTCTCCAGAAGACCTCGTGGGGATGCCCATCAATCAACGCCGACCTCATGAGGAGGCCCATGCTGTCACGTATACCCATCATGGGAAGTTCCACCATAACATTCACAAGGAAGGAATTGCATCGAGATCCCATTAATGGCCATCATGTATCTTATGTTACAACTTTGAAGATCTATTGCTTTTCTTCAGATGTGCCGAGAGAACTTAGCACAACTTTCTGTCCTCTTTTTACTGCCATAACGTATCCATTATGGCACCATAACTTACTCCATGAGGTATATAATATTTTAGCTCCTCCTCACGAAATCTCTCATGCATGAATCAATTATATAGTTGGTAATTGAAGTTAGCGACAAATATCATAATCGTTACTATATTATTAGAGACAATCCATATAGCAACGCTTGCACTTCTTTTTTTATCTTTAACATATAATTTAGAAGCAAAATATTAGCGATAATCAGCTAAAATTCTGAAAATAAAGTATAAAAATAGTTCGCAACAAATTCAACTAATAATAATATTATTATATATTTAACAAAAAATAATATATATAGTGACAGATTTAAAAAAAATCATCTAAACCTATTTTATTATAGAGACACATGCCAGCAGGTATTGATCACTAATTAGTTGAGGTACCCGAGGAATATCGCGAATGTAAACTGTTGAAAAAAGGACTTGTGATGTATATATGTACCGAAATTTACATAAATTTATCTATTACAATAGTGATTCGAGATTTTTCGTTGAAGCAACACAATTTAGTCCTCTTCTGAAGTTGAAAATGGCTTTCCTTCGGTATTCTGTCACAATCATAAATTTTTTTTCTTCCTCCGAATTACAGGGAATACATTATTCCGGTCGCGGGGGATAATATAAGAATAATACGCTGTTGAAATTTCTTATAACCCTAATTTTTTAAGTGGTTCTGCATAATATCAACGACAATTCCTCTTAGTTTCCCTATGAAACATAGGGTTTGACCAAAAAATCGAATAACATCAAATTGTCAAATTGCAGGTTGACCATTCTCCTCCCTCCCTCCCATTTAATGTCAACCCATAGTGGTCGGTCGTATATTGCAAACCGTGTTCAAATTAATTAACCTCTCCCTCTCACGTTGGTCTCTTCTTTCTTCCCCTCTTTCTCCATGCACTATATATACACACATCACATACTCCTCCATTCCAACCTCCAAAGACACACTAAAATCAAGATGGTGTTCTTCTGCTTCTTGGTGGATCAGAGGATGACACAGACCGGCAGCAAACCCGCTCCCGGGAGTTGCTCAAGGTGCGGAGCAGGCGCGTGCATCGCGGACATGGAGACCGCCACGAGGTTCTGCTACGTCACCTTCCACCGCCGGCCGTGGAGGGCCATTGTGTGCACCTTCTGCGGTGCCACACTCAAGACCTACCGTCGGTTAATCCGATGAGTGAGTGCGAGGGAACGGGCTGATGTCGTCGTCCGTCCTCCGGTAGCTTAGGTCTTGTTCTTTTACAACTACCAGAACAATTGGATTAAGCGTATACGAATCAATTTTCTTCGATTGTTGATCCCAACTTACAAGCCCCTTTCATCTCTCTCGTTAGATTGATCCTCCGTGTACGAGTCCTTCACAATATATGGTGTCTTAACTTATGTATGATTAGGTTGCTGTCTTGATTTGTATATTTCAGACGATTGGATTTCTCATCCAAAAGGGATTAGCGGCACACCTTGTTATTCATTTCCCGTCAATTTCTATGGAATGTTGCTAAGATAATTAAATCAATTATAACAAGTTAGTTATCATTGTTGTCATATTTCTCTATTTAAAAGTGTGATGACATCTACTATTTCTTGCGAAAATATATTTGATTATTAAAAGGGTTTGATGAGGCTGCTCCATTCCATTTTTCCATAATTTTTATTTTTTGAAAAATTTCACCATAAATATTCATCTATATATCCCTCCAATATGCCATACGAATTTTATCAGAAACAGAGACTCATATGTCCTACATCTAGAACATTTAATTTTAACAGTCTAAAGATTATTGCAATCACATGTTATTAACTGTCTCTGTTTTTGACGAAATTTGAGTAACATATTGGAGGGTTATAAAGATGAATATATATGGTGAACTTTTTCAAAAAAAAAAGTAAAAAATGAAGAAAAAATGACGGAGTCAGTCTCATTTTTTCCTTATTCAAATGTGTAGCAAATAATATAATATTCATTACCTTTATCGCTAGCATTTAATCGGTTGACTTTTTTTGATAACAGTTGTTAAATTAAAAACAACTAATTAATACGAAACTACTGCAAAATTGACAACAACAAATATTTTAAATATTTGTTGTCGTATCTTTAAGTTTTAAAGATGTGAAAAGAATATTATTCGTTGCTAAATTATCTTTTGCTATTGCAATTAGCAAAAAATAACTTCATATTCATTGCAAAGGGTTGACTTATTTGTTCAGACTTACACTAATTGCTCCATTGTTGTTATATGTTTCGTTGTCAGGAATATAGCATATGAACCCTTTTCATCCTTTAGGAGAAATATGTAGTGTTAAAAACTCTAATAGTATAAGAACAGTGGAGAAACAAATGGGACTTACACTATTTTTGTAATTATTTGACAATTTTTATATTTTTTATGTATTTTATAAAACAAAAAGTGAGACTTTTGGTGGTTTTTGATTTTTAGAAAGAAGGATACTCTCGGGTGGAACAACTTGAACCAAAATTTGACATTTAAATACGGTACCCCGTGGACTAGAATAATCGGAGAGATCATTTGTGATTCTGGGCAGTTGGACGTTCATTGGACTTTCCTTGCTAAGACTATAGCCGTAAACATCGTGAACTACGTCTCCAACTTTATCTTGGAGAAGGGAAATACCAAATTCATGTGCATATATTGCGTATGGGCACATGTTAAAATTGTAAGGTGAAGAAAAATACTGGTTCCATAGGAGAAGACACTACAAGGAAAAAAAGTTGTGGCTACAGAACTATGGCCATAGATATGGGGTTTGTGGCCAAAGAATTGAGCTCTGGCCACGACACATTGTGGTCAGTAGCCGTAACTACAAGTCTCGTCGCGAGAGCTCTCTAGGCACGAATATGCCGTGGCCACTACAAGTGACCACAGAACTTATCTTTGCCACAACTCTTACATGAAGACTTTGGCCACGGCTTGTGGCTACGAAAAACTAGTGGCCACGGAATTATCGTGGCCACAAGTTTCTGTAGCCACATTCCGTGGCCACAACTCATTTTTCTTGTAGTGAGATGTTGATTAGTAGCAAGTATTTGAAACACGGGTTCCTTTCCTGGCATCTAAGGTCAGTTTGGTAACTGGGTTTTGTTGGGTTAGAGTATTTTTGTGAATAATAAACTCTGTGAAGAGTTAAGAAGGTTAGGATGAAGGGTACATCGATATACACTGATGTATACCAGCAATGAAACTCGCCCTTAGAGTGCTTAGTAGTCTCAATAAATACATGACACGAATCAAGGAGGAAAATTCTCGAAAGTTTGAACCACTTTGTCATCGACATCTATACATTATACTAAAGCTGGGTTCTCCCAGCTTTAGTCCCTGTAATGACACGTGGATAGGTCCTTTGGCCTCCCCTCTCCATTCTTTCATCCCCATCCAAAGACCCCTCCTCACCTCTGTAAACCGCCCCCTCCTCCTTCCCGCTCACCTCTGGCGACCTCGACGACGCCGTCCTATTAGACATGTGTCTCTCCCTTCCAAGACCTTCCTCCGCCTCCTCTCCCGCCCCCTCCACCTCTGCCCACCGCCCCCTCTTCTCCCCTCCTCCCATCGAATCATCCCCATGATGAGCCCTCTCACAATAAGCCCTATGTATAAAACGTCCTTATCATATTCTTTACCCGGAGCATTCTCTCTGCCATTTCCTATTGCAGTGATTGGAGAAGCTTCGAGAGCTCATGTTTAACTGAGGTACTCCCTCTCTCTACCTCTATTCTCCATGTATCGACTATTTCGATATTCTTCTTAGGCAAAGGGCGGATGGAGCAGTGGCCAGGTGTGTAGGATATCCGTCGTGGGCACTAGAACCTCACCGTGAACCTCAACATGTCGTCTTAGATGGCGGTCCTCCACCTATATCAGAAAAAGGAAGATGATGCCCACAGCCGGAATTTTGTCGGCTCCTCCCTCTGCGGCCTCTCTGTTGTGCGTATGGTCCACTTGGAGTCTCACTGCCGTCGGCGTATCCATGGACTTGAAGTCATTAGTTTCCTGTTCATGATCAGCATTTCTCACATCTTGGCTAAAATGGAAGTGCAAGTGAATTTGAGTGGTGAGTGCCTCTCCCTTTTGAATCTGTGGCAGGTTTTAATTGCCCCCCATCCCATACAAGTCCTTTGCCCCATGTTGCCCCCTTCCACCCACCACGAAGATTTTTATACGTCGCCTCTCCTAGAGGTTGCATCCCACCCAAGATCCATGTCATCACCTCGCAAGCCCTATGACCCCGGCCTCTTTGTGATGCTCCGCGACAAGTCTGAGCAAGGAGAGGGGTGTGGAGGGGAAAGAATCCCTCGCTCTATGAATTTCTTAAATTATTGGAGTGCTTCCAAACCCATGTCCCAACTTTGCTCAGCTTTATACCAATTCTCATTGAACACCATTTCCCACAAGGAGACATTTCACCTTTCTCCGGTCTTTACCTTCTCGAACTTTTGCATTATGATCTGCTTCCATCCTCATCAACCTTACCTTAGGTGTTTGTTGTTGAATCTCCAAAATCGCATGCTACATAGCTTGCCTATACTGAACATCCTTCTACTATTGAGATGAAGGTTGCTGTAGCCTATTGTGGGTTATCAGTATCTTCTAAGATCTTCTCTGCTCCTTCTCACAAGAGCTCCATTATTTTGTGAGATCAATTATTTCTATTGTCTATGTTTTCAAGTCTTCTAGATCATCAGCGTCTATTTCGAAATCATGATAATTGTTTTGATTTACCTAAGTAGCTTCTGTCGATTCCTCAAGGACGTTGGTCTAGCAAGACTATCCATGAGGAGGTAGATCATGGTGGCAATGAAGATATTGCCGAGTTCTTGAAGCTGGCTGTGGATTGTGATGCAGATCACATGGATCTGTCGAATAGAACTTGATGTTGACGCTTAAAATGGATTACCTGAACCATTCATCATTTTCCTTTCTATTCGGAAAAAGTTCACATAGATGTATGCCACACAAGGTTGATTGTAGTGATTTGAAGGTGATGATTCCATCATTTATAACGATTAATAAATGATAATTTGGAGAACTCCATTTCTCAATTTTTGGCATTTAGATACTTCATCAGCATTGTCGCATATAACAAATTGGCTCCCTCAGTGCATGTGTATATATTATCTTCGTCCAGTCTTCTTCACCATCATTGGGAAGCACATCAACATAATCAGCATTGACTTCCTCTCCCACACCACGGTCTGCATCTGTATCACTGAAGCACCGTGTCATGCAGCTTCTAGGCGACCGACAAAAGTTTTAGTGAAGCTTCCTAATATTCTTCGATCCATCTCTTCTATCCCATGTTCCTTTTCTTCCAGTAGGATAATAGGAAGGTTTTCACCATTAGTTTTTTAAACATAAGATGTAATCAGTACTATTTTTGTTAATATGGCACGAGTAAGGTGTAATTACTGATAGTATCACAGATTATAATGAGTTTGACATGGATGTTCCTACAAGGACTTCACCTTCATACATGAAGTCCTCGCTTTCATATTTGAGGTTTGAAATGATTTTTATGATGGAAAAATTGGGTTTTTCAATTGGAGTTTCTGGAAAAGACAGAACAGAAACAATCTTGAAACTTTGCTCTACTAATTCAAAATGATAAGAAAAAATATTTAATCACCTATACATTCACAGACTCACCAGTATAATACATAAAATGTGATAGTAAGACTCACCTTAATGGCTATTTAATGTGGTATCCTTACACTAAATCATAATAATGATAATGATAGATTATAACTTTAAAAGAGTCATAGATCATGACGTCGATGAGGACCGTTTATGGCATCACAGATGAAGGCACGACAGATGAGGCATGATGATGGCGTAGAGTCGGTGGGTGGTGCGGCCCTGCATGGTGGCATTAATGGTGATTCGGATGACAACAATCGAGGGGATAAGAAACCATGCATGAGACATAGTATCCGTGTTATCTGCACACCCTTTCTCTGTTTTCCCTACATAAATAATAGCAACCCTTTCTCTTTGTATAATTATGAATTTAACCTATTGAAAAACTTCAACAAGGTTAACATCAAACATTGTTGACCTTTGGCAATGTTGTTAAAAGGTACATCAATTGATGCATAAACATGGTGAAGTTGTTGAGCTTCAATATTCCTTAAATCCGTTTCTCAAAAAAATTCCTTAAATCATGTCCGGCAGGACATACATCAACCTATTGTATAAAAATAAATGTTTTCAAAAAGATGCATATGTCATAATATAATTATTTTCTTTGATTTAAATATTGCTATACAAAATAAACGGTGATTAGCATTTTTGTATTTTACATATGAAATAATATAAGAAATCAAATAATATAAGAAATTATGTTGTCGACTTTGTTGGGATTTGATATTTCTTTTTTAATCAAATCAATATACCAATTTTTACCTATCTATATGAATGGAATCACCTACCGCCGCGAAGCGCGGGTTATGCAACTAGTATGTACTATATGAGGAGAACGGGAGAGCCATTAATAGCCATGGAACATATCCTATATCCTACGTTATAGATAAACTACGGGTAGGGACTTCTTCAACTCCTCCTCTCTTTTCAAAACTGCTAATCCAAAGTCAAATTAATTGAATCTACATATTTATCAAATTTCATCTAAATTTGTCATTTTTATTTATTTATTTATATTTAATAGTCAAAGACCCGGTCCTTAATGGATTTGAAGTTCCTTAAATGTCGACTTTCCTTTCACCATTAAGATTGTGTATTTACAAATGTCAGATTTAGACGAAACTTGTGAGGTGCCACTACAATAAAGTTTAATTATAGTGACGCTTTTTTCAAAATCCATCATAAAATTAAACGTTGTTTACAATATAACGGTAATATTATTCATTACGAAATGATTTTTTTATACTTGAAAATAACAACGGATAATATATCTGTCATTATATTATTAGTGGCATTTAATACAAGAAGCTTATCCATCGTTATTTTTGAAAATTTCAACTAATCGTGGCTAATTTTTTAGTTCAAAATTTAGCGACGATTAGTCGATATTTTGAAAATAATAAAAATAAGCATTTCTATATAGACCATCGTTAATGATAAAACAACAAGTATAATACGCTAATTTCAAGTAGGAAAAATAATTTCTTAATAAATAGTATTATCGTTATATATTTAACAACGATTGATTTCGTTATGGAATTTGAAAAAAACACTATAATACAATTTGTTGTAATAATATGTAGAATAATATTGGTAATTCAATCCGTGTGATTGGATTCTTGAAACCAATTTTGCAAGAAAAAAAAAGAAAAATTGTAACAGTTTCTGATGTAGTTTATATTAAAGAAGACAATATGCTCCTAGTAGGTATTTGCTGAGCATGATTGATTTGTGTGCTTTGTAATAAGATGATGAGTAGAAGCGTGGACTGTAATATCTACAGTTTTACAATATATAATTAAGATAACCGATACACATGAGATAGAAACTAAGTCTTTCCCTTTCCAAAATTATTTCTCGTCCGAAACAACTATATTTGACATAATCTTTTCCTATATAACCTTCATCCTACCTACGCACTGATATATGATATAGGGAGGTTTGGCATTACATATACTAGGATGTACCCCGCACTTCGGGTTGTAACAAAATTGAGTTGGTATGAATAAAAAATATCAAGGATTACTATTTCCTTTAAAAATTTTAAAATATTAGAAATTTTTACATGTTATATAAAGATTTAATTTATATTGTTTGCAGAAGAAATAAATGCTATGTATTTATGCTATGAATGGAATAAGTTCATATAAGACAACGGAGATAACAACCATAATTGAAGTATGAGGGAACAATGAATTGCTACAATTATACTACAAGAAAATCTTATTAAATTAACATAATTATACAGCTACACAGTGTCGGTTTAATATTGACTTATATTTAAATTGATGTATTCTTTGTAACGAACATGTGAATTAGTAAAAAAAAATCACAAGTTAAATAATGGAAGTAAAAAAATAAATACATCTATAGAAAGTATTCGTATTTTTCTTGCAATTGATGTATACCAAAATTTAACTGATTTAGTCAGAAGCATATGCTTTAGCATCATAAATAAGAAAGATAGGAAAAAGATTTCAAAAAAGAAGTTTGTATTCTTTCCATTGATACATCATCTTTGTGATAAAATGAAACTTTAAATATTAATATAAATATATTATATGTAGATATTTCATAATTTAATTTTTATAAGTTTTTTGTTTTCTAAATAATGTAGAAAGATACTTATTTAGTGAATTATCTAAGATTTGAAGTGGATGAACAAACATACTGTAATGCGGTCAACTAACGTTGAGCCCCAAGAAAAGGTAAAAAAATAGAAAACTAAATCATAGAAATATGTGAAAAATATAATCTAGTATGAAAATTTTCAAATGGAAAACGATACATACAGTGAATCCATGATGCCTCAAGTATATTTATGTTTATCAAGAACTTATAGGATAATGTTAAAAAACAAAGGTTCTTTCTGTAGAAGAGTTAGTGTGAAAAAATATAGTTGATAGCAGGAAAATAATATTTACTATGATAAAGAGAAGGAAAAAATTATATCTTTGAAGTTTCGTACAATCATATATGAGAAGACAATAATTGTTGGATTATGTTATGAAAAACCATATCTTTTGGAAACTCAGCAACAAATTCCCCCATATTATGATCAACAATTTCTTCTTGTTGTTCACAATTAGATTTATAATAGTCAATCCATAATATTATTGTTTTAAATTTAATAATATTTATGTATAATATTAACTAAAATAAACATAAAAATTTAAACCTAACATCTTCAATTTCTATGGTTTTCATGTGTTTATCTTCTATTTATGAATATGTAAGAATTATTTGTTATACTTAATTAAATAGTATTTCCTAAACATCTAGAATAATTTATAAAAAAGTAAGATGATTATTTAAATTTTAATTTCATATTATAATGTAATTTCACAAACAATTATGTGGATTTCTCTGAAAATGGTGCTTTGAGATCATTAAAACCAACAAAAAAATTTATTTTTTAGAATTATAACATAATTCTACGGTAAGGTTTAGCGGATCTTCTAGAATTTTAAAAAATATTTAATTTTAAGTATTTTTTAAAATTTGTATGTTTTTTATGAATATCTATTTCATCACCTTTATTCTTTCATTTTAGCCTTTAGACCCTAGCAAAATGCATGCAAATATCATTATTTTGCATAAATTAACATTCATTACTTACTGTATAAATATTGTTAAAGCCAAAATAAAAGAATAAAGAAATGAAGAGAAAAGGAAATAAAACACCAAAGGTATTTTATGACCATAAACCTCGAGATCTGGGCATCTTGATGACCGGGTCGGTAAGAAACAAAGTAGGGGGGGAGATAATGGCCAAAAACATCAATAAAATCCTAATTTTTACCCTTCAATAATTCAATTTCGAGACCAATTTTATTATTGATTATTTATACATCAAATAAAGAAACTTTCCACATGAAAGTTGTGGATAAAAATATGTGAAAAAAATACAAAATTGATTTCGTACAAAAATAATACACATTGTACATTTTATAGTCAGAATAAAAAGCCAAACCCCAAACTTGTCAAACCCACATTTTCTCCATATGAACTCAAAATGTACAAAATAAATAAGCTATTTAATGAAAGTGGTTTTATTTAATTTGGATTTAAGATGCAAAAGTTGGATTTTGGACCTCTTTTGTACAATATACCGGTATATAAATAAAAGAATTATTTTATATTTTTATACTCTTATAAATATTATTTATATCCAACTAAAAATATAAAAATATAATAAACTAAAAATAAGACACTAAAATAAAATAATATATAAAATATATTGATGAATATACTATACTTATACATATATAATAAATATATCTATTTATTTAAGTACACAAAATACATCATAAAAATATAATAAAAATATATTTATGTATATTTAAATAATTTATAAATATAAAGATTATGAAAATAAAATAATATATTATAAAATACAAACTGAATATAAAATACCCATAATATAGGTAAAAATACTTAAATAGACCTCCAAAAAGTAACTTGTAATAAGTAAACTTGTAAAAATAAATAGAAATCATAATAAAATAATACATAAAATAATAACTATTTTTATATTTTAACCAAAAATTAAATAATCATTTGTTATTTATTTGGGATATTTACGTCCATAACCTAGAGTGATTTCGTAATTACAATCATAACCCCATGCAATCGCGAATTACACGAGAAACCCTGGGTAGTCACAATGTCTCACCCATAACCCTACGCTAGTTTTCTCATTAACTCAACCATGCCATTGAGTTAATCTAACCCATTGTCTAGCCAATGGCGATTGAAAAAATTCAAAAAAAAATAAAAAAACCACATTCCTTCTCCAACGCCTGAGTCCCTCCACCCTCCGCCCTCCCTCTCGCCCCTCCATCTCTGCCATCCTCCCTCTACCCCTCTGCCTCCTCCCTCCACCCTCATCCAGTCTCTACTCCGATCGACCGCATCCCCCTCCCCTTCTTCCTCCTCCAACTCGTGCCACTCTCGTTGACAGTCTCCCCCTCCCCTTCATCCCCATCCCTCTCCTGCCTCCGCCAGCCCAACCGTGCTAAGACTCGGACTTTCCCCTTATCCCACACCTCCTCGTATCAACCTATAAGCCCTCTGTATGAGTTTGTCGAAGACCCCAAAGCCCCTCTCGAGCTCGGCGACTTGGAGGGCCTCGCGCTTCGACTCATCACAAAGTAGGAGGATGACGTTTCTCTGCACCTCGCAAAATCATGATGAGGAGGTCCTCAAGGAACTGTGGAGGCCTCTCGACACAGGCGAGCTTATCAATATTGTCCTTCTCCTCGACATCGATGCTAGATATAACGATGTTTACGATGTCCACCTCCTCGGTGGTCGGCCTTTGCGGGAGGGACTGGTAGGCTTCCATGATCTCGTCCATAGTCGCGAGTCAACCCCTCCCCTTCTTCCTCCTCCAACTCATCCCCTCCCCTTCTTCCTCCTCGATCTCGCTCCCCCCACCGACCCCTCCATTCATCCTCCTCTATCTCACCCCCTCCCCTTCTTCCTCCTACATAATAGCAAGAGAAGGAGATGGACATGGTGAAGCATGAGGTGCAGGCCCACACAAAGTAGCAAGTAGTGGAGGTAGATCGCAAGTTTGCTACCCCAACCTCCTCCTCCTCCTCCTTTAGATCTTCCACCATCACCCTCCTCCCCAATGGTTTGGGGTTCCTATGGAAGAGAAGAAAGGGGAATGACATCATTTGTAATTGCCCTAAACATAAAGGGTGAAAAAACTTCATATTTGATGGACTGCATCAAGTTAATGGAAAAACTGACGGGGGTTAACATATGGTCATGTTATGTAAGAGTTCAACATTATTCGGGGTTCCTTATGTAATTCACAATTACATAGGGTTGTGTATGAAATTTCAAAATTACTCAAGGTTATGGATGTAAATACCCATATTTATTTTCAAATTATTTCATTTTTTTATCTCTGATTTATCTTTTTTGCGGGAGATGTGGACTAATCATGTCGTGCAATCATTGACCTGGGTTAACTTCTCTGACCCAGGTCTAGACATATCAGAATCTCGTTTTGACCTCGCCTTCTCCATTTTTCTATGATCGATGCAATTATCAATCTGGAATTATTCTTTTTCGACTTTTTCTCCTAGATTAATGACCTATCATGCCCGATCATTTCTTTGATTTGAGGAGTGCTGCACTGAGTTGTCTTTACTTGATCAAGTCACCCCTGCATATAGCTGAGCCCCCTCCTCCATTTTGAAATTTGAGCCCCTTTTACCCCATTTTTGTTGGAAATGCGAGCCCATGCAATAAATGTTATTGCAAATATCATTCCCAGATCTGAAATGAAGAATAATTAATTTGCATAATAGGTCCCTTAGTACAATTAGGGTTATGTACCATGGCCATCTTAATAATCATACAACTGTTGATTCAACTATTGAATCATAGAGGCTGGTGCTTGGATGAATATCTAAAGGGTTAGATTGAGGACTCAACAAGCACCGTCAAATGATTGTTAAGAGATGATCTCCAGCCTGAGTAGGAGATGGCAATCCTTATCTCTGAAGGCTGATATCTGACCGACCTCTTGATGCAGGTCCTCTGCATATGAATAGAGATTTGGAGGCGTCAGATTAGTTAGGTCAAAGAGTTGACTTAACGAGATCGAGATAACCAAAGTCCTATATCGTATGCTATCATGATATAGACACGCACCCTCTGACCGGAGACAGATGTGTTACTATATGTCTGAGTATGTACATTTGGCAGACCAATAGGTTGATGACCTAACCAAGATCTATACACCGGCGCGCTGGTGTGCATATAAGGGCATATGAGTAATATGATCTCTCAAAGGGATCATACAGGTACAGTTACTGAATCGGAAGACATGAGCTCACTCATGAGATATTGGGAAGAATCAAATTCCATGCGCATGGTCGTCTCGCTTTGGAAGCTTGACTGAATTTGTAGGTTTGATATATACTTTTGGAAAGTATATGATCAAGACCTAGGTATGATATATGCTTTTGGAAAGTATATGATCGATACCGACTCCCAATGATCGAATGAGAAACTTACTGATAAAACCATGAAGTAGACAGTGTAAAGTTGATCTAATACTTCAGGGTTTATTCTAGGTCTTCCAGTATGCAGGATGTACAGGTATTGGGAATACGTGAGGGTGATTTGATCATAAATGATTATATAACCATGACGCTTTCATTCCTAGGGAGTGATGAAACGGGTCTGGATTTTAGTGACTCCTCTCAGTAGAGAAGTAATCTGATCTTAGTCCAAATGTTGGACATTGATCTAAAAGTGATTCCGATACAATGAGAAGATTAGATTTACGGTCTTGATTTAATCAAGCATCTATGGGAGGCCCGCAATCTGGATTTGAGATACGATCTCAATATCCATGTCACTATACGTGGAACAATACAATCGCCCTGTCCTTATCTCCAAGTATCTGCGGAGAGATTGCATTATTCTTGAAGGGTTCAAGGATAATTCCATAAGATCTAGGAAATCATGATTAAATGTGATTTAATGTGTATTGGATACACATTGTGTAATTAATTGACAATGTAAATTATATGTTGTTTTGGGTTGTGAATATGATTCACAATTTTTCCATGGCAAGATTGCAATATTCTCAAATATAATTGTGAATTATTTTTGAAGAATAAAAGCCAACAAAAATTGTTGGAGATAAATAAAGGAGATTTTCAAGGAGATATGCAATCTCATGGATTTCCATGAGATTGCTCTCTCCATGGAAGGTATGGGCGGCACACCATTCCTAATAGGAATGTGTGGCCGTCCACATGGAATGTGCATGGAGATGAAATCTCCATGTACATTCTCTCCTTATTTATTGGGTTAATTTAGGAATAATTTATATTGGATTTTGTCAAATATATTTTAACCTAAATTTGTTTGTTTTACCAACAACAATCTTGACCATTGGATTAGACATAAATCAATCTGAACCATTGATTTTATATGTCACATGGATTGAAATCCATGGATCCCAACATCCTATAAATAGAGAGGCATACCATGCTCTCTCTTTACATATGATCTTGAAGCTCTCTCTCTTCCTCTCTCTTCATACATGACAGCCCTCTCTCCTTCTAATATTGGTGGCCGTCCACCATACCCTAGAGGAGGGAATTGTCGATGCCATCGCCACGGCGCCGCCGCTTCGACGTTCTTCGGTTCTCCGTTTTCTTGGAGTGCTGCACTCACGAAGGAGACATTCGATCTCGTACGACAAGACCAGGAGCAACCATGCCTGGATCATCTTCTTGGATTGCGAGGACAACGTGGTTCATCCCCGCGCTCGCAAGCGGTCTCGCCGACGATCGGACTTGAGACAGGAGGTCTCTTCCTTTAGAGACTTGATCAACCACGCTTCAAGAGGTATTGCATTATACTTGTTGTGGTTATAGATGAAACGATCTGAGAATGGTTCTCGGATCATGTGGTTTCATCGAATAAATTTTTTTAAATTCCGTTGCACCGAACAACTAGTGTGACTAGTCGTTCTTCATCGTATCCGATACGACGATCACGCTTCCGTGATGCGCTTGAGGATAATTCCATATCCTTCAATTTTATCACATAATTTTTTGTGCTCCATGTCTCAAGCCTAGTGACATGAGGTTCAACTAGCATTTGCAGGGTCGAGGAGGCGGTGTAGGGGCGGTTTCCACCATCTCCAGCGGTCGACCGCCATGAGGTACTCATTTCCCAGCTCTGGCGGCTCGAAGTCAATTTCTTTGCATTTTAGGTTGTTCATTTTACCCTACATTTTATTTCACATCTTTAGTTTATATTTTTATCACTTGGTTTAGCGTAAAATTCCACCTTTGTAGTTCGTTGGTGCTTCTCTCTAACAAACCATTTCACCGTGAACCAACCCTGTTCAAACTCACCAACCGCACCCTACTTATTCCCTTCTGATTTTATTTTTGTTATTTATATTTAGTCCTGTAAAATATTTTGTACATCTCAATATTTTGTAATATTTACGATGAACCCCCTGAGCTTCTTGCATATTATTGTTGGGTCCTTGTCAGGTCACCTCATGTGTCGTCCCACTAAGGTGGGCATTTTCTGTGGGAGTCCCTACGGATTTATATATTCCTATTTTGTCTTTAAAGTTAGAATATTACTTGTAATATTTTGGTAATTTGCATTGCAGCCCTGACTTAATTTTTAAGTACAAATATACCCTTACGAGTTTATTTATTTTTGTGCTCGTATTTCATTTATCAAAATTATCATCTATGCTCTAAATATATGAAAGCATGGGCAGGTGCCTACTAGCATACACATTCGTGCCATATTTTAATATTTGTATTTTTGACATGTTACCTATTCATAAAAAATCAAAAATATCATATAAAGTCTCTGTTTCTAGTGAAATCCCATAAAAATATAAAACTTTTTTGAAAAAATCCAAAAAAAATATTTTGTATTCTAGTATTTTGTGACTCAATACTCAAAATTCCTAAAATATAATAAATCACTAAAAATTAAAAACTCTAAAATCCTTTATGAAAATATAAAAATCACCAAAAGTATTAGTTTTATTCTGCAATTTTCTTAATTTTATATATATTTGTTAAAACTTATTTGGAGATTTTTTTGGCTTTTTGCAATTTTTTAATCTCAAACCAATTCGATCCATTTATTTAAATCCTATTTTGGGGATGTTTTTGACTTAAAAATACATAAAACTAGCAAAAAATATTTAAACTCACATAAATAGTAAAAAATATTTTAAGCACATAAATATTTTAATTATGTAAATTTAGGATATTTTTGGTAAATTATTAAAAATATTACTTTGTGATGTATGTAGATATATAATATATTATATATTAAAAGAGAAAGGGAATTAAAATTTAAGAAATATAAAAAAGAAAATGAAAAATATTAAATGAAAAAGTATAAAAATTAAAATCCATAAAAATAAAATTAAAATAAAAAAAGAATATAAAAAGAAAAGAGAAAAGGACAAATTTTTTATTTCACTTACTTATCTATCACGTTTGCTCATGTGTTCGACACTCTATATACTTACACCTATATGCATCATTTGTAGAGTTATAATATATTTTAACTCCTCATATTTTGTTTTTCATTGTTATATCTATTATTGGTTAATTGTTAAATAATTCAGGTTTTGTGAGTGGACACTTCAACCACAGTGAAGTTCTCGCCTTTTTTAGATTGCATTAGACCCTTGCAAAACACGAGTTTTTAAATGGCCTAGTTTCCAGGGAGCAATGTCGTATAGATTGTGTATCTTTGTTTGTACCTTCTTACCTCTTTTACAATTTATCTCTTTATTTCTTGTTCATTTTATTTGATTTATTTTTGAATTGTTCTGACCTCTTCCTCTCTTTGATCTTGTTGCAAGTGGACCGCTACGTGAGGGAGGACTTCTTAGGAGGACATATGCACCAAAGCAAGGTGGAGCCATGTTTCTGACTTAGCTCGCAAGAGTGAGCAACAAGGACAGACTTAGAAAATTTTGAAGAGCAGTCCACTTTGTATTTTATTTTTATTTGTAATGAAATGAGAGGGAGACACTTAATTATAATAATTCAGAATCTCTTCTACACTGCTACTTCATGAGATCCATTGCACAAGTGATTGTGGAGGCCTTGTCTGTTTTGTTGTGTTTCATTACTTTTCTTTTTCTTTTTATCGGCATTATTTTTATTTATTTTACGTGATTGAGCTCTCATTCTAGGATTTTCTTATCGATATATTAAGCTCCAAAGACCTAATTAAATTACATGTACATATAGTTTGCTTTAGACTTAGTCAAATCTAATTGTTGATTATTTGAACTTGAGACCGTGTGCCGTGAGAAACCTCACACAATGCTTGTAGGACCTAATGTGGTGGGCATCGAGAGGTTACCAAGATTGGACCTTAGGTCTCCTTTGTAGATAATTAACATCTTGTTCTTCACGATAACAACATATTCTGTCTAGGGTGATTTCATCGGCTTGCATTGCATATAGTATAGATTTCAATTCTGCTTATCATCCTTGTATAAAGAGAGTTGGAGGCAAGATGAGCATTTCTACTTAGCATCCATCATTGTTTTTGCCTCGCATTGCTTTTTTGACTCTCTCCCTTTGATTTTGTCACTTAGGATTATTAAGGAATTGATCCCTCATTAGGTTTGTACATTTTTATTAAAAATAAAAAAGTGATAACTAATAAATTAGGATTGCTAATTTTACTCGACCATAAAATCAAAAAGAAAAAATCTTTCTCTTGGGAACAACAACCCTCTTGTTGTATTTACATTTTTTATGCACACACATACAAAGGATTCGTGCTCCAATCCCAGGCCTGCCTATGTGTTTGTACAACTTTGTAAAATTTATCTAACTCTAAAATTGAAAAGATAAAAAGAATGATTTTTCACGGTCATCATTGTGTTGAGTTAGTGAATTGAGGGATTTTTTTGTTTTTATTTATGTTTGTTTGTATGCATACTTGATCTTCTCTATGCATTTACGCCTTTTTTGCATATCTTGATTTGACTATCGTTCTCTCCTGATCTCCGTCTCTTGTTTCGGAGATGGATGTCTGGAGTAATTTTTATCCGAAGTTTCCGAATCCCGCATACCCTCCAATCGGTCCACCTCCATTTGATGAGAAGGACTTTGTTATTGATTCTTCTTTTTGTACATACTTCCCTCGTCCGTAGTCTCAGACATCGGATTTTGATTTTTACACTCCACTATCTTTGCATTTTCCACCATCTCACCCACCTGAGACTGAATTGTTGGAGTCACCTCTCATGGGAACCACTCTTGAGCACTTGATCCAGATGATGAAGCAAATGAAGAAGAGGATTGATGATAAGAGACAAATTGTCGCTTCACCATCTGATTTTATGTATTCATTTGAGGGCACCCATGAGAGCTCGTAATCGTCCAAAATAAAAAAATGAGAAAATTTTAAAAACACAAAAAGATTATGGGAGACACATAGTCGAGTCAACCTGTGAGGAAAGGGCACTCATACCACATCCTATACTCGCACACATTTTCACCATAGTTCCCACCTTTGACCCCAAGGATGACATTGTACATACCACTCTTAGTCATCCTTGTGTAGATGATGATTCTGATCTCCTCCATTGTATGGAGGAGATCTAAAATCTTAAAAAATATTGACTGAACCAGAAGTGGTGGTAGCTATTCATGAGATTATTGAGTCCCCACTTCACCAGGCCATGGCCCAATTATCTATACCCTTACCCAAAAAGAGAAAGAGACAACACAGTTCTGAACGACACATTTTGATCATGGCCAATGCCTACACGATTACTCACCGTCCACACTCTAGGAAAGGGAACACTAGCACACTCCTTGTTAGATGTGATATTTCTAACTATTCTTGTGATCACACTCTCCCTAAGCAGCGGTGATTCGATTAATATAATACCCTTCTTGTTGGTACAACCTCTTTACTTAGGGTCTCTCAATAAAACTAGGATGATTTGTCTTTTATTAATGGATCAATAAAGAGGGCGAGGGGTATTCTAGAGAACATCTTTATCCAGATTCAGGGCACGAGTTTCATTGTCGATTTTATTGTATTGCCCATGGCTATCTCTACCTATGTAAGGAGCACTCTAATCATCTTGTGACGACTCTTTCTCGCTTCCGTGAGAGCCGTTATTAATTATGGATCCGGAGAGATAGGCTTTCATTCAAACAATGAGATCATTTTTGATTGAAAAGATCACAACATCCACCACCGACCAGAGACCCACATATGATGAGAGTGTGCTCGTGTCAGTTGACCCCGAGGACAATGCCTGTGTCACTCTTTCGCCCTACACAATATATACACACGCATAACATACTCTCCCATTCCAACCTCTAAAGACACTAAAATCAAGATGGCCTTCTTCTGCTTCTTGGTGGATCAGAGGAGGACACATACTGACAGCAAACCCACTCCCGGGAGTTGCTCGAGGTGCGGAGTAGGTGCGTGCGTCGTGGACATGGAGACCGCCATGAGGTTCTGCTGCGTTACCTTCCACCGCCAGTCGTGGAGGGCCATCGTGTGCACCTTCTGCGGTGCCACACTCAAAACCTACCGTCGGTGACTCTGATAAGTGTGTGCGAGGGGACGGGCTGATGCCATCGTCCTCCTCCGGTAGCTTAGGTCTTGTTCTTCTACTGTTACCAAAACAATGGGATTAACGGTATACGAATCAATTTTCTTCGATTGTCGATCCCAGCTTACAAGCCCCTCTTATATTTTTTTTTTCTTTAGATTGATCCTCCATGTACAAGTCCTTCACAACAGATGGTGTCTTAACTTATCTATGATTAGTTTGTTGTCTTGATTTGCACTTGTCCACCGCAAGGAAATTAGCTTATGGTAACCCGTTAGTTAACATTGTTGTCATATCATCTCTACCATTTATTGCGAAAATATATTTGATTATTTTAATTCATAAGAAATAATACAATATTTGTTACTTTTATCGTTATAGTTGCTAAATTAACAACAACTAGTTAATACGAAACTACTACAAAATCGACTAAAGATAACGAATAATTTAAATATTTGTCGATATATCTTTCAGTTTTAAAGATGTGACAACAGATATTGTTCGTTGCTAAATTACTTTTTGGTCTTATAATCAGCAACGGATGTCATATTCGTTGCAAAGGGTTTGTATATGATTTTTCCATTGACTTATTTGTTAAGACTTACACTAATTGCTTCGTTGTTATATGTTTCATTGTAAGGAATACAGCAGACGAACCCTTTTCATCCTTACAGGAGAAATATGTATTGTTAAAATCTCTAATAGTAAAAGAACAATTGAGAAACAAATGGGAGATTGTTTCTTCATCGTTAAGGCAAAGGGGGCAGATGTTAACCGTTGAGATAATATGGTTCAAAGACGAGTCTTGGGTTCAAAGTTTGTGGTGTCTATGGGCCGTTTGGTTGCTGGGTTGGATTGGGGTGGGTTGAGTTGGGTTATCCTTGTGAATAGTAAACTGTGATGAGGATTGAGAGTGTTGGAAAGATTGGTACACAGGTGTACCCCAACCCAACCCATCAAGAGAGATAAATATCATGAATTACGTCTCCAACTTTATCTTAGAGAAAAGAAATACCAAATTCATGTGCATATATTGCGTATGGACGCGTTAAAATTGTCTCTCGAGGAAAAAGACTGCTTCCATGGGAGAAGATGTTGATTAGTGGCGACAAGTTCGGCTGCGAGGATTTGAAAATCCCTTTTCGGCTATTTAGAGTACGTAGTAGTCTCAATAAATACATGACACAGATCAAGGAGGGAAATTCATAAAGTTTGAACCAGGGATGTTAGTGGGTCGGGTTTGAGGTTGGTATTCCTTTTCCCAAACTCATACCTATTTATAATATCAGTACCCAAATCCGTCCATTTATTAAGCGGGTAATTTCTAGTGGGTACCCATATACCTGTCGGATACCCATGTACTCAATGGGTACCTATATCTTCGACATGGTAAATCTTAAGTTGTTTATAAATGTATACAAGATTTTCATAGATAGACGAAATAAAGTGAGATTGTGTAATATGTCAATTCATAAAAATTTGCAATATATAGAGAATATTAAATGTTTATATATGTTAAGTGTTTAGCTCTTTTGTATTGATAGTTTTTATTTATTAAAGATATAAAAAGTTAGTTGAATAATAAAAATGGATGGAGAGGAGAAAATTGAGTTGGATATCTATTTATATAGATTGATACATGTTAGATATGAAATGGATTTGAGTCTACTTTGATTAAAATGCAACACACATATATCTTTATATATATTTTCTATTCAGGTTTGGGGAAGATTCGGGTTCGGGTACCCACAAGGCAATCCCAAACCCATATCCATACCCACATGGGTAATCAATTCAAAATCCAAACCCGTCCAAAAGTAAATAGATGGGTTTGAGATCCTTAAATGAGATGGGTTCGGATAGGATACCAATCGGTAGGCCGAGAGATTGACATCCCTAATTTGAACCACTTTGGCATCAACATATGTACGATAGGAGGAGAACGGGAGAACCATTAATAGCCATGGAGCGCATCCTCTCTCTTTTCAAAATCACTAATTCAAAATCAAATTAATTGAATCTATAAATAGTGTTCTTACATATTTGTCAAAATGGTTTAAATTCGGTATTTCTAATTATTTTATCTTAATAGTCAAATACCCGATCCTTTGTTTAATTGCATATATATGCATTCATCACTAATTTCAAGCATAATAAAAAATAATTTTGCACCGAATAAAATGGTCATTACATATTTAACAATGAATTATATAGCAATATTTTTTTTAACAAAGCATTCTTATATACCTTTTTTTGTTGTTTTGTGTATTTAATTGCGGACTATATAGTAACGGATTTTAAAAGAAAAATTACCCAAGAGTGGCTATTAAATACTATTTCCACAAAGATAATGATCCAAAAGACCTTCAAATAAGTTTAGTGCAAGATTAAATGATAGAATGGATAAATCCATTAATTAGAACTAGGATTAAGTAATCCGAGCTCTCTTAAATTTTAGAAAAGGCTATATTACATTTATCTTCTAGCAATGCAAAATAGAGGAAGAACAAAAAGCAAGTATTTTTTGCTCTTAAGAGAGAAATCAGTATTTCAGATCCTTTTCGAAATCTTCCAATAATATGTTTTATCTCTCGAATGAGAATAGGAGACTAGTATGGAGAATCCTACTGATGAAATGTCAAGAGTTAATTAAGAAGTATTTTGCTATAATTAATTATTAATTCTTCCTGAAAGAAACAAAGTGAACAATGGCCTATAGTTGGGTTCAAACACGATAATTTTAGTGTGGGAGTGTTTGATTAATTAAAGTGACTCTTATCATAACAAATAGGAAGGTTATGGTTGCTATTTTGTTCTTTCCACGAAGGAAGCAAGAGAGTGTTGATGTCACAACCGGGGTCTTGAAACACACGAAAATTTGTGAAAGCATCCCCCGTACTATAAATTTATTTTTCGAATCCAGAAGTGAGGCAAAAGAATCTTAGCAATCCATTGATAATATTCATGGTGCCTACAATTGAAAGAATTAAAGAAAAATATTCGATAATAAAAGATTCATCTGAACTATAAAACAAAATAAACACAAGTCTACCAAGTAAGTTCCATATATTAAGCTAAGAATCGTGAATAAAACAGTCTAAGATACTAGAGAAAGATAACGATTCCTTAATCGAACATACCATCTATCACCTCTATCCATGCTAAACTGCACATTTGTGGTCAACATTATCAATCAAATTGACTAAGTATGCATTATTAATTATGAAATAGATCATTATTATTCATACAATTAAGGGGTTTTATCAGTTGTGCCCTCCTTAAATATTGCAATATTAGTCATGCCCACCTTTTTTTGAATACCAATTGCATACCTGATTTCTTCTACAATGATCACTTGTGCCCTCGGGTTAGTGATGATTATCCATTTCATCACCTTTATTGTTTCATTTTATCCTTTAAACACTAGTTAAATGCATGTAAATATCATTATTTTATATAAAATAACATATAGTATTTATTGCGTAAATATTGTATAAAATACTACATTTAAAGCTATAACAAAAGAGTATAGAAAAGAAAAGAAAAATGAAATACCATAAGTATTGAATGATCCTAAATTCTAAGACATTGGCATTATGATGACTTTGTCGACAAGGAATAAAGTAGGTGGGAGATAAGGGCCAAAAATATAATAAAACCCTAATTTTCAAGTTCGTCAATAAGTCCAATATGGGATCTATTTTATATTTATTATTTATACATCAAATAAATAAACTATGTACATGAAAATTATGGATAAAAATACATAGAAAAATATAAAAAATATTTCACATGAGAATAATGCATACTGTGCCTTTTACAGTCAAAATAAAAATCCAAAATGCCAACTTTACATACCCATATCTTCTCCATATGAACTCAAAATTATCAAACTCATCTTAATTGTATAAAATTTTTAATTTGCTATTTAATGAAGATGGTTATATTTAATTTAGAGTCAAGATGTAAAAGTTATATTTCGGACCCGTATTGTATGTTATACATGAATAAAATATTATTTTATTTATTCTTTACATTATTCATTATTTAATATTTTTATTATTTTGTAAATTTTATTTTTAACATATGGACATAAATAAACCAAAATAAAACCATTAAAAAGACCCTAATATAAATAAGAGAATTATAACACATAGATGAAATATACTTACATATACCTATCTAAATAATACTTATAAATAATTAAGTGAGTAATTCACTTCAGAAAAAATACATTATATATGTGTGCATTTAAATATGTTGGAAATATAGAATTATGTATATAGATAATAAAATAGAAAACATAAAATAAAAATAAAAGATCCAAAATATAGCTAAATATGCGTATAAATGTACATACAAAAAATAGCACAGAACAAAAATACTACATAAAATAACAACTATTTTCCATGTTATCCAAAAATTAAATAAATCATTTATTATTTTATTTTGAGTTCTTTTTGATTTTTTTGATTTGGTTCTATTGTAGCTTATGTGGACCCTATTGGTTGCAACATTGGTTGACTCGTCAGTCAATTGAGATGTCTGCAACCCTAGGTCTTGTAGCGTCGTGGACCGACTGACTTCACTAAATTTCCCCCATTCCTTCTTGCATCTTCTCGGCTAGATTCCTTCAGAAATTTTAATCGTCGATCATCGTTCTATCATGCAAGCATCTCTCCTCGATCGATGGAGTATGGCAACAAGCCCTAGCCTTAGTCAAACTCCGCATGTATAAAACAAAGTCACCGATCACCTTTTAATTTTTTATCCCTCTTCCACTTCAAAATTCCTTAGTTTCTGGTCTCTAAGGTTGCTGATGACAACGGCTACTTCACCAATGTGCTTGACGTGGAACAAGAGCTCGGTCGGAGGAGATCCCACCATTGTCGGAGTAGCTAGCAGAGCTCCACCTTGGTTCCCTACCTCTCTGGTAGAACCTTAGTTTTCTTTCACTATTTATGTTCCTTGCATCATAGATAGTCTAGTTTAGGATTTATTGGGATTGTTCTTACATTTTAATTCAAAGAATTACCAAAATAATGTTCGCTAGAGCTTCTACTCCGACCACTGATCCAGTCAAACCATTCTTCGACCCTCTTGTCACCATTATCTTATTTCCTTTCGAGTTATGAACACCCCACACACCTCCATTTAACAAAATCCTCACTGGATCATAGATTTGGTTCTCCTTCTCTGTCGTACGTTGCACAACCTGCACCCCGCTCCCATTTTTGCTCATTTTTTCCTCGATGATACCACACGAGCCTTCCTTTTCTTTGTTGGACTTAACCTTGCATGTCTTGGAGGTCAAAGACCCTTGGGGGGTCAAATTTTGTTCAGACCAAGATTTCTGGAGCTGTGTTTCTTCCTTGACCACCAGGCTCACATTGATGACCATCGGTCCCATCCGAGTCCTCTAGGAGCAAGCGACGTCCACCAAGAGTGTTTTACACCTCGCCGCGAAGCTAAAGCCCCAGAGTCGTGCATGGGAGCAAATTGAAGTTCAACTTAACATGCATCCTCCCTGTTCTTCCTCCCTGCTCTCCACTGTTGGATCGACAAGGAACTCCAGATCAAGCAGCCGTCATTGGATCCTTCTCCCATTAATTGTCAAACCAGTAGATGAGATCTAATCTCAGCCTCCCATCAACAAAAGAGGTATACGTCGTCCGTATCGTGTCATGTCTTAAGTAAAGAGCCACCCATCATTGGATTGCACTGTAGGGCGTATTTTTCTTAGAGACCCCCACATATTGTATTTTAATTTTAGTCCTTTAATATAGTCTGTAGCATAAAAACTATGGGTTATTATGTAAGAAAACACCTATCTTAGTTTTGTTTATACTTGGGTCCTCTGCCACATCACCATATGTGCTCATACATATGAGGTGGTGGGCTTTTTGTAAGGACACCCCTATGCTTGTATGTTATTATTTAATCCAGAAACTTTGTATTCAAGCTCAACACTTTTATGATAATTGTATGTATGCACTGCTCTATTTTTAAAATTACATTTATACCCCTGCTAATGTGGAATGAATTAAATATTTGTGTATAATTTACATAGAGGCCAATGTACTTTGGAAAGTGATTCTAGATTGAGTTTTTATTTAATTTTGTTTGCATTTTAGTACCTGCCAGCATTGCATTTTTATTTATTGTATTTCATGCATTAAAAATCTTGTTTTGCATTTAAAAATTGCAAGATTGTTAATATAACTTCCTTATATTAGATTTCATCACATATATTTTTCGTCGAGTATTTAATATCAATTCCCTATATTTAAAACTCCAAAAATATGGTATTTATTCCTATTTGCATTTAAAAATCCATAAATATTAGGAAACTGTTTTGAAATATTCTAAAATAATTAGGGTTATTTATTATTGCATTTTACATGTACAAACCAATAATTACTTAAAGAATTAAAAGAAAAACAAAAAATAGCAAAAACCCTTCTAACCCTATAAAAATTATAAAAAAAGTCATTTAAAAATCCAAAAATTGTATTTTCTTTTTCTGAGTTTTCTGTATTATATTTCCTATGTATAAAATTAGTTTTTGGAAATTATTGAGATTTTTAGCTATTTTTGAAATACAAAACAATTCAACCTATTAATTTCGTTCACTGTTTTGCCTATTTCTATTTAAATTTAAAATAAAAATAGCAAAAAATTGAGCAAAATACCATAAAACAGAAAATTATAAAAAAACCAAAAACATTTTATTTCCCGATTTTTGAAGTATTTATAGCTATTATATAAATCTAAAGTGCCACATTTATTTATATAGTTGTATTTACTTATATTATTATTAATACTACTATAATTATTAAAAAATCCTGAAAAATATTTTCAATACTCTTAAAAAATAAAAAGACAACACTTTAAGGTGTTTTCTATTTTTTATTTTGTATGTGTAGATATGTATGAATGCAGATATGTGTAGGGTGGAGCATTAGGTCGACCTGACCCAACATGGGAAAGCTTGCCCCGAGCACTCAAATTACATTGGCCTTGGGCCAGGTCACGAATCGGAGTTTTGGGCAAATCAAGGGCCCGGCCAAAGGCCCGTAGATTCGAGCCAAGTTCAGGCCGGGTTCGGCATTCCCCTATTTTTGTTTGATTTCGCAACATTTAATTAGAAAATTAATAATCATGGAGTTTAAACTCAGGTGAGTAATTAATATGTGATTCTATACTAATCCTAAATTGAACTGGACATTCAAAATTAAACGAAAAGATAAAGAACGTATGTAAAGGGTGGGATTAGAAACAATAAGAAAAGTATTTGCTGATGAGGAAGTTAACTTCCTATCAACACATTAGAGCCACATTTGGGTTGTTTTCTAGTTTAGTTTTATTTACAACTTGACTTTTATACATATCTAGATATTTTGTTTATGGTAGGTGTTTTATATAATCTCAAATGCTTACTTCATTACATGTAATATTACGGTTAAGATAGTAATATGTGGGAACGTAAGACATCATCCCATCAAATAAGTTGTACTTAACTATACTACTCACACAAATCTTGCATGTTCATACATAATGCCTAGAGGAAATACGTCATTTAGCGGGACACTTGTAACATAACTAAGGAAATAAGCTCATATATAAGAATTATAACAAGGAGCATTTAATCAACCATAGAGAAGTTAAAAATAAAGAGAGACAATAGATCTTTCGTAGGTGCAGGAGAATCTTCAGGTAGCATCCACCTACGTGCAATGTTTATGCGCATGCATGGTTGGTCGGGTTGAGCTTCACGGGCCACGTCGGTTCAGGTTGGGCTCGACCCACAATTGTAAAATTGGCAAAAATCAAGGACAGGCCCGACTTGCATCAACATCAGGTCCGGTTGGGCCCGACCTTTTACAGGTTGGATCAGGGTCAAGTTCGGATTGGATCGGCCCAATGCTCCACCCTAGATAAATGTGTCTTTAGAACAGAGAGATTTCTATGTGCATACACCAAATGCGTGTATGTGCTTGTGTCTTTGTGAGTGAATGGGTCTACGCCGGTCTATGTATAATACATATTGGGTTGATGTAAGAGTGATGTTGAGCCGCCCGATAGACTAAGGTAAAGATATCACTAAGGTCGTTGCGACCTCAGTCACTCGGGGCTCAGAGCTCAATCAAGAAACAAAATCAGACCACCAATCGAGAAGACAAAAAAATCAATGAAAAGCAAAATAGCGATCTTGCTATGTGATTAACCTGGTATAGCACCCAGGGTCGGTCTCAAGAAAAAATGAAAACAAGGCAAAAACAGATATTTTTGGTGGTTTTTAATTTATTTTTATATTTTTTAGATTTTTAATAATGGAGAAAGTAATAAAAGGACAAAAACGATCACAATCAACAAATTATTTAAACACTCAAATTTACTCAAAAATTCCAACAAAAATGTTTTTATGTTTTTAGGTTTTTTACCGTTTTTGGTGAATTTTTAGATTTTTATAATTTTTATAGAATTTTTCTAAAAATCAAACAAGGCAGAAACAATGAGCTACTGTCCAGCCAGGCTTCAAAGGGCCCTTGAAAAATATCAAATGTCCTATAACGGCCTGGAGGTAATTTTTATGAGAAATAGACACCACAAGGAAAATTCAGAAAAAGAATTTTATTGTTTTTGGAATTTACTACTATTTTTTAGATTTTTATGAGTTTTTAAGGGTTTTTTAAGGTTTTTCAATGTCCAAAAATAGCCAAACATCCACATAAACTCAAACACCACAAAATAAACAAATCCTAATTTTTTTAGAATTTTTAGAAGAGTTTTTATATTTTTTTTATGGTTTTCTAATCTGGATAACACAAAAACAATGATTTTTGAATTTTTAAAAATACTAAAAAGCCTAAAAAATGTACCCAAAAAATTAGAGAAATTTTTACACAGTGACAGGAGCCCACGTTTTCAAATTTCACGCAATTGGGTTAAATTTAATATTTTATTTAAATCAAACAAAGGCTCACAGTGCATAGGGACCTAAATGTCATAAAACATATTTGCAGGGGCTAAAAATTAACAAATCCAGAACGCTGGGGATCCCTCGTGCAAAAATTCCAAGACCCCTCACGCGTTGCACGTGGTCTGGGCATAGAGGGATCTAAATGTAATAAAACTTACTTCCAGGGACTTATTAGCAACACGTGCTAAAAGCCCAGGGAAGAAGTTGCAAAATACCCAAAGAATTCAGCACATGTTGCATAAAATCATTCACAGGGTTATGGATGCAAATATCAGAAAATATATTTCATTCAGTAACAAGCAGAAACTAAAAGCCCATATAGTGAAATTTCTACAAAAAGTATGTGACGAAGCACGTGTCTATCACAAACAAGGACGAAAATGCAAATACAAGAAAGGTTCAGGTCCTAAGTGCAATTTTTACAAAATAAAAACAACTACTGAAAATATTTACAGGACTAAAAAGTAAATGCAAAACAGGAGGGGCCTAAGTATAAATTACACCTTATTAACAAAGGGCTGAGGATTGGCCACGTGGATGATCTGACGGTCATAGGAGACGTGCCAACCCTTCGTCTGGATGGACGGCGAGGAGGGAGCCACGTGGAGATCGGACGGTGATGGATCCAGGACTCCTCTTCGTCTGAACGTGCGGTCCTGATCAATCCTCCAAAGGATCTGACGGTCGTGGGCCTCCCTCAAATAGATGGATCTGATCTAATCTGGAGCTGAAGGGGATGATCGGACGCTAGAGGAAGGTCCTGGATGAACAGGTGGCCGGCGAAGTTCGTCGGCTCGATACTCGCATTGGGGTCCTCCTCTGCTGCTGCAGAGATGTGCAAGAGCTCCGCCAGGACGTTTCGTAGCTGATGAGCCCCTCCGATGAGGCCGAGGAGCTTCGAGGAGCTCCAGCGACGAAGGCGGAGCTGCGCCTCTGTGCTCAAACTGTGGACCTCTAGATGAGGCTCTTTGACCTGCAAAATGGCACGAGAGGACTCCTGGGTCGAGGGCAAACTGCCTTGACCCGGTTAGGGGTGGTGTAGATAGCAGGATGGCGTGCGGCGAGGTCCTCCGGCGAAGCGATGGCGAGGGAGATCGAGCCTTGGCTCCGGGGTGAGCCAAGGTGGGCGAGTGGGCGAAGAATGTGGAGAGAAGTCTCGCGAAGATGTTGGTCGGGTCGGTCGCGAAAATGGATGATCGGCGTGGTCGGGATCTATGAGAGATGGCGGCGAAGCGAATTGGGGGAAATCGAAAATTATACGAAGCTAGGAAGAATTAGGTTTACCTGATGATGGGAGTCGACTGTAGACGACTTGATCATCGCCTCGAGGGTCGTCGACAACCCGAGGCTCGGGCGCAGCTCACGGCGGCGCACGGCGGCAAGAAGACGCCGGATCAGTGGCGGAGGGGTCCTCTCCTCTCTTCGACAACACCCTCGCACTGCTGTCTCTCAGAGGAAGGGGGTGGAGGTCCTGGGACGATGGAGTAGCGCCAAAGATGGCGTGAATTGTGCGGCGGAGCTGGAGCTATATAGTGTGAGGGGTTCGAAAAGAAGGGAGTCGGGCACGCACATCCATGCACGGACCCCTAGAATGGAGGTTGGGCGGAGGTCTCGGATCATCAGGCTGCAAATGGAGCCTGGGGTTTAGTCGAATGGAAGGCGAATCAGATGGGGAAAAATAGGAGAACTCGGGTTAAAAACCCGATCCGCCTGGAAGGGGGTCCGCGGGGGAGAGTTGACCGGGGGTCAACAATCCCCCGTGGACCAATGGGAATTCAACTTTTATTAAATATTTGGAAATTAAATAAAAAATAATAAATGTCGAATTTCAAAAAAGTTAAAACATGAAAAATGTTTCTTTATTTTTAAATTATATTTTTGTGATTTTTATTTATTTTTTTGATATACAATTTAGGTATTCACAAAATATTATTATTATATATATTATTATTATATACATGTATATACATAAGTATTTTTATTTTTGATTTTTAATTATTTATTTTTATATAATTATTACAATTTTATATTTTATTTATTTATAAGATAAAATTTGGAATAAAAGGGTATTTTTATTTAATTTTTATTAATTATTTACAAAGGTTAAATAAATAGGTATATACATATATACATGGTATATATACAAGGTGGGTTTGGGTTCTTATTTTATTTCTTTTTATTTTATTTTTATTTTTACGATTTTTATTTTATTTATTTACATTATGGAATATGGAATATGTACATATTTTTATGGGATTTTTATTATTTATTTATAAGGAGAAAATAAATAGATATGTGGTTTTTATACACAAGGTCTATGTACAAAGATGAATGAGTTTTATTTCTTTTTATTTCTCTTTTATTTTGATTTTATATTTATAAATATATACAAATAAATAGTCACACATATTTTTACTTTAATTAAGAGGAAAATAATTTTATTTAATTACAGGTGTATGTACACACATATGAGCTTCCCTATCTCTCTCTACTTGTGTTCTTTTGCGGTCAGACCCATGCTGAGCCCTCCCTTGGGATTAGGTCTCTCAATATTTATTCTAAATATCTCCCTCGTTTTCTTTTATTTCTTTATTCTTTTATTTATGCACAAAAACATGCTAAATATGCCTATTTACACAATGCATGATATTTGACAATTATTGTTATTTACATGAATATACATGTGTTTTGCATAGGTTTTGTAGCTAAAATAAAAGAATAAAGAGTGATGAATGGGTATCATCACCCCCCTATACTTAACTTTGCTATTCCCTTAGCAAACACTTATTTGAAAAAGAAGTGAAAAAGAAAAAGAAAAAGAGGAGAAATCAAGGTTGATTTTTAAACTTTCCTTCATTAAATTGAAATATGAAGCTCGGTCAGACCTTTGGATTATTAATTTGTCGGAACCTTGTTCGGACTTAAGCTTAAAACTTAACAGCCTCTAAGTTCCACCAATCTATGGGCAAGATTCCTCAATAAACCAGATCAGAACAAGTCTACATACACAAACTCTAATGACCATGAATCTTTCCTTGTACGGTGTAAGTGATATGTAGCTCCCCACCTTAGAAGTAACAAAGAAACAACCTCCCTCAACCTGGTAACTCTAATGCCTCGGTCTAGCAACTCTTTCCTCGAGAAGCGGGGTATTCCCTTCTAAGTTCAAGTGCAACCGGCTCAAGACGAGGGGAAGAAGAGAATGGATCATGGCCAGTGTAGCCATGTATCCTTGGGAGCTCTAACGAGTGTAGCTGAGTCTCCCATTGCAAGCTTCATGAGATGAAACATGTATACCATAAGCTTTTGCTTTATTTGACTATATACACTCCGGTGGGATTATTAAATTTTCAATCCGACCCACCACTTTTTTGGTGTTCTTTTCTTTTTGCACATTTTTTTCATGTGCATCTGTACAACATATCTACATGGTGCAGCATATATACAAGGAGTTTTTCCTCTTGAGCCAGTAGACTATCCCTCTTTTGAAGCTTTATTGCAACCCACGGCTTCTGTCTTTAGACTTCATAACCACCCGACCAAGTTGAGACGCACTTCCTTCACTAGAAGAAGAAGAGAGGTTCCGCCTAGAAGTACTACCCTCATATGCTACCCCAAGCCAAAGGAAAATGCCTCCTCACCACCTCATCCGTAGAGAGCTATGTGTAAGGTGCTTGTGCAAGTAAAGCCATTGTCTCTGAGAGTCATGCGTGTGTTGTTAAGTGCTCTACTTAGGCTCATCAAGATGACATATGCTCATAGCCCTAGTGGACTCAAAGAACTAAGTCCCAATGGACCTGAAAAGCCTTAACCCTAAGCCCTATAAGGTTCCTCTTATGGTTAGGTGGATTAAGGTCTTAACCGAGCTCCATTTGTCAATTAATTCCAGGCTAGTTTAAATGTCAACTATGATTTGGAAAAACTGTGCAAGTATTTACAAAGATGCTATTTACACAAATATGCAATTTATAAATGTTTACAAATGTGCAAAGTTTTTGTAAAATGTTTGAAAACATGGATGTATGCATGAATGCAAAGTTTTGCAAAATATTTACAACGATTTACACAAGGTTTTTGCAAACTTTTTGTTTTCAAAACATTTTACAAAAATTTTGTACTATATACATAGTTTTGATCTGAAAATATTTACAATCTATTCACACAAAAAGATTTTACAATCATTTGTACAAAAATAGTTTTATAAATAAATAGGTATGTGCAAGATGAATTTTATAGTCACAAGGGAAAATTTTTTAAATTTTATGGATTTTTAGGTTTTTAGCCATTTTTATTTATTAACACACTCACACAAAGTACGAGTTATGGCTAAAGTATATATGAAATATATACACACCCCCTATACTTAGCTCGAACGATGTCCTCAGAGTCAAGAGCGATGATGAAGACATAACTCGTGCTTAGTATAGGGAAGTGAAAAGGAAGGATATATACAAAGATGAATCAAAGAATAGAAAATCAAGAGGGTCTCGACCTTTCCCCCTATACTTAGGATCAAATAATCCTAAGTATAGCAGGTTGTGCACGAAAGGAAAGTCTGAGTGAATGATGTACAGGTTCTACCCTCCCTATACTTAGGGTGAAATACCCCAAAGTATAGGCAGCAAAACAAGGGTAGAAAGAATCAAAAGAATACCCGAGAGTCCTACATCCCCCCTATACTTAGGGTAAAGTACACCCTAAGTATAACAAAATCATAAGATGAGAGACAGGGATGTAGGACTAAAGAATAGAGTGATATGGACAGCCGGATCTATACAGGTCAGAAGAATAGTGATAATCAGGCGTGAGATGCAATGGATATGAGTCAAGAGACCACATCTCACGCAAAGTGAATAGGGGCAACATCAACGACCCACGGCTCATGATCTAGATATGGCTTGAGTCGATGGTCGTTTACTCGAAAGGTACTCTCAGAAGACAACTCATATATGTCGATACTCCCATTGTCATGCACCTTTCTCACCAAAATATGGTCCCTTCCATTTGCTCTGTAGCTTCCCTGGAAATAGACGAAGCCTAGCATCAAACAACCATACTCTCTGTCCTGTCTCAAACTGCTTGTAGCTGATATGAGAATCATGCCACTCCTTCACTCTCTCCTTATAATGTAAGCTGTTTGAAAATGCGGTATCTCGAAGCTCCTACAGGGCTGCTAACTCTTCCCTCCTCTGATCTCCTACACTCTCTGGATCCAAAAGTATATCAGTGACAGTCCAAAGCGACCTATGTCTCAGCTCAACAGGTAAATGGCACAGCTTGCCATAAACAAGGCGAAAGGGAGATGTACCCAAAGGAGTCTTGAAAGACGTCTTATATGCCCACAAGACTTAGTCCAAAAGCTGTGACCAATCCTTTCGGTCAGGGCGGACGACTTTATGCAATATAGTCTTGATCTCCCTGTTCGACACTTCAGCAAGACCATTCGTCTGAGGGTGGTATGGAATGGCAACTCGATGGTCTATGCTGAACTCGCTAGCAAGGGCCTTTACTTTATCGTTGACAAAATGAGTCCCCCCATCAGATATCAACACTCTAGGTACCCCGAACCGTGAAATGATATGCTTCCTCAAAAATCTGCAAACAGTCCTAGCATCTGCGGTTCGGGCGGGGATGGCCTCAACCCAATGACTCACATAATCCACGGCCAACAGAATGTACTCAAATCCCCTAACTCTTAGGGAATGGACCCATGAAATCGATGCCCCATGCGTCAAAAACCTCACAGAAGTGTATGGGCTGCATCGGCATCATATCACGCTGTCCACAAGTGCCCATCCTCTGACAGTCAGTACATCTCTTCACGAACTCATCAGAGTCCTTGAAGAGAGTAGGCCACCATAGGCCGGATTGGAGCACTTTCTATGCCGTTCTCCTCCCTGAATGATGTCTTCCTGCCTCAAGCTTGTGGCAGTAAGTAAGGACGCTGTGGTGCTCCTCCTAAGGAATGCACCGACACCAGATACTATCCCCTCCCTCGTGGTAAAGGACGGGATCCCCCAATGGTAAAACTTGGCCTTCGCGAGGAAGGTCTCAAGTTTCTTCCTGGGCCAATCTTGTGGAACTTACTTAAAGACAAGATAGTTCACAATATCGGCATACCATGGGAGCGAGTCAATAGCAAGGATCACCTCATCTGAGAAGGTCTCACAAATAGGGTCAATCTGCTCAGAATCCTCAAGATACTCCGATCGGGAGAGATGATACGCCACCACATTCTTGACTCTAGGCTTATCCTTAATCTCTATGTCAAACTCCTGGAGTAGAAGGATCCATCTGGTCAATCTAGCTTTGGCATGCTTTTTGCCATGAGGTACCTGATGGCGGTATGATCAGTGTATATGGTCACTCTAGATCTGATAATGTAAGATCTGAATTTATCTAGGGCAAAAACTACGGCTAGCATCTCCTTCTCAGTGACAGTATAGTTCCGTTGCGCGGTATCCAATGTACGGCTAGCGTAGTGAATGGCAAAAGGGACTCCATCCCTCCTCTTTCCTAGCACGACCCCCACGGCAAAATCGGAGGCGTCCGTCATGATCTCGAATGGGAGAGACCAATCAGGTGGCTGGAGAACAGGATCCTCTATGACACAGCTCTTGAGAGTCTCAAATGACGATAAACACTCATCTACAAGGAACTCGGTGTCTTTCGTCAATAGATCAGTCAACGGTCGGGCAATCCTGCTGAAATCATGAATGAATCGTCGGTAACGTGCCCTAGAAAAGACTGTAACTGCCGCAAGTTGGACGGTGGATCAAGTTTTCTAATGACATCCACCTTGGCCGGATCAACCTCCATGCCCCTGTTGGAGATGATATGGACAAGCACTGTCCCTTGAGTCACCATGAAGTGACTCTTCTCCCAAGACAACACAAGGTGAACCTCAATGCATCGCTGAAGGACTCGGTCTAGACAATCAAGACAGGAGTCGAATCTGTCGCCGTAGACCGAGAAGTCATCCATGAAGACCTCCAAGTACTCCCCCACCATATCCGAAATGATAGAAAGCATGCATCTCTAAAATGTCGCAGGGGCATTGCATATCCCAAATGGCATGCGTCTGAAGGCATATGTCCCAAATGGACAGGTGAAGGTGGTCTTGTCTTGGTTCTTGGGCGCAGTGGCCACCTGATTGTAGCTGGAGTACCCATCCAGAAAGCAGTAATGACTCTTCCCCGCCAGTCTCTCAATGATCTGATCAATAAAGGGCAGGGGAAAATGATCCTTCTTTGTGGCCTGGTTGAGTCATCTGTAATCTATGCAGACCCATCAAGACGTGGGTACACGGGTAGCGATCTCCTCTCCAGACTCCTTGACAACAGTAGTGATGCCCGTCTTCTTGGGCACCACATGCAACGGACTAACTCACTTGGAGTCGGAGATGGGGTAGATGAAATCGGCACTCACCACTTCAAAATCTCCTTCATGACAACCTCTCTCAAATTCGGGTTTAGTCACCGCTGAAACTCATGCGACGGCTTTGCCTCATCCTTGAGATAGATGTGGTGAGAGCACAGAGCTGGACTGATCCCTTGGAGATCTGATACGCTCCATCCTATCGCCTTGCGGTTCTTTTCAAGAACACCCATCAGACGGGATTCTTGCTCTGCTGTCAAATCAACGGAGATAATGACTGGGTACATCTCATGCTCACCCGCAAGGAACCTATACTTCAGCGACACATGTAGTGGCCTCAGCTCTAGACAAGTCGGTGCTGGCAAATCTGGCTTTTGAAGAATCCGAGTGTATGCGGCCAAATTTGCACGGGAGAAAGAGAACTCTCGCTCACAAACTGGATCTGGAGAAGGCTGCTCTGCTGGACTGTCTCTGCTCTGCATGGCATCTACCTCCTCCCTAGCTGCAGGCTCAGTGGAAGTCAGACATGGAATAAGATCATCAAATTTACCCAATCAACATCTGACTCCGAGGGATCTGTATCATACTCACAAAAATCGGTCTCGCGGTCAAGAATCGGCTCTGCTGACCATGAAGTATCCTGGACTAGGAATGCTTTCTCCAAGCTCTCCTTTGTTGGTGTCTCTGCATCAGCGAACTCTGAAGGTGAGAGGATGGCCTGTGCGACTGGATCTTCCCAAACTGCCTCGTCATCTATGATCACAAAATCGCAGTCCTGGTGGATGTCTCGCCCTGACTTTGTCATCTGCTCTGAATCTGTGCTCGTCTATGAGCATGTTGAATCTCTGACTCTGATGTCCTCGACCATCTCTATTTGTACACTCTCACCCTCGACGCGAAAGTATACCTTCCCGCTATCATGGTCGGTCACTGCCTTGGTTGTGGCCAAGAACGGGCAACCTAGAATGATGGGGGTATCGGTCACAGACTCAGAGATCTCCATGTCCAGCACAACGAATTCCACGGGAATTACAGGCCTTGAATCGTGATGACAACGTCCTTAAGCAACCCCTTCAGCCTCTTGACAGATCGATCAGCAAACTGAAGGACTGTCATGCTCTGTCGTAGAGTGCCCAACTCGAATCGGTCGAGAAGGGCTGCCGGAAGTAGGTTGATCGAATAATCGTTGTCTAATAGAGTGCGGTCGAACCTCTGCTCACGGATATGGCATCTGACATATGGGGCTCCTGAATCTGGCCTCTTGGCCGGCAGACGGTTCTGGATCGTGAAACACGTGGCCCGATAAGCACATGGATCTCAGACTGGTGGTTCCTCCTCTTCCTCCTAGCTGTGGTCCTGTCTCTGAGTGATCTCTAGAGTAGAGGGATGTGCTCCAAGGCCTCCTGGAGAATCAGCTGGATGTGGAATCTGTTGATCATCTGCTGGCTGAACTCTACCTGATGGTTCTTTTTCTGATTTTCTTTTTTCTATCCCTTACCCAGATGGAGTGCTCTAGGGAAGTGGACTAAAGGGTCCTTCTCAGATGAAGGACTAGGAGAGGGTCTAAGCTGCTCAAGCACGACAGAATCCACACATACATCATCATGCACCACAGGTGGATCAGAAGAAAATAAACCCTTTCCTTTATTTCCAGAAGTGTCCTGAGATACAAGTATAGATGGAAAAACAACAGGAGTAGCAGAAGTAGAAATGGTGGCCTCAGCACCACCCTCGGCATGTCGTCTTGTGGCCTCAGCACCGCGCTCTGGCTCGGAAACTATGGTGGCGTCAGTACCACCTCTTCCATCTGGTGAAGTGACGGCCTCAGTACCGTCATGTGGATCAACATCCATGGTGGCGTCAGCACCACCGTCATCATCTCTCGCGGCCTCAGCACCGCGCTCTTCCTCGTCTGGCGCTCCTGGAGTAGCGTGAGAATGTCGCTCAGACGAGGTGCCTCCTGCTGGCATCCTACCGCTCCTAATTGTAACAAAATCAATATCAAACAGATATGCAGATATATCACGAAATGTATCACTAGGAGTAGCATACTCTGTGAAATCTACCTGCTCAGATTTCCTCTTCAAGTTATTCGGGTTAGGCTCAATCTGGGCAGGGATGGCGGCCTTCCCTCTCACGATCTCCCGCACCTCCTGGCGGAACTCATCCATCTCCCGTATAAAAGTAGCCTGCTGATTGGTCAGGAGGCGGGCTATGTCGTCTAAGGTGGGGTTCTCATAGGATGGACCATGAGAACCTGACGGGTGGCCTCGCTGGTAGTGAGGCTGCTAATGTGGCTGGTGATGCGGGTGTGAGGGGTACTGCTGTGGATGAAACTACTGTTGAGGCTGATCACGCCTCCAAGAATGTCCTTGTTGATAGGGATGAGGACCATACTGAGATGACTGCTGCTGCTGCTGGTACACTGGGGGCTGCTGCTGCTGGTGATCTCGCTGATGGCCGTACTGGCCACCCTGACCTGGAGGCTACTGTTGGGAGCTGGCACCTCTGGCCGACCAACGGAATCCGGGATGGTCTCGTCGGATACCGAGCTGGGGTTGGTTCGTGCCAAATCCCGTTGACGTCCATCAACGGCTCAGGCTCGTAGGAGGGTGACGGGAGTACTGTCAGACGCTGATCCGGATGGTAGACCACCATCTGAGTGTCTGGGGATGGTGGTGACTGGTAGTATGGCTGTGGCTGCTGGTACGGCTCTGCCTGTACACGGTGGACCTGTCTAGGCTGGCTGGAGCTGGAGCACTGGGATGAGCTGCCACTGCCACTCAGATCTCCTCGTGACTGAAGACGAGACTGAGAAGCCGTCTGTGCCTCCTGGAGACACATGATCTGTGTCTTCAAGTCACTCAGCGTCTGTGACATCTGATCCATCTGTGATATGCTCTGGCACTGCTTCTTCTCTATGATCTCCATCCAGTCCAGCTTCTCGCTGATAATGCCCATGTCGGCGGTTGTGGATTCGGCCTGTGCGGCTGCCGCTGACAAAGTAGAAGGACCGGCGATGACTCGTGCTATCCTCTGGTACTGTACGGTCTGTGGCTGGGGGCGTCCCTGAGTGTAGAGTCTGGTCTGGGACATCACTGTATAGTTCTCGGCTATCTCCTTGTAGATGGCCCAAACCTGATCATGATCCTTGGCGAAGTAGGACCTGCCATAAGAAGCGTTCACTAGGCACTGCAGCTCTGGTGTCAACCCACAAAAGAAGCTCTGAACAAGGTTCAACTTCGAGATATCATGGTGTGGGCATCTGTAGGCAAGCTCTCTAAACCTCTCCCATGCCTCGTGAAGCTGCTCATTGGGGAGCATGGAGAAGTTGCTGATCAGGGCCCTCGCTGCATTCGTCCGCCCGAGCTGATAGTACTTGTTCAAGTACTCAGTGCGGAGCTGCTCCCAGGTGTACACAAACCTCCCTAAGTGCTTCAGCCAGTTGGTTGCTCTGTCTATCAGGGAGAAAGAAAAAGCAATCATCTTGATGGTATCCTCGTCCACCTGACGGTCGTGGACGGTGCTGCAGATCATCTCGAACTCGTGGAGATGAAGATATGTCTCCTCAGTGGCGAGCCCATGGAACCGGGGTAGAAGATGAAGAGTGTTCGTGGGGAACTTGAAGTCCCCCACGATGGCTGGTAGTACGACCCAACGATGCATCAAAGTTGATCCGGGGTTGTGCAACTCCCGCATCGGTCTCGGAGGCTCTGCTGCTGCGGCTGCTGCCGCATCGCCAGGTATCCTCGATCCGTCTCTGGGCCCGCACTCCTCGCGGTCGGCTCTCATCTGCTCCATCTCTCTCCGCATCTCAATCATAAATGCACCCTGATCCCTCAACTGCTGTTGTATTGTCTCAAGGGAGGCGATCAGGGTGCTGTTGATCGCACTCTGGTCCAGGATAAATGTCTGCTCTCCTCGGGGGCCTCCGGTGCAGTCATCACTGTTGCCGGCCATGGTCTCTACAAAGGCAAAAGACCCAAACTCAGGTGCCGATAAATCATCAGTCCGCTGCCTCGCATCTGGCACTCGTGTCTCAAGAGTGGTAGAAGGGTGGTCAAGGGGGAACAGGGCGGAGTCGAACTCGGGTTCAGATAGCGGGTCTCGGCTCTCGTGAACCGACCTAGATGCGTGGGCTGGAGAGCTGAAGAGCGGTGCAGCCAGAGGCTGCCTAAGGGACCTCCTGCCCATCATCGTTATCTGGCGAGTCGGGCGGATGGGATCTGGAAACAACTATGATGAGCAAACAAAGCCCGGATTCACCTACTCAACGCGAGCTGAAGACCGTAAGAGTTCGGTCAATTTTCTTGTTAGTTTTTATTAGGTCATCAAGTCAAGATAGCAGAGCAGTTACGTGACCTATTGGGAACCCAATCCGCCGAAAAGACTGTCCCGTATAAAAGGCCGGTAGTCTGATCAAGGCTCGGATATGGCTCTAGCATAGTGTGTGGGTCACTCTCTCGCGCATGCAAACCAGACAATGAGGGGCTTGCTCTCCCCAAGACAAATTTTTAATTGGAGTGTCTTTTAGGGTTAAGTTGGATTAGCAGTCCCAATTTTATGGTTTTGATTTTTTAGGTATTTTTTGATAACAAACAACGCCTAACGAATTTTTCGGTTCTCCTGGTTATTTTAAGTCCAAAACAGGGGGAGAAGATGAAAAACCGATGCGCTAAAATCAATGATGCATGCTGAGTAAGAAATACGTACCTGACTCCAGCAGTCTACATGCAGGGTGATCCGCGCATAAAATAAATGACAGAATATAAACTACCTATATGATGTACGCGGAAAAACCGGCCCTAAACAAAGCAGTTCTACTCATGAAGAACAGTAGCCGGGTACTCGAGCCTAGGTCTGGAGTCCTATCTTGGGAGCCACTCAGTGTCCGCCACAACGGATCCTGCGTGCGCTGTATGTGACTCCTCAAGGCACGTGGACCAGAGTTCAAATAGGGCAACTTTTTCTTTGTGATTTAATTAGTTAAGTCCAATTATCAATTTATAGGCACATGCAGATAATTAGGGTTTGGCCTTAATCAATTACTTCATAGTCAAAGAAAACTCCTAAGCTAGGGTTAAAATCCGCGTAAATCAAATGAGTAGTAAATAAACAGTCAAAACTCTAGAAAACCGCGAAAAGCCATGAAAAACCGATGAGGTCCCCCGAGCACACCGGTGCTCGGCGAAAAAGACCCCGGAATGTCACAAGAGTCTCAGTCTATCCATGTATTATTACAACTCAAATAGTCTGACTGGAAATAAATCTAAACTAATCTACAGCTAATCTACGTGGCTATTCCACGGCTCCCGCACTCCTGTTGTCTCCTTGCGCTTTTCTGCGGCCCCGTGCAGAAGGGAGCTGCCTCCGATTCCCGCGGTTGTGTCGGCTCCTCGAGAGGAGCTGCCTCGCTCCTCGGGCCCTCGCAAGCAAACAAAAAGAGTGTGATCAGACCAGATAAATGTATAAATGAGTCAGATAAAAATTATATACAAATATCTACAAAAAGTCGTGAAAAACAAAAGCCGCGGAAAAATCAAAAGTGACTACTAAGCCGTGCTCCCCGGCAAGGACGTCATTCTGATGTTGCGACCTCAGTCACTCGGGGCTCAGAGCTCAACCAAGAAACAAAATCAGACCACCAAACGAGAAGACAAAAAAATCAATGAGAAGCAAAATAGCAGTCTTGCTATGTGATTAACCTGGTATAGCACCCAGGTCGGTCTCAGGGAGCACGAGTTGGCCTTGCAGCCTACGAAGTAGTCAAAAATGAAACAAGGCAAAAACATGTATTTTTGGTGGTTTTTAATTATTTTTATATTTTTTGGATTTTTAATAATGGAGGAAAGTAATAAAAGGACAAAAACAATCACAATCAACAAATTATTTAAACACTCAAATTTACTCCAAAAATTTCAACAAAAATGTTTTTATGTTTTTTAAGTTTTTTACTGTTTTTGGTGAATTTTTGTAATTTTTATAATTTTTATGGAATTTTCTAAAAATCAAACAAGGCACAAACAGTGAGCTACTGTCCAGCCAGGCTTCAAAGGGCCATGAAAAATATTTAATGGTCCTATAACAGCCTGAAAGTAATTTTTATGAGAAATAGACACCACAAGGAAAATTCAGAAAAAGAATTTATTGTTTTTGGAATTTTCTATTATTTTTTAGGATTTTTATGAGTTTTTAAGGTTTTTTATTTTTTAAGGTTTTTCAATGTCCAAAAATAGCCAAACTTCCAGATTTTCAAACACAACAAAATTAACAAATCCTAATTTTTTTAGAATTTTTAGAAGAGTTTTTATATTTTTTTTATGTCTTCTAATCTGGACAGATAAAAAACAATGATTTTTGAATTTTTAAAAATTCTAAAAAGCCTCAAAAATCTACCCAAAAATTAGGGAAATTTTTACACAGTGGCAGGAGCCACGTACCCAAATTTCCCGCAATTTGGGTTACATTTGATATTTTATTTAAATCAAACAAAGGCTCACAGTGCATAGGGACCTAAATGTCATAAAACATATTTGCAGGGGCTAAAAAGTAACAAATCCAGAAAGCTGGGGGTCCCTCGTGCAAAAAGTCCAAGACCCCCCGTGCGTTGCACGTGGTCTGGGCACATAAGGATCTAAATGTAATAAAACTTACTTCCAGGGACTTATTAGCAACATGTGCTAAAAGCCTAGGGAAGAAGTTGCAAAATACCCAAAGAATTCAGCACATGTTGAATAAAAGCATTCACAGGGGTATGGATGCAAATATCAGAAAATATATTTCATTCAGAAATAAGCAGAAACTAAAAGCCCATATATTGCAATTTGACCAAGAGGATTAGCCACATGGAAGATCTGACGGTCGCAGGAGACGTGCCAACCCTTCGTCTGGATGGACGGCGAGGAGGGAGCCACGTGGAGATCGGACAGTGTTGGATCAAGGACTCCTCTTCGTCTGAACGTGCGGTCCTGATCAATCCTCCAAAGGATCTGACGGTCGTGGGCCTCCCTCAAATAGATGGATCTGATCTAATCTGGAGCTGAAGGGGATGATCGGACGCCAGAGGAAGGTCCTGGATGAATAGGTGGCCGGCGAAGTTCGCCGGCTCGATACTCGCGCTGGGGTCCTCCTCTGTTGCTGCTGAGATGTGCAAGAGCTCCGCCAGGACGTTCCGCAGCTGATGAGCCCTCCGATGAGGCCGAAGAGCTCCAAGGAGCACCGACGACGAAGGCGGAGCTGCGCCTCTGTGCTCAAACTGTAGACCTCCAGATGAGTCTCCTTTGACCTACAAAATGGCACGAGAGGACTCCTGGGTCGAGGGCAAACTGCCTTGACCCGGTTAGGGGTGGTGTAGATGGCTGGATGGGGCGCGGCGAGGACCTCCGGCGAAGCGACGGCGAGGGAGTTCGAGCCTTGGCTCCGGGGCGAGCCAAGATGGGCGAGTGGGCGAAGAATGTGGAGGGAAGTCTCACGAAGATGTTGGTCGGGTCGGTCGCGAAAATGGATGATCGGCGTGGTCGGGATCGATGAGAGATGGCGGCGAAGCGAATTGGGGGAAATCGAAAATTAGACGAAGCTAGGAAGAATTAGGTTTACCTGATGATGGGAGTCGACTGTGGACAAGCTGAGGAAGCTCTTGGTCGTCGCCTCGAGGGTCGTCGACAACCCGAGGCTCGGGCGCAGCTCACGGCGGCGCACAATGGCAAGAAGATGCCGGATCAGTGGCGGAGGGGTCCTGTCCTCTCTTCGACACCACCCTCGCACTGCTGTCACTCAGAGGAAGGGGATGGAGGTCCTGGGACGATGGAGTAGTGCCAAATATGGCGTGAATTGTGCGGCGGAGCTGGAGCTATATAGTGTGAGGGGTCCGAAAAGAAGGGAGTCGGGCACACACATCGATGCATAGACCCCTAGAATGGAGGTTGGGCGGAGGTCTCGGATCATCAGGGTGCAAATGGAGCATGGGGTTTAGTCAAATGGAAGGCGGATCAGATGGGGAAAATAGGAGAACTCGGGTCAAAAACTCGATCCGCCTGGAAGGGGGTCCGCGGGGGAGAGTTGACCGGGGGTCAACAATCCCCCGTGGACCAATGGGAATTCAACTTTTATTAAATATTTGCAAATTAAATAAAAAATAATAAATGGTTGAATTTCGAAAAAGTTAAAACATGAAAAATGTTTCTTTTTTTTTAAATTATTTTTTTGTGATTTTTATTTATTTTTTGAAATATAATTTAGGTATTTACAAAATATTATTATTATATACAGGTATATACATAAGTATTTTTTATTTTTGATTTTTAATTATTTATTTTTATATAATTATTCAAATTTTATATTTTATTTATTTATAAGATAAAATTTAAAATAAAGGGTATTTTTATTTAATTTTTATTAATTATTTACAAAGGTTAAATAAATAGGTATATACATATATACATGGTATATATACAAGGTGGGTTTGGGTTTTTATTTTATTTCTTTTTATTTTATTTTTATTTTTATGATTTTTATTTTATTTATTTACATTATGGAATATGAAATACGTACATATTTTTATGGGATTTTAATTATTTATTTATAAGGAGAAATAAATAGATATGTGGTTTTTATACACAAGGTCTATGTACAATGATGAATGAGTTTTATTTCTTTTTATTTCTCATTTATTTTGATTTTATATTGATAAATATATACAAATAAATAGTCACACATATTTTTACTTTTATAAGAGGAAAATTATTTTATTTAATTACAGGTGTATGTACCCACATATGAGCTTCCCTATCTCTCTCTACTTGTCTTCTTTTGCGGTTTGGCCCATGCTGAGCCCTCCCATGGGATTAGGTCGCGCAATATTTATTCTAAATATCTCCCTCTTTTTCTTTTATTTCTTTATTCTTTTATTTATGCACCAAAACATGCTAAATATGCCTATTTACATAATGCATGATATTTGACAATTATTGTTATTTACAAGAATATACATGGTTTTTGCATTGGTTTTATAGCTAAAATAAAAGAATAAAGAGTGATGAATGGTTATTCATCAAAGAGTCACCGTAAAAAATGGATCTATAGTGAAATTTTAAAAAAATACATCCCCATATATTCTGTTGTTAAATATATAATAACCATATTATCCATCGCGAAGGTATTTTTTATACTTCAAATTAATGATGAACGTCATTCTCATTATTTATACCATTAGTAATGGTGCATATATCAACTTTTATTCACTGCCACTTTTCAAACTTTTAAAAAATTGTCCTAAATTTTTAGCTCATTAAGATGATTAATTAAAATTTTTCAAACTAATAAGGAAGCTCGTCGCTCGTGCCCCCTTTCTTCCCTAGACACCTTCAGTGGAGTGACAACTGCTCAAGGACCTGTTTAGGATCGCCTGGAGGTGCTTAGAGACTAGTACCTCGCTTCATGGACGGACATTCACCGCGAGTAGCCTCCTCGCCTGCCGCAGCGTGGATCCTTCCAACTTCTCCCGGAGCTTCTAAGCTCATTAATAACTTCAGGTATCAATTTTATCCTTCATATTCCCTGGTTCGATTCCATCTTTTCATTTCAACTCCGTCGTGGTTTCCCTGCTCTGACATGTTAGTTGGAGCTCCATATCGATCACTCACACGCACAAATCAATTCATTGACTCACCACGCATCCTCTCGCATAATATAATCACACTGAGGCTCGACCATCAGGTCGAGATTAAGTTAGGACCTCCCTCCCTCGCCTTCGCCATAGGTTGAACTTCACCCACCACCGCTTCCCTCCATTCTATGCTGAAATAACACTTTCGGAGCCGCGTCTTCGAGTATAGGACCTTTTACAGGTACTAACGCATGCGGAGAGGCCACTTTGTACCCTCAGCTACTCAGGCGAAGCCGATCCAGAAGGACCATCATCGTCACGCCGATCAAACCATCCACTTTTTTTGTAGCTTTTCTTGATTTTGCATGTAAGGTGTAAGGTGACGGTCCAAGTAAAACCATTGTCTCTAACAGTCATGCGTACGTTGTTAAGTGCTCTACTTAGGCTCATCAAGATGACATGTGAACATAGCCTAGTGGACTCAAAGAATTAAGTCACTAATGGATCTAAAAAGTCTTAATCCCAAATTTTATAAGGTTCCTCTGAAGTTACGTGGATTAAGGTCTTAACCGAGCTCCATTCTTCAATTTAATTCTAGACTAGTTTAAATGTCAACTACGATTCAGAAGCAAATATGTACAAAACTCTTTTTTGCTATTTTCAAGATATGCAAATTTTATGAAAAATATTTGAATGTAAAGAAGAAGAGAAAGTTTTGCAAAATATTTACAAACATTTACAAATTTTTCTGCAAACTTTATTTCAAACATTTGTCAAAAATTTTGATTATACACATAATTTTGATACAAAAATATTCACAAGCATTTCACAATCAAAATATTTTTACAAACATTTGTACAAAAATAGTTTTTACAAAAGATTTTTACAAACACCTATGTACAATAAAAATTTTAAAAATGTTATGATTTTTAGTTTGTGATTTTATGCCCTATTATCTATTAACACACACACGCAAAGTATGAGTTATGACTAAAGTATATACGCAATATATACAACACCCCCTATACTTAGATCGAACTATGTCCTCAGAGTGATCAAAGAGTGATGAAAGGAAGACATAACTCGTGCTGAGTATTAGGAAGTGAAAAGAAGGCTATACTACAACAACAAATACAAGAATGCGATGAATATATGTCAGTGATCCCCCTATACTTAGGATCAGGTAATCCTAAGTATAGACGTCTGTACACAAGGGGAAAATCGAGGGTTATGATGTACAAGGTTTACCTCCCCTATACTTAGGGTAAAATATCCCTAAGTATAGGAATCAAAATCGAGGCAAAAAGAATCAAATGTCTGATACCCCCCGTATACTTAGGGTAAAGTGCACCCTAGGTATAGCATAATCAGAAGATGAATATGGGGTGTTAGACAGAAAGAGTGTGTGATATGGACAACTGGATCTATACAGCTGCGTAAGAGAAATGATAATCAGGCATGAGATACAAAACATGTGAGTCGAAGATCACATCTCATGCAAAATGAATAGGGGCAACATCAACGATTAACAGATCGTGATCAAGATATGGCTTTGAGCGCTGACCGTTAACTCGAAATGTGGATTTAGATGACAACTCAGATATATCAATGCTTCCAATATCGTGCACCTTTCTGACCAAGTATGGTCCCTTCCATTTGCTCTGCAACTATTACTTTATCATTTCTGAGGTGGGGAGTTACATATCACTTATACAGTATAAGGAAAGATGTATAGTCATTAGCGTTTGCGTATGTAGACCTGTCCTGACTGGGTTTATTTAGGAGTCTTGACCATAGAATCGTGGAACCTGAAGGTTGTTGAGTCTTAAACCTATCTCCCAATATGGTTCTGACAAACTAATAATCCAAAGGTCAGCATGAGCTCTATACTTCATTTTAATGAAGATAAGTTTAATAATCAACCTTGATTCTTTCTCTTTTCATTTCTTTTCTTATTTTCACATATTCTTCAAATAAGTTTTTGCTGAGGGACTAGAAAAGGAAAAGTACCAGGGGGTGATGAGTCCATTATTCTCACTCTTTATTATTTTATTTTAGCTCTTTTTCTTAGCAAAACATCATGTGGTTACCTGTAAATATAATAACTTAGTGATTTGCATTCTTTTGTTAATATTGCATAATTAGCATTTTTTTAGTTAAATAAAAGAATAAAGGAAATTAAAAAGGAATGAGGTATTTAGAATAAATACAGAGTGACCCAAACCCCAAGAGAAGTCCAAGCCTTGAGCTGATCGCAAAACAAAAAAAGTAGAGAGAGATAGGGTTCACTATGTGTTGTATATATTACTTATACTTATACAAATTATTTATACATTTATTTTTGACAAAATAAAATAAAATTATTAATTTTCCACCCTTGTATATAGTGTAATATTATAAAATAAAATAAAAATTAGACAAATAAAATAAAATAAAATAAAATACTCAATTATTTGTACAAAATGGGCATATGTATATTACATCCACTATTTATTATATACCCTTAAATAATTTGTAAAAAGAAAAAAAAATTATTTTATACCCCTAAAATTATGTTGTAAATAAATAAAATATAAAATAAGGGTGTTTATGTAAAATTAATAAAATAAAAATACTTGTATATAATACATAGTTATAATATACATGTATATAGTGTTATATATTGTATATACGCTATTTTAATTTTCATAAAAATAATAACAAAATCATAGAAAATAGTTTGAAAAATAATAAAAAAATTTATACACTTTTTATTTTAAATTCATTTGCTATTTTTTATTTATTTCCAATTATTTTGTATATTCTGAATTTCTTATTGGTCCATGTCAGGTCATTGACCTCAATCAAAGGTCTCTTCCAACAGGGTCCGGTCGCTCACCCTCTCATCGAGATTCTTCTCCGTTTTTTCTCGCCCGACTCCGACTGCCTCCAGCCTTGATCTTCGGAGTCGAGAATCCTCGTATACCTGAGATTCTCGTGGATCCCTAAGACCATACGGATCCTCTTAGGGTTGCATGCATTCTCTCGATCTTTCCTACCCCCAGAGAACCATATAAAACCTCTCATCTGCCTCCACTATTGGGAAACTCATCCCTCGAACCCCCTTTCTTCCCTAGACACCTTCAGTGGAGTGACAGCAGGTCGAGGACCCGTTAAGATCGCCTGGAGGTGCTTGGAGACTTGTAGTTCGCTTCGTGGCAGGACCTCCACCATGAGTAGCCTCCCCGCCCTCCACAGCGTGATTGAGGCCAAGACCTATCCTCCTACCTTCGCCTGGAGCTTCTAAGCTCATTGGTAGCTTCCGGTATCACTTTTATCCTCTGTATTCACCTATTCGATTCCATATTTCCATTCCTCCTCTGTCGTGGATTCCCTACTTTGAGTTGTTGGTCTAAGCTCCATCTCGATAAATTACACACACAGATCAATCCGTCGACTCACCCCACACCCGCTCGCATAATCTGATCACCCTAAGGCTCGACCAGCAGGTTGATATTAAGTCAGGACCTCCCTCCCTCGCTTTCACTAGAGGTCGTACTTCACCCACCACCGCTTCCCTCCGTTCTATGCACAAATAACTCCAACAGGAGCCTCATCTTCGAGCATAGGACCTTTTGCAGGCACTAACGCGGACAGAGAGGCCACTTTATACCCTCAGCTACTCAGGCGGAGCAGCTCCAGAACGACCTTCATTGGCATGTCGATCAGACCATCCTCTCCTCCATCAGAGCCTTCTACTAGACGTGGAATAGTTGCACGATCTTGTTGAGCCTCCCCGACTCTTCGTCAAGATGCCAAATCTTCTTCGGCGCTTGATTGAAGTCTGTCGGGGGAGCATTCTTGCAGGATCTTCTCTCACCGTTTGATTACCCCGGCTATGCCAGATCTGATCCCAGCCACCCGACAAAGCATATTTTGGGGCCATTGGATCTGAGCACCTGTCGCCATCTGGCGTGCATGTTCCATGACAGTCCCTAGACTGTTAGATGTATGGCAGGGGATAATCAGGATCGTACGCTAGAGCCGCCCGTCGCATGTGCCATGTGTCCTCAGGGTATTTAGCAGTTTTCAGACTGCATGTTTTGTTATTTAGTTTCAGTCCGGTTAATTAAAGTTATAGTTAAGTACATTTTGTAGTTGGACCTCTTATTTTTATCTCTCTACATTTCCGTCCCTCTCAGTCTGTGTACGTCTACGTAACTTTATTTTTTGGGATATTTGTGCTATTGGCCCCACACTTTATGTCTGTTATCAATTTCATGGCATGTTTATAGTGTTTGTAGCTATACCCCTGTAAACCTGAATCATATGTGTCACTTGTGCTTGATTAGGATTTTTACATATTAGGCCCTAGGCATTTTTATTGTATTATTCTTTGGTCTGTGAACTTATTTTATTTGTAAATTAGTCCCTGTGACCTATGCTAATTACTTGTTGTATTTTGGACTTAATAAATAGTAAATTAATTCAAAAAAATACATAAAAATTACTGTTGGATCATATTAGTGTTTAATATTTATTGCGATTTTATTGCATTGATTTCTTTTCATTTTTTTCTTTTTGAAAAATAAAAAACCTCCAAAAACATCCCTGTTTGGCTTAGAAAAATATAAAAATTTGAAAATTCCCTTAAGATTCCAATAAAATTCCTGTGAATGCCTTTTAGTGTCTTTTAGTTACGTTATTAAGTTGTTTGAAAACCCCCTCTCAAAACCCTAAAAAGTACAAAAAACCAAATTCTTATAAAAATCATATAAAACTCAATATAATTCTGAAAATTCCTTTTTTAGTTCGTGCTTGTAGGTTTTTATACCTATTTTATCAAAAATTTATCGTATAGGGCATTTTAAGTATTTTTAACTTGCAATTTAGTCTGAGTTGTGTATTGTTTGGCATTTTGAGCACTATTTGATGTTTGTAAAATAATAAAAACACTAAAAAATCATAAAAAAATACTAAAAACATTTAAAAACCCATAAAACCAAAAAACAATTTCTCTATAATTTTCTGAGTATTTTTATCTATTTTGAAAAATACAAAAAAAGAGTGTTGTGTGTGTATTTTACATTGTATGCTTGCTTGCCCTTATTCAAAAATTAAAAAAATTGCAAAATTTAAAATCACTAAGAAAATATTTCATTTCCATAAATTTGACTACTTCGTATCTCTTTTGTTCTCCTTGTGTTCGACCCTGGTAGCTATACCATATAAATAAAAATAGCGAACTGCTTACACATGCTTTGATTGCTTGCTTGATTCTATTTCTGAGTGGTTTTATTCACGATAGGTGATTCGGGTCACAACGACCATTGTTTATTTGCATTACTTAACCCAAATTACCAGGTGTCATCACCTCATGTCCCTCTATATATTACCCAATTACAAACCCATACTCTTATTTCTATTAGGATTAAAAATAGAATACAACTCAATTACTATTTGGATTAGGAGTCCTATTTCTTTAGGATTTCCAGTCATAATATGACTCCTAATTCCTAACATGGAGATGGGAATGATAATATTGAACCAATCAAGATAATAGATCTTTTTCATCAAGAGAAAATCATATATTACTCGTTGCATAGTATTATAGGTTTGGTATTTCTCCAAGTATAACACTCTCAATTGAAATTGTTGGTCACATCATGTTAGAATATAATTATGTTTAATTTATTTTTTAATACTTTCTATTCTCTTTGCTTGCAAATTCAGGATTTATGTATTTGCTTAAATTTATTTATGTTGTATGTGCCTATATCGAAGTTATTCGATCGTGTTCATTGTCCCTTTGTGGATATTGCGGAATGTGATTTTGGGTTTTTAACACTTGTACCTTTATTAACTTCTATAATATAAGTTTAGCTTCTCTTCTTTTAATATCAGTTGGGTTCTGACTTCATACAAAATTCACAAATTTGCACTTATGTTTAGGTAAAAGCATGTGCATATTTGATATTATAAAGTGTAAAAATGTAAATATTGCAAGAAGTCAGGGGCATAACTGATATTACAAAAGGACATGTATAAATGATGTGGCAGAAGTTAAGAAGGGCACATGTGATAAAACTCTATGATTTTTATATTTAAATATTAATTTTTTATGTGTCATGTTTTCTGATCGACATATTCTTTCATAAAGTAAAAATTAGAATAATTTAAACACAGCTAAACCGACTCTTGACTGAACCTTTGCAACATAGATTACATGAATATGTTAATAACTTAATATAATCGAACGGGAACTGGAAATGCTAAGAAAACTAAATGTAACTTAGGTAGGTTTGTTAAAGTTTGATTCGCTTCCATCATTTAAGGGTTTTTATCACTTATGCTATCTTAGATGTTGCAATAAGCTATGGTCCTCCCTTTTTTCAAATATCATTTGTGCCCTTGACTTCTTGTACTGTTATCATGTGTGCCCTTCTGTTAGTTTCATCATCAATGAGTTGAACTAAACTATGGTTTATTCAAATCATGATACAGTTAAGAGTGGCATAGTTGTCAAACAAATCCACTCGTCGCCCTCCTCCTCTACCGTGACCTTCTCCTTCATCATTCCTACCTGACCCCGACATCATGTGCCACCACCCCTCCTCATCTTCTTCTTTTTCTTAAGTCAAGTTGCATGACATGGGATCTGACTGCCTCCCTCTTCCTTTGATATCCTCCTCTTCTTCTTCTCAGCTACATATTCCATCAGTTGTTTGCCGGCTTTAGGGTCTCATTCTTTCTCAGATGTTGGATGCAATGGAGAGGATACGAGCAAAGGGCACCTATCAGCCAAGTTATAATGTTCATTACAATCCGATGCTTCGGCGAAGACGTGATTGGTCTCTATTGTGAGTGTTTGGGTAAGGTTCAGTGGAGAGCAAGGAACAATGCTCGATGAGGACGGAGGAGGCTCCAACGGAATTGTTGTTTGCACGATGAGGATGCTTGTTTTGTTTATCCTCCGATTTTGGTGGGAAGCTCGTGGAGCTGCTTGATTAGCTTCGTCAATCCGTAAGAAGAATGGAGTGCAGTTATTCACTTTGATGAAATTCGAGATCAGGAATGCATGAAGTCCTTGTGGAGGCTCTAGAATGCCATATGGGTGGTTATGGAGGTTTAGCTCTGACGGGTTATGTTGCTTGATGATTTCCCCCACTTGAGATCCTCCCTCTACAGTGGAAGGGTTAAGAAGATAGAAATGAAAGCTCTGAGTTCCTCCTTAGACGGTGATAAGATGCAAATCAAGGAGGAGCATCCTCCTATATTGTGCTCATTGACGAATCTACATTTCATCATTTTTATTCATTTATTTTATCTTAAAATCCCTTTTTAAACACCTATAAATTCGATAAATCGATGTTTTTATTTTTTTTCTTATTCTTTTGTAAATATTTTGTAAAAAAATTATTTTTAACCTAAAAAGAAATAAATGAAAAATAAAGGAAAGAAAGACTATATATATGCAATAAATACATGTTGACTCTAACCCTGGATGAAGGTCAAGACTTGACTTGATCAACAAGGAATAAGGTATAGGGAGATACGACCTAGTGTCAAAAAATAAAGAAAATTCATCTCCATTCATCATTCATCAATTGCACATATCTCATTATTTTTGGATATTACCTATTCTAGTATTTTATTTATCACTCTATTCATTCTAAATGAAAATATTTTCTTCTTGAAACTTGTACATAAAAATAAGTTATAAATATTAAAAATAATTGTCAAAAAAATCATTGTATATTGTATAAATAGTGATACTTTGAAAAAGCCACCAAACCAAAATTCCCAGATTCATATCCGCTCCATAAAAACTTAAAAATAAGCAAATTCATTTTCATTGTACTCTAAATAAAATAAGCTTCAAAATGATAGCGATTTTATTTAGTAGGAGTTAAGATGTAAAATGTGGCTTTTTGGAGTGTATTGTATATTGTGCATGTAATATATTGTGCCAATATTTTATTTTGATTATTTCTTGTATATATTTCTGAATATGGTATTTTTAAATAATTATAAATATTGCATTTTATCCAACTAAAATAAAAATAAAAATTACTAAAATCAAAATCATCAAAAATAAGATAGTGTATATATTGTACATGTATCAATATGTATATTATAAATACATCTATTTTATTAACTTAATTTTTGATTTCATAAAAATAAAATAAAAATATATTTAAATTACTTGTATAATGTTGTAAAAAATTAAAATAACAAATTATATAATTATTTGTAAAAAATAATTCAAAAATCATGGTGTATATATAGGTATATGTACTATGAATAAATGCTATTATTTATTTTCAATCTATTTATGTAATTTATTTAATTTGTTAAAAATCACCTTAATTAAGGTTATTTAATTCTTACTATTTTTTATTTATATTATTTATTTATTGAAATTCACTTACTAATCTAAATTCATTTATTTAATATTTTTAACTTTATTTTGTCTTTATTCGAATCCTTGCCTTATTAGGCAGACCCCGGTTTGTTGACTTGGGTCAACCCTCTCCTCCACCTACATGCCCGATTAGCTCCACTCACCGAAGCTCATTCTTTCCTTTTTCCCTCGCTTTACGATCATCTTTAGTATTTGATCCCTGCATGAATTCTTTCACCTGAATAACCAATCCACTTGCTTGATCATCCATCTCGTGATCCGAGTCTCAATCTGCGAGCTACTCCATTCCCAAGATCTGTCGAACCTGACTGCAAATATAATCTCATCTCCAGCTCCATCACCCATCTGATCTGTTTCTATTCAGTTTCTCCCCAAGTTTGAGAAAAAAGGCGCGGATGATTTATGACAGAGATCAAGCTCCCATCAAGCAAGAGTGTGAGGGATTGATTGGAGACGAGTTCCGTTGTCGGCGTAAAATTCCTCGAGCTCTATTGTGCTCAAGCTTTTAGCGAAATGCAGTGGTCTATCGAGGCAAAAATCCTTCATTAGATTCATTCGTAATTATTCATAGGTAATTTAGGTTAGAATTAATTAGATTTTCTTGTAATTTGCATCCAATTTTCTTTTAGATTCAGATCATACTTGTAGGTTTAGATCAGACCTCCGATGTGCATGATTAGAGGCCCACCACTCTTTATTTGAAATCCAATCCCATCACCTCATCACACTGTTGTTCTTCACATGATCCATATCTCAGATCAAGATATCTGGAGCACATCAAGATATCTGTACCATCTGCAGCTCGACGTAGGAGAACATCATCCAGATCTCAGATCAGGGGGATCTGGAGTGGTTGAGCTAATACTTCTGACATGGACCTTTGCCAGGAGTCGATTGGAGTGATGGTAGCAGATATTCAAGCAAAATCTGATGAGATCTAAGTGATCCAAGCTCATCGACGTACTCCATCCGAGTTCATCCAGATCCATCTAGAGGCGCACAGTCAAGAACTAGGTTCCAGAATCTATGTCTGTCGTTGGTGCATGCCCAAATGAAGACCCTTCGATCTGATTAGGACGTTTGATCTCGGTCGTACACCTCTCGAGGCACCACACTTGCCACATACACTCTGCTTCACTGAAATTACATATCTCCCCTGCAGCTTTTTCTTATTTATGTTTAATCCTTAATTTGTAAATAAAAGGACAAAACTAATTTCTAATAGACCATTGTAGTTATGCTTATTTGCATTTCAGTCCCTGGTTGATTTCACGTGTGTATTCATGTGAAATTTCTGATTTATTTGCATCCTTTATCCTAGATTCGGACTGGGTTAATCAAATTGAAAATATTTTCTATTAATTTATAGCTTTCTATTAATTGCATTTTGGTCCAATCTTCCTAAGATATTGTGTTGCGCATGCTGTATGTGGAAAAATTGTGATGAATGGCATGCACTTTCTTATTTTTATCTTATCATTATTTTAAATAAAATAATTACATCCAGGCCCTTATGAACCAGATAATGTTAATTGTGTGGATTAATTTGCTAATTATCTTCATTAATTCTCCAGAAATCACAATAAATTTTTGCTAATTAGGAATAACTCCCGTAATTTTAGTTTTGAATTTTTTTTAGATTTATTATTTTAAAAAATTCAAAAACACCTTGTTTTGTTCCTATTTGAAGAAAATAAAGCATTAAAAATATAAAAAGTCTTCGAAAATTATAGAAAATTTTGTTTTTAGTGTGTTTCTATTTCTATATTAATTTCATCATTGGATTAAAAAATATTAATTTCATCATTATATTCCATGTAAAACTATAAAAAATACAAAATACCACAAGCATATAAAAATTAATATAAAATAAAAAAAACATCAAATACCTTTTTGAAAACTTTAAAAATTTGTCTCTATTTCAATATATATTTTCATTATTTTTTACTTAATTTTCTATTTTAAAAACATAAAAACATTTTCATAGTTTTCTATATTTTGTTTTCATTGTTTTTAACTGTTTTAAATATCTTAAAAAATCTAAAATACACCAAAAATCATAAAATAGTATAAAAATATCAAAAATACAAAAAAATAATTTGATTTTCTGAATATTTTTGTTTTATTTTAAATAATTAAAAATTTGCTTTTCCTTCCTTTTCTTTTGTTCTTTACATTGGTTTTATTTTACTTTATTTTTAAATACTTAAAAGCATTTTAAAAAATAAAATTCCATAAAAAATATATCATCAACAAAACATAAAAAATATAACAATAAAAATCCATAAAAAAGTAAAAAGAGAAAATTCCACAAAAACCAATAGTAGTTTGCTTTAAGTTCCTCTTTTTATTTCTTTGATTTTTCATAGATTTAAACAATCCCCAGGAATTAATTGTTGTCTCCCTAAGTTCAATAATGTAGGCTATACATATAAATAAATAACATTAGATTTCTTGCTTACGTTCCTTTTTGATTTTCTACTTGATTTCTTTCTTCTTAGTTAAATAATTTTAGTTTGAGGGTAATTAGGGTTACATCGATGATGAGCCGCAAAAACCGAGAGACTAAGGAGAGAAGGTATCAATGGTCGTTGCGACCTCAACCCCTCGATCAGGCTCAATCAAGAAAAATCAGACCACCAAATATGAAGAAAATCAAACAAGTCAATCCAATAGCGGTCTAGCTATTTATTTAACCTGGTATAGCTACCAAGGTCGAACTCAAGGAGCATGGATTGGCTAAGAGCCTACGAAGTAGTCAGAAATCAAAATAAAAAGATAAAATATTTTTTGGTGGATTTTTAAGTTTTAATTTTTTTGTGATTTTTAATTATAAAGAAAATATAGGAAAAAGGGGAAAGAGTCACAAACAACAAATTATTCAGCACACCAATCCAAACCAAAAAATTGGACTAAAAATATTTTTGGATTTTATACTTTTTCAGGTGTTTTTGGTATTTTTATCAGATGTTTATGTTTTTTAGTGAATTTTCTAAAAATAAAATAAGATTAAAACTACAAGCTACTGTACAACCAGAATCTAAAGGCTATTTCAAAATAGAAAAATAGCCTATAAAAGTCTAGTAATAATTTTATGAAAAACTACAAATAAAAACTGAACTACAGGAAAAGAAATTATATTTTTTTTATTTTTTCTGAATTTTTAATGATTTTTATGAGTTTTTTAGTGTTTTCAATTTTAAGGTTTTTATATATCCAAATCAGACAAATATTGGACTCAAGCACAAATACGACAAAACAAATACACAATAAATTTTTTTGTATTTTTTAGTGGGTTTTTAGTATTTTTACAGTAACAAAAATAGGGGGTTTTGTATTTTTAAAAATATAAAATGAAAACAAAAATGTCCCAAAAATTCAATGAAATTTTTACACAGTGGCAGGGGCCACGCTTCCAAATTTCACTAGATTTGGAGTCAATTTGCTATTTTATTGAACCAATGAAACATGCACAGCACACAGGGACTGAAATGCAAATAAAACAAGTTTCCAGGACCAATAATTAACAAGCTTTAAAAGTGTGAGGGGCCTGGCGTAAATTTCACGTCAATTCCAGCACATGTCCGAAAAATCACACACAGGGGTATAAGTGCAAATATAGGAAACTATTCAATCAAAGCATAACACTCATAAACCTTGAGGGCATACATGCAACTGTCCCAGATATGCATGTGACGAAGCACGTGCGTCCACAAAAAAAGGACTAAAGTGCAAATAATACAACAGGTCTAATATGCAATTTGTCCACAGCGTGCTATTTATTTAATAAACTAAACTAGAACAGAAAAGAACTGTAGGAGGTATGGCGCAAATTGCCTAATCAAGATGCGTGCGGGCCACGTGGTGTCCAGGTGGCACTCGCTGAGTTGACATGAATCTACGGCGCTGACGCTGACTCCTGGATGATCTGATGGCTCTGACGAGATGGCGGACGTGGGCGTACGTGGCCATTAGATCTTCTATCTAACGGCCTGTCAGATGCAGAGCATGGACGGCTCGGATGCAGACTAGCAAGTGGGCACGATCTGACGGCTCCGAGAGGGTCTGGAAGAACTCCTCCCTGGCGAACTTCACCGGAGGACTGGAGGTGATATGAGCTGTTGATGGACGATCAGAGGGAGGGGTTCGACTCGCGTCAACCTTCCGTGTCTGGTGGTGGCAGTGGTGGACGGAGCCCCCAACGGTCCAATCTCTGGGACAGGTGGTGCGACCTAGGTTGGCTCCGGCAAGGGTGATGGAACGCGAGCTGGGGGGCAGTCGGGATCTTAAGGACCTGCAAACGAAAGCTAACGCTCGGAGGGTCACTCCGGCAGGGGTTATTAGACACAAGGCTAAGTGAAGCGGCATGGAATGGTGGAGGATGGCTCCGGCAAAGGCGGAGGAAGGTTCCTAGCTCAACCTTGGCTTGATTAGCCAAGCTCGAGGTGATCAGGTGATGGGAGAAGGGTGACGATGGAGCGGAGCTTCGATCTGAGCGGCTAAAAATGATTGGTGGAGCTCGGACCACTAGGTCGGTGCCGGCAGAGTGGAAGATGGAAAATCGGGGATTACTAGAACTAGGGTCGATGAAAGATTCACCTAACAATCAGAAGTCGATCCTGATCTCCAGGAGGGTGCGATGAAGGTGGTCGTCGCCTCGACCAAGCTGCGGCGGCGCTCCAGCCACGTTCGTCTAGTGTCGGCTACATGCGCCTAATCCGGTCACCAAAGAATGGTTCCGATCACTGTCATCGAGAGGATGCTCTCTATGGTGGATTTAGGGCTTGCGGCGCGAGCTAGGGAGCTGGGGATCGGAGTTTAGGTTTTATAGGATGTCACAGGCGATGGTGAAGAACGGGCACGGGCATGCAATCCGATGTTGATCCGATCCCTCCTAGGGATCCGCGAGGATGTATTATCCATAGAGAACAGGTGGGTGGAGAAATCGGGGCAGAAGAGTCTCGGATCCGCTCCAGATATTTGGAGGAATCGGGCCGGTGAGCAGGATCCGTGAAGAAAGGTCTGAGGGGGAGAGTTGATCGTGGGTCAACAATCCCCCTTGGACCAATGACATAATTCCAGGGTCAAAAATAATTAGAAAATAAATTAAAAATTGAAAATGATTTTATTTTAAAATATTTTCAACATGAAAAATGTTTATTTATTTCAAACTATTTTTTGAAAAATAAATTAAGGTATATACATTATATTATATTATTTGCATATATAAAATATATATTTATTTTTATTTTAATTTTTATTTTGTTTATTTTTGAATAAATATTCTATATTTCATATTTTATTTATTTACAACATAAAATTTAGAGCATAAAACAATTTTTATTTTATTTTTATGGTTTATTTTCAAGGGCTAAATAAATAGGTATCTTATTCATATATACATGATATGTATAATGTGAAGAGAGAGAAATTATTTTATTTTTGTCTTTATTTTGTTTTCTCGTTTTCATTTTATTATTAGAAATATATACAAATTAAGAAAAACACATTTTTATTTTTATTTTTGAGAAAAAAAGTTATGTATATACACACATATATAGGGGGTATGTACAAGGATGAGTGGCCCTATCTCTCTCTATTTAATTTATTTGGCGATCAGACCCAGGTTGGGCCCTCTCTTGGGTTCAGGTCACTCAATATTTATTGTAAATATTTCCCTCTTTTTCTTTATTTCTTTATTCTTTTATTTTTTCACAAAGACATGCTAATTATTCATATTTACACAAAGCATGCATTTTGGTAACTTATTATATTTACAATCATATACATGGTATTTTGCCAAGATATCTAGCTAAAATAAAAGAATAAAGAGTGATGAATGGGGATTCATCACCCTCCTATACATTACTTTTGCTAGTCCCATATCAAACACTTATTTGAAAAAGAAGTGAAGAAGAGAAAAAAAAGAAAAAGAAGGGAAATCAAGATTGATTATTAAACTTTCCTTCATTAAATTAAAATATGGAGCTCAGTAAGACCTTTGGATTATTAATTTGTCGGAACCTTATTTGGACTTAAGCTTAAAACTCAACAACCTCTAAGTTCCACTAATCTATGGTCAAGACTCCTCAACAATCCATATCAGAACAAGTCTACATACACAAACTCTAATGACCATGAATCTTTCCTTGTACTGTGTAAGTGATATGTAGCTCCCCACCTCAGAAATGACAAAGCGACAGCCCCCCTTAACACGGTAACTCTAATGCCTCAGTCTAGCAACTCTTTCCTTGAGGAGCGGGGTATTCCCTTCTAAGTTCAAGTACAACCGGCTCAAGAAGATGGGGAAGAAGAGAATGGACCACGACCAGTGTAGCCATGTATCCCTAGGAGCCCAACCATTATAGTTGAGTCTCCCGCTGCAAGCTTCATGAGATGGTCATGTGTAACATAAGGTTTTCTTTATTTGACTATATACACTCCGGTGGGTATTTTATTTTCAATCAAACCCACCACTTTTTTTGAGCTTTTCTTTCTTTGCACATTTTTTTGATGTGCATATGTACAACATATCTACATGGTGCGGCATATATACATAAGGAGTTTTTCCTCTTGAGCCAGTAGACTATCCCTCTTTTGAAGATTTATTGCAACCCACAACTCCTGTCTTTAGACTTCATCACCACCAGACCAAGTTGAGACGCACTTCCTTCACTATAAGAAGAAGAGAGGTTCCGCCTAGAAGTACTACCCTCATATGCTACCCCAAGCCAAAAGAAATTGCCTCCTCACCACCTCATCCATAGAGAGCTATGTGTAAAGTACAGGTGCAAGTAAAGCCATTGTCTCTGAGAGTCATGTGTGCGTTGTTAAGTGTTCTACTTAGTCTCATCAAGATGACATATGCATATAGCCTAGTGGACTCAAAGAATTAAGTCCCAAATGGACCTGAAAATTCTTAACCCTTAGCCCTATAAGGTTCATCTTAGAATTAGGTGGATTAAAGTCTTAACCAAGCTCCATTTTCCATTTTGATTCCAGGCTAGTTTAAATGTCAACTATGATTCAGAAAAGTTATACATATATTTACAAATATGCAATTTTTACAAGATTTTTGAAAATGTGCAATTTTTTTTAAAAATGTTTGAAAATATGGATGTATGCATGAATGTGAAGTTTTGCAAAATATTTACACACCTTTACGAAAGGGTTTTGCAAACTTGTTGTTTTTCAAATATTTTACAAAAATTTTGTACTATATACATAATTTTGATATCAAAATATTTACAAACTATTTACATAAATTATTTTTAAAAATATTTGTACAAAAAAAATTTTTATAAATAACTATGTATGTGCAAGAAGAATTTTATGTACACGGGAAAATTTCAAATTTTTATGGTTTTTGGGTAAAAGGATTTTAACCATTTTATTTATTAACACACTCACACAAAGTACAAGTTATGGCTAAAGTATATATGAAATATATACGACACACCCTATACTTAGCTCGAACGATGTCCTCAGAGTGAATCAAGAGCGATGAAGAAGACAATAACTCGTGTTTAGTATAGGGAAGTAAAAAGGAATGATATACTACAACGACGAATCAAAGAATAGAATGAAGAGGACTCGGTGTTTCCCCCTATACTTAGGATCAAGTAGTCCTAAGTATAGCAAGTTGTACATGAAGGGAAATCCGAGTGGGAGAATGTACAGGGTCTACCTCCCCTATACTTAGGGTAAAATATCCCTAAGTATAGCCAGCAAAACAGACGTAGAAAGAATCAATAGAATACCCAAGAGTCCTACACCCCCTTATACTTAGGATAAAGTACACCCTAAGTATAGCATAATCATAAGATAAAAATGGGGTGTGGGAGTGAAGAATGGAATGATATGGACAACTAGATGTATACAAGGCGGAAGACAGTGATAATAAGGCGTGAGATGATATAGATGTGTGTCAAAGACCACATCTCACGCAAAATGAATAGGGGTGACGTCAACGACCAATGGCTCATGATCTAGATATGATTTGAGTCGATGCCCGTTGACACGAAAGGTAGCCTCAGATGACAACTCTGATATGTCAATGCTTCCGTTGTCATGTACCTTTCGAACCAGATAGGATCCCTTCCGTTTGCTTTGTAGCTTTCCTGGAAATAAACGAAGCCTGGCATCAAACAACCATACTCCTTGTCCTGGCTCAAACTGCTTGTGGCTGATATGAGAATCATGCCACTCCTTCACTCTCTCCTTATATTATAGGCTGCTCGAAAAGGCTGAATCACGGAGCTCCTCCAGGGCTGCTAACTCTGCCCTCCTCTGATCTCCTACACTCACTGGATCCAAAAGTATATCAGTGAATGCCCAAAGTGACTTATGTCTCATCTCAACAGGTAAATGGCAGGGCTTGCCATAAACGAGGTGAAAGGGAGATGTACCAAAGGAGTCTTAAAAGACGTCATATATGCCCACAAGATCGAGTCCAAAAGCTGTGACCAATCCTTTTGGTCAGAGCGAACGACCTTCTGCAATATAGTCTTGATCTCCATGTTCGACACTTCAGCAAGACCATTGGTATGAGGGTGGTATGGAGTGGCTACTCGATAGTCTATGCTGAACTCGTTAGCAAGGGCCTTTACCTTGTCATTGACGAAATGACACTCCCCGTTTGATATCAAAATTCTAGGCACCCCGAACCGTGAAATGATATTCTTCCTCAAGAATTTACAAACAGTCCTAGCATCTACGGTTCGGGCGGGTATGGCCTGAACCCAATGACTCACATAGTCAACGGCCAACATAATGTACTCGAATCCCTGACTCTTAGGGAATGGACCCATGAAATCGATGCCCCATGTGTCAAAAACCTCACAAAAATGAATGGGCTGCATCGGCATCATATTACGCTATCCACAAGTGCCCATCCTCTGACAGTCAATACACCTCTTCACGAACTCATCAGAGTCCTTAAAGAGAGTAGGCCACCATAGGCTGGATTGGAACACTTTCTGTGTCGTTCTCCTCCCAGAGTGATGTCCTCCTGCCTCAAGCTTGTGGCAGCAAGTGAGGACGCTATGGTGCTCCTCCTTAGGAATGCACCGACGCCAGACGCTATCCCCTCCTCCATGATAAAGGACGGGATCCTCCCAATGGTAGAACTTGGCCTTCATGAGGATGGTCTCAAGTCGATGCCTGGGCCAATCTTGTGGAACTTTCTTGGCAACAAGATAGTTCAAAATATCGGCGTACCATGGGAGAGAGGCGATAACAAGGATCTCCTCATCTGGGAAGGTCTAACAAATAGGCTCAATCTGCTCAGAATCCTCAAGAAACTCCAATCGGGGGAGATGATCCGCCACCACATTCTTGACTCCAGGCATGTCCTTAATCTCTATGTCAAACTCCTAGAGTAGAAGGATCCATCTGGTCAATCTGGATTTGGCATCCTTCTTTGCCATGAGGTACCTGATGGCGGTATGATCAGTCAAGATGATCACCTTAGATCCAATGATGTACAATCTGAACTTATTTAGGGTGAATACTACGACTAGCATCTCCTTCTCAGTGACGGTGTAGTTCCACTGAGCGGCATCCAAAGTCCGGCTAGCATAGTGAATAGCAAAGGGGACTCCCTCCCTCTTCTGTCCCAGCACGACCCCTAGGGCAAAATCGGAGGCATCAGTCATGAACTCGATGGGAGAGACCAATCAAGCGGCTCGAGGACAAGAGCCTCTACAACTAGACTCTTGAGAGTCTCAAATGACGCTAGACACTTATCATCTGCTATGAAATCAGTGTATTTCGTCAATAGATCAGTCAACGACCGGGCAATCCTACTGAAATCATGTATGAATCGTCGGTAGAAACCGACGTGCCCCAGAAAAGACTGTAACTGCCGCAAGTTGGATAGTGGACTGAGTTTCCTAATAATATCCACCTTGGCCGAATTAACCTTCATGCCCCTGTTGGAGATGATATGGCCAAGCACCATCCCTTGAGTCACCATGAAGTAACTCTTCTCCCATGAGAACACAAGATGGACCTCAATGCATCGCTGGAGGACGCGGTCTAGGCAGTCAAGACAAGCATCAAACCCGTCATCGTAGACCGAAAATTCGTCCATGAAGACCTCCAAGCACTCACCCACCATGTCCAAAAAGATGAACAACATACACCTTTGGAATGTCATCGGAGCGTTGCATAGACCAAAGGGCATGCGTCTGAAAGCATATGTCCCGAAGGGACAGGTGAATGTAATCTTGTCCTGGTCTTCTGGCGCAATGGCCACCTGATTGTATCCGGAGTACCCATCCAAAAAGTAGCAGTGACTCTTCTCGGCTAGCCTCTCTATAATCTAATCAATAAAAGACAGCGGGAAATGATCCTTCTTGGTGGTCTGATTCAATCGTCTGTAGTCCTCACAGACCCTCCAAGAAGTGGGTACCCGGGTAGCGATCTCCTCTCCAGACTCACTCACAAATGTAGTGATGCCCGTCTTCTTGGGCACCACATGCAATGGACTAACCCACTTGGAGTCGGAGATGGGGTAGATAAAATCAGCACTCCACCATTTCAAAATTTCCTTCATGACAACCTCTCGAATTTTCGGGTTCAGGCGTCGCTGGAACTCACGTGACAGCTTTGTGTCCTCCTCGAGATAGATATGGTGGGAGCATAGGGCCAGACTTATCCCGTGGAGATCGGCTACACTCCATCCTATCGCCTTGCGGTTAATTTCAAGAACCCCCATCAGACAGGAGTCCTGCTCTCCAGTCAAATCCGCTGAGATAATGACTGGGTACATCTCATGCTCACCCGCAAGGAACCTATATTTCAGCAATGATGGTAACGACTTCAGCTCTGGACAGCTCGGTGTTGGCAGATCTGGCCTCTAAAATGTCTGAGTGAATGCGACCAAATCTGCATGGGAGAATGAGAACTCTCGCTGATAATTTGAATCCGTGGAAGGTTGCTCTGCTGGTGTGTCTTTGCTCTGCATGGAATCAACCTCCACCATAGCTGTAGGATCTGTGGAAGTTAGACATGGTATCGAATCATCAAACTCTGTCAGTCTATATCTGAATTCGAGGGATCTGTATCAATATCAAAAGAAGAATCTGCCTCACGATTGGGAACCGGCTCTGCTGCCTGAGATGTATCATGGACATGGAATGTACTCTCCAAGCTATCCTCTGCTAGCATCTATGCATCAGCGAACTCTGAAGGTGAGAGGATGGCCTGTGCTGCTGGGTCTACCCAAACTGCCTCATTGTTTGTAATCACAAAATCATAGTCATGGTGGATCTCTCACCCTACCTCAATCATCTGCTCTGAATCTGAAGGCGGCTCTGAGCAAGCTGAATCTCTGACTCTAGTCTCCTCGATCGTCTCTATTTGTATACTCTCGCCCTCGACGCGAAAGTATACCTTCCCGCTATCATGATCGAACACTACCTTGGTTGTGGCCAAGAACGAGCATCCTAAAATGATGGGGGTATCGGTCATGGACTCAGGGATCTCCATGTCCAACACTATGAAGTCCACGGGGAATTTCAGGCCCTGAATCGTGACAAAAACGTCCTTCAGCAACCCCTTCGATCTCTTGACATATCGATCAACAAACTGAAGGACCGTCCTGCTCTGTCATAGAGGGCCAAACTCGAACCGATCGAGTAAGGCTGTCGGAAGTAGGTTGATCGAAGACCCGTTGTCTAATAGAGTACGGTCAAACCTCTGCTCATGAATGTGGCATCTAACATAAGGGACTCCTGCATCTGGCCTCTTGGCATGCAGACGGTTCTAGATCGCAAAGCATGTGGCGCAAGTGGGCACATGGATCTCTGACTGCTGGTTCTGCCTCTTCCTCCTAACTATAGTCCTGTCTCCGAGGGATCTCTGGAAGAGAGGTATGTACTCCAAGGCCTCCTGTAGAGTGAGTTGTGTATGAAATCGATCCACCATCTGCCGGATGAACTCTAGCTGGTGGGACTTTTTTGGTGTCCTTAGCCAAGTGGAGTGCTTGGAGAAAGGGGACGGCTGGGTCATTCTCAGATGAAGGACTAGGCTCGGGTCTATGCTGCTCAGGCAAAGTAGAATCCATACATAAATCATCAATCAACATAGATGTATTTGCAAATGATAAACTATTCCCTGGTGGATGTTTTCTGACGTAAGGAGACTGTGAATCAGCGTGATTGCATGTGTGATCTTTGTGCTTCCTTTATTCACAGAGGTGTCCTGAGATACATCAACTGAATGAAAAGCAACAGGAAGTGAAGAACTGGAAATGGTGGCCTCAGCACCACCCTCGGCATCTAGAATAGTGGCATCAGTACCGCACTTTGGCTCAGCAACAATGGTGGAATCAGTACCACCTCCTCTATCTGGTGAAGTGACGACCTTAGTACCATCGGCTGGATCAACGTCCTTGGTGGTGTCAGCGCCACCGTCATCATCATCATCATCATCATCATCTCTAGCGGCATCAAAACCGCTCTCCTCCTCGTCTAGCGCTCCTGAGGTTGCATGGTGTCGTCGCTCAGACGAGGCACCGCCTGCTGGCATCCAACAGCTCCTAAGTGTAATAAAATCAGCATAAAACATGTATGCAGTAACATCACCAAGTGAAGCATTAGGAGTGGTAATCTCAATGAACTCTACCTGCTCAGACTTCCTCTTCAGGTTGTTCGGGTTTGGCTCGATCTGGGTAGGAATGGCGGTCTTCCCTCTCACAATCTCCCTCATCTTCTGTCGAAACTCGTCCATCTCCCGTCGGAAGGTGGCCTGCTTCTCAGACATGAGACGTGCTAAGTCATCCCGGACAGGGTTCTCATAGGTGGCCCATGAGAACCTGACGGGTGGCCTCTTTGAAACTGAGGTTGCTGCTGTGGAGGAGGGTGAGAGGGGTACTACGAGTGATACTATTGCTGAGGTTGTTGCTGCCACCACGACTGTCCCTGCTGATAGGGATGAGGACCATGCTACTCTCTCTGCTGGTACGGATGGGCCTGTTGGTGCTGTGATGGGAACTGGGGCTGTTGGTACTGCTCTCGCTGTTGGCCGTACTGGCCACCCTAAACTGGAGGTTGCTTCTGGAAACTGGTACCTCCGGTCGTTCAACATAATCCGGGATGGTCTCGTCGGATCCCAGGATGAGGTCGATCATACCATATCCCGTTGACATCCATCAACGGCTCCTACTCGTAAGTGGGTGGATGGAGTACTGTCAGGGGCTAGTCCGGTTGATATACCACCATCTGGTTGTCTTGAGATGGTAGCGACTGGACGTACTGCTGCTGCGGCTGGTAGGGCTCCGCCTGAACAAGGTGAACATGTCGGTACTGGGCGGAGGGTGATTGGCCGGTTAACTCACTCGGGTTTTATTCTATTGATAGATAATGTCGTTGTACCCAAAGAAAAACCGACTGAATCAAACAATTATTAAATCCAAGTCAAAGAAATCAATGAAGATGATGGATTTTTGCTATTTAGTTATTAACCTGGTATAGCTCCCAAGGTCGAACTCAAGGAGGCAACAATTATTGAGCAAGGGTTATTCAATCAAAGACAAGCAATGAATTAAAAGAGGTAATCTAAACAAGCTACTCTTGGGTTTTTAAGAGTTTTTATGTTTTTATTTTTATTTTATGGAAGCCAATTTTTTTATGAGTTTTTGAATTATTAAAAATAGCAAATCAAAACAATTTGCAAAATAAAAATTATTTGGAGATAGAAAACACTAACATGATCTTAATCGGATTTTTATAAAATTTTTGGATGCAGAATTATATTTATTCCATGCAATATAGATAAGCACATAAATCTGGAAATGCAAGGACTGTAATGTTATTCCTAAAAATATTTCGAGTGAATTATAACAGAGAAGGAACGTATGGTATGTGTGCAAATTCGCAACAAATGATATGCCAATCACGTGAGTTTGAATTAACCAAGTGATGTGTGTATATACAAAGAAAGGGGGGGAGAACTTAGACAATTACACAACAGCTATCTTTAACTCATGTGCAACGCCCGTGGGATTCTTAAAATGTGATGTGTTCCCTGCTCTGACTTCGACACGTGGCGCGCGTCCCTTAGATGGTATTGCGGATCGACGGTTGTTGTAAGTTATGGATCAGACATGTTCTTCCCCAAAGGCTACAGGCGGTGGGGTTGCGCCGCGATAAGGTACCGACGCGTTGTGTATCTGCTAACGATGTCGATTCATGAAGAAATCCAACGGCAGTCGTTGTTTCGTTCCTGCAGGTTCTCCTGATCTTATGCCTACAGACTCTGTATCATGCGGAGCTTTTCAATCGGCGGCGACGATCTCCGTGATCGGCTTATAGGTTCAGGTCGGACATGAAGTTGCGAGCAGTGATGGATCTTACACGATCAACGGGGATTCATTACTTTCCGATGTCTTCTATCACATTTCCTGGAAGTGGAAACCAATAATCAGATTCGTATCTTGTTCTGAGCAAATGGAATTAAAAAAATATAACATTGAAGGTAAAATTCTCATGTGATTCTCGGTTGGATCTCTTGAATGAGGAAGTTGTTCTGGTTCCCGATGGATTTAATAGCCCGATATGCAATATGATTGGTGGCGATGAGATCGTGGTTCATGTATAGAAGATCTCGATCCGATGATCTCTGTTCAGATGCCTTGTACTCCAGATAAGGCTCAAGTTCGTATCCAGATGACTAGATTAATTCCGTTGTTGCAAGTGATGCTATTTGTTTTCAATCTCCAGCTGCGGTTGAAGGATCACCAATGGTGGTGCTTCTCAGTCGACTTCAGAGATCTCCAGTTGATGTTTAGAATCACAATTTTGTGTTCTTCTCGCATCCAAATCGTCGATCCTGTAAGAGGTAAACACGACTCGAGGCTATAAACCTTGGTCCAAAACACGAACAGGAGAGGTGAATGAAAGAGCTGCAATGATGCGGAGGAGGAGCTCCAATGATCCCGTGATCGGATCTGGAAAGTATGGGAGATAGAAGATGAAAGCAAAGGGGATTGAAAGTGAAATGGATTGGCGATTAATTGGTCGAGTTGGATTCGGCAACAAACAAAGATTATGGATCTACGGCTACTGAGATCAAACGATAATCGAGCAAAATCAGAACGAAAACAAATCTAAGATTACCTAAATGGAGTGGATTGCCTGGGCTGAAGCTCCGAGAAGCTTCGGGTCGTTGCCTCGACGGCTCGGCGGTGCCGGAGGCTCAAGCTCGCGCGAGGCGGAGCACGGTGACGGAACGCCGGATCAGAGGCCCTCACGTCCTCTCCTCACTGCAACGAAGGTCGGCTGTCACTCACGAGGATCGGAGCTCCTTGGAGGAGGATGAAATGGCCAAAGATGGGAGGAGGAAGAAGAAGGGGCCTTATTTATAAGATGTGAAACATCAAATTTCAAATGAAAATTCGGCGCGCGAATCGAGGTGGGAATTTTGAAATTTTATTTGGGCGAAGATGAGAGTTGTGCGCTATTTATTTTGGTGAATAAATCAACTCGATTCGATTAAAGACCCGCTCTAGAAAATTCGGAGAAAACGCCTCGACGAGCAGTTTATTTGGGCTGAAGGAGGAAAAAGACGAAATAGGGAAAAAGACGAAACTGCAGATTAAATAAGAGATAAACAAAATAGATAGATAAATAAATGGTTTTAAATTACAAAATAATGAAAATAAATAATGTTAATAATTTAATAAATAATTTTATGGTGATTTTTAATAAATAAAAATAATTAATTAAATAAGGTAAAATAAATAAGAACCTTTATTAATAGGTATAGAATACATATATGATAAATACTTTATTTTATTTTTGATTATTTTCAGATTTTATAATTTTTATTTTTATTTTATATAATTAAAATAAATATATACAAAATATTTAAAAATACAATATGTGCACAAATAAATAAGAAAATAAATAAATAAAAGTATATACAATGTATACATATATACAAGTATACCCATAAGGTCCCAAAACCTACTTTTTGCATATTAACTTTGATTTTAGTGAAACCACTTTTATTTGATAGATATATTTTATAAAATGAACTTTAAAAGTGAGTACACTCAAATCGAAGTTCATATGGCTTAGTTATGAGGTTCGGAAGTTAGGCTTTACGGCTTTTAGATTTTGAGATTTATTGGTATTTGTTCACAATTATTTTTAAATTATATTTTTGTATTTTTTTATGTATTTTTATGAACATTTCGGAAAAAGAATCAAGTTATTTGGAGTTACAAATAAATAGATAGAAAATAAAGAAGTTTTATACACATAATGTACATATATGCAAAGGGGTCCAAACGCCAAAACTAACACATTTTATTCCACGATTTTTTTGATATTTTTAATAAATAGTATTAATTATAAAATGAAGTCTAAAAGTGAGTTTGGTCAATTTGGAGTCTACTGTAAATAGTTATGAACCTGGGAAGTTGGCTTTTTAAGCTTTTTAGGTTCATTGTATTTATTTATTTATTAGTTAAATAATTTTTCTGATATTTTTATAAATTAGTATACATTATTACACACAACTTTCAAGAAGGAAATATTTTTATTTGAAGTTGTTTTATTGATAAATAAAATATGTGGAAATATGTACAAGGTGGAAAATAATGAATATATACAAGTGAGAATTGGTTTTCTTGATTTTTATAAGTTATGGACCCTATCTCCCCCTACTTTATTCCTGGTCGATCAGGTCAATTCTTGACCTTCTCTCGGGGTTCGGGTCAGTCTGCATTTATTCCATAAATACATCCTTTTTTCTTTCTTTTCTTTTTCTTTTCTTCTTTATTCTTTTATTTTGGTTAAAAAGAATGATAAATATACATTATTAACAAATAGAAGGTGAATGATAAATAATGAGAATTAGTGAATATGTACATGTGTTTTACTAAGGATTTTAGCTAAAATAAAAGAATAAAGATGATGAATCATGGATTCATCATTCCCCTATACTTTACCTTTGCTAGTCCCATAGCAAACACTTATTCAAAGAAGAAGTGAAAAAGAAAAATAAGAAAAGAAAAAGGAAAGAACTTAGAACAATATTGATTATTAAACTTATCTTCATAAAATTGAAGTATGGAGCTCAGTCAGACCTTTGGATTATTAGTGTGGCGGAACCTTATTGGGATCTAGGTTTAAGACTCAACAGCCTCTAAGTTCCACCATTCTATGGTCAAGACTTCTCAATAATCCAGATCAGAACAAGTCTACATACGCAAACTCTAATGACCATGTATCTTTCCTTGTACTGTGTAAGTGATATGTAGCTTCCCACCTCAGAAGTAACAAAGAAACAACCTCCCCCAACTTGGTAACTCTAATGCCTCGGTCTAGCAATTCTTTCCTCGAGAAGCGGGGTATTCCCTTCTAAGTACAAGTGCAACCGGCTCAAGAAGAGGGGGAATAAGAGGTATAGAATTTTGGGAGCTCAACCAGTGTAGTTAAGTCTCCCCCTGCAAGCTTCATGAGATGTAACATGGATACCATAAGCTTTTGCTTTATTTGACTATATACACTCCGGTGGGATTATTAAATTTTCAATCCGACCCACCACTTTTTTGGAGTTTTTCTTTCTTTGCACATTTTTTCCTTTTTTTTTTGATGTGCATATTTACAACATATCTACATGGTGCAGCATATATACAAGAAATTTTCCTCTTGAGCCAGTAGACTATCCCTCTTTTGAAGCTTTATTGCAACCCACAACTCCTGTCTTTAGACTTCATCACCACTAGACCAAGTTGAGACGCACTTCCTTCACTAGAAGAAGAAGAGAGGTTTCGCCTAGAAGTACTACCCTCATATGCTACCCCAAGACAAAGGAAACTGCCTCCTCACCACCTCATCCGTGGAGAGCTATGTGTAAAGTGCTAGTGCAAGTCAAGCCATTGTCTCTAAGAGTCATGCGTGCGTTGTTAAGTGTTCTACTTAGGCTCATCAAGATGACATGTGAACATAGCCTAGTGGACTCAAAGAATTAAGTCACTAATGGACCTGAAAAGTCTTAACCCCAAATCCTATAAGGTTCCTCTGAGAATTAGATGGATTAAGGTCTTAACCAAGCTCCATTTTTCAATTTTATTCTAAACTAGTTTAAATGTCAATACTATTCTGAAACATGCAAATGCACATGCAAGAAAATATTTACAAAACTTTTTTAAGAGAAGAAAATAAAAGACAAAATCTTTTTGAATAGTTTTTCAAAGAAATTTGCAATTTTTTATGGATTTTACCTTTTTCAAATTTTTATGTATTTTTAATAATCAATTATACACATTTTATACAAAGTTTTACAAAAAGACTTTTTATTTACAAGTTTTATGTACAAATTTTTAGAAGTGGATTAAATATACATATTTTATACACGGATTTTATATACAAGTTGTAAATTACATAAATTACAAATAATTACGGCTTTTATTCACACGTGGATTTTACAAGTTTATAAAAATAATTTTTATACCCATAATTTATATCCCACGTGACAAAATATTTTACAAAAATTTTTACAAACCATTTTACAAAATTTTTCAAAACATTTTACAAAAGATTTACAAATAATTTTGAAAATAATTTTACAAATCATTTTACAAAAATTTTACAAATCATTTTACAAACAATTTTACAAACGGTTTTTGCAAACATTTTATTTTCACACATTTTACAGCAGTTGTACAATATACATAATTTTGATACAAAAATAAGTTACAAACATTTTACAAACAAAACAATTTTTACAAACATTTTACAAATCATTTGTACAAAAATAATTTTACAAAGGTTTTTACAAATAATTTTTACAAATCATTTTACAAAATGTTTTACAAAATATTTTACAAAACTTTTTACAAAATAGTTTACAAACATTTTTACAAACATTTTTCAAAACATTTTTATTCCAATTTTATAAATAATAGCCATATTATTAAAATACAAAGTACGAGTTATGGCTAAAGTATATATACAATATATACGACACTCCCCTATACTTAGCTCGAACTATGTCCTCATAGTGATCAAAGAGCGACAAAGGAAGACATAACTCGTGCTAAGTATAGAAAAGTGAAAAGAATCCTATACTACAACGACTCAAAGAATAAAAAATGAAATGATTGGAAGTCGGTGATCCCCCCTATACTTAGGATCAAGTGATCCTAAGTATATAAGACTGTACAAACGGGGAAGACCGAGGAAGAGAATATACAAAATCAACGAATCCACTTGTCCCCCCTATACTTAGGGTAAAAGATCCCTAAGTATAGAAAAGAATATCAACTATTGAGGGGCAAGAGAGGGAATAGAAGAAACTCAGACAAATATATACAAGATAGAAGGACGACATCACTCCCCCTATACTTAGGGTGAAGGATCCCTAAGTATAGGCAACAACAGGAGTAATGAAACATAACGAGAATGAACAACTCGATGTCTACACCCCCCTATACTTAGGATAGAGTACATCCTAAGTATAGCAAAAATAATCCTAAACGAGACCTGGGGTGTAAACAAAAGCGGAAGAAACAGGGAACAAATCAAGACAAAACAAGTATATACAAAGTAGACAATGTTGAGGTGCCTCTCAACAAGCGCTAGAGTTTACACCCCTAGCTGGGCGCAAAGGCTAGGACAACGCAGTATCAAGGTTCAGGACGGCATCTGTGAGGGGAATACCGTACTGTCGTCGAAGTCTCGGTATGAGAACAACAACGAGGTCAACAGTGTAAACGATGACACCCAAATAAGAAATCAGGAGGGTGTCTGCTACCGGCCAAGGATATGGGAAGATGTGATTGGGATCTGGTAACACAAAAGAAACCATTGGCTCAGGATCAGACTGGAGTGGAAGTGTGGAACCAAAGAAATCAAACATGGAGAAGGATGGATCAGTCATGGAATCCTCCACGTCAATCAGTGTCTCAAAAAGGTGTAGAAAATCAAGATCAGGAGACTCTCTAAGACAACTGATATCCGATGCATATAATGGAGAAAAATCAGTCAGATCATCAAATATCTCAAGGATCGGCCCATCCTCACGAGGGTCGTCGAGGTGAGACAACTCAGAACTAGAAGGATCAGAAGACGCGGTTTCGTGGTCCGACAGATCGGATACACTCTCAGAAAATGAAACCGAGTACACATCGTGTATGGCATTCTCTCGCAGATAACCCTCGGGGAGGAATGCAAGATCATCAGTCAGGAGTAGAGGATCAGGATCTATAAGGGCATCTGCGCTGATGTCAAGCACCCACTCTGTGCACCAGGCTGCATCATCATCTGAAATCTGGCTCTCGACAATCTGGAAGCAGGAGAAGGTACTGGTCATCATCGCGGAGGCTGGTAAGGTGACTGCGGCTGATCCTCGCTCTGCGGCAATGCTGGCTAGTATCTGGTCCTCAGAAAACGTATCTGTCTGATCAAAGTGGAGGACAAAAGGCTCGAATACGGGACCCTCTATGTCTGGCCTCTCAAAGTGGTGTTCCATATCGAGCTGTGGCTGCTAGGCTGTGTCATGGTATCTGTCTGAATCTGAGAAGTATCTCTGCAGAAGAAAAGCTAAGTCATCCGGGATTGGGCTCTAAAATGGCTGGATCGATGGCTGTAGTAGCGGGGGCTCCTCCATCTCCTGGACTATCAGAAGATCTGATATCCAAGACTCGTCGACTGAAAACTCTGGGGCTGACTCGAACTCTAGCTGGAAGACCAACGGGAACTCGAGTAGTCTCTGGGTCAAAACCTCCACTATAGCAGTCATGTCCTCTGTACTCTGTGGTGCTGCAAAATCCAAGTCCTCGGGCTGGTATGTAGAAACTATATCCTCATGTAGTGCGACACACCCTACTGGTACTGCAACATCCTCATGTGTTGTCCCGACTACGGCATCTCGTGAAGATGGTCTCTGTGAAAGTAATCTCGAGATGGTATCCAGTAAGTCAATGTCGGAACTGCAGTGTGAACCGCCACATGAGGTAATCACCAGTGCTATCTGATCGGCGGTCATCCCCCTCATGGAGATCTCAACAAGGTCTGTCATCGAAAGTCCATGATCTGGGAATCTCCTCAAGAGGTCAAGAAACCTCGACCATGCATCATGCAATGGCTCCTGGGGTCTACTGAAAAATCCGTGATGAAAGACCGCATCATATCTGCTCTACGCTGGGGGTAGAATCTCTGCAAGAACAATGACCGTAAATCACCCCACGTAGCAAACTTCCTTCCCAACCGTCTGTGCCAACTCTTGGCTCTACCCTGAAGTGTGAAAGGGAAGGTCATAAGCTGTAACTCCTCAAAAGTGATATCTGAATATGATCGTGATCTACAAAACTCCTCGAACTCAGAAAGATGAAGATATGGCTCCTCGTACACTTCCCCTGAAAACTTCGGCAGAAGCTGAATGAACTCTAAGTCTAGAATGAAGGGACTCAATGTAGAAGCTGATTGTGCTCCATGATCTGGTTGCTCATCCATCATCCTATCATAGAAGTCGTCTGAAGCTCGCAACTGCTCAATGTGATCCCCGCAAGTGTCAACTCCAAGCTCAGCATGCCCAGTAGAAAGAGGGAATCGAGTAGAGGTAGAAGGAGAAAGAGAAGAGAGGTCGATCGGAGTTCCGACCTCACGAGAATGATGTGGATGAAAAAATGGAGCCGCAAGATCCGGCTGAAGAGAACATCGATCCATCATCACGACTTGAGAAGAAATGACGAGGGGAGAAGACAAATGAGGGTGGGAGGGAGGGATAAAAGACAAGAAAACAGAGTGAAGATGAGAAGGGAAACAGAAGGTGACTGCTAATGATATAGAGAAGACGATCGTAACCAACTCACGCCAATCACATACAAACACAATGCAAACCCCCAATTCACCTACTCAACGCAATGTAAAGACCGTGAAGACTCGGTCAATTATCTTGTCAATTTTGAGAGTTAGGTGATAAGACAAAATATTGTACAAACACTTAGGAGGCTTAATGGGATTTGGGCACTATTCCTTAGTGTATACGCGAGCAATTAAAAACGAATACAATGAGGGGATTGCTCTCCCAAAATAATGAAGTGAATCAGTTACGTTTAATTTTATGGTCAAGTTCAATTAGCAGTCCCAATTTTTAAATTTTTTATTTTATATTTTTTTGGATACTTTCAATGAAACGTCTAATGAATTTTCCGATTTCCTTTTTATTCCTAAGTCCTGAAAACAGAGGGAGGAATATGGAAAAGCCGATGCGCGATGAAATCTATGAATGCATGCACGAGATAGAAGGCGTACCTTGCTCCAGCAGTCTACATGCAATATGATCCGTGCATAAATTTAAACTAATCTATATGAATGCAATGCGAGAACCGTCCTAAACAGAAACTTCTATTATCGTGAAGCACAGATTTATTTGTCTAAGTCCAAGCGAGTTCTATAGGAACAGATATTCTATTAGGGGCTTTGGACCTAATGCTACCTGGCTCAATCAAATAGAAACCTAAATCTAGGGCTCAAGCACAAAAATCCACGTGAAACAAAATAAAATAAAGCGATAAAAATAAAACACGGTGAGGTCCCCCAAGTGCACCGGCACTTGGTGAAACAGACCCCGAAATATGTCAAGTGTCCAAAGTCCTAAAATTTATTACAACTTATGACAAGAATGATAATGGAATAAAATGCTAAAAGTCCTCAAAGGATCCTCCAAATCTTCTGCTCCTCTTCTCCTACGCTCTCCTGCTGCTCGATGAAGAAACGATCCGCCTCCACTTCGCTCGGGTGTGCCGGCGCTCCTAGGAATGCCGCCCTCGCTCGTCGGGCCCTCGCAAGAAAGAGAGAAACAAAAGATATGTCAGATCACAGTTATGCAAAATATATCAGATAAAACGAAGTAGAAAAATCAACCAAGTAAGGAAAAACAAATATATACACAAACCAAGAGCAGAAGGCAAAGAGGACCTAACTACCCTCGCCGTGCCTCCCCGGCAACGGCGCCATTTTGATTGGCCGTTTAACTCACTCGGGTTTTATTCTATTGATAGATAATGTCGTTGTACCCAAAGAAAAACCGACTGAATCAAACAATTATTAAATCCAAGTCAAAGAAATCAATGAAGATGATGGATTTTTGCTATTTAGTTATTAACCTGGTATAGCTCCCAAGGTCGAACTCAAGGAGGCAACAATTATTGAGCAAGGGTTATTCAATCAAAGACAAGCAATGAATTAAAAGAGGTAATCTAAACAAGCTACTCTTGGGTTTTTGAGAGTTTTTATGTTTTTATTTTTATTTTATGGAAGCCAATTTTTTTATGAGTTTTTGAATTATTAAAAATAGCAAATCAAAACAATTTGCAAAATAAAAATTATTTGGAGATAGAAAACACTAACAGGATCTTAATCGGATTTTTATAAAATTTTTGGATGCAGAATTATATTTATTCCATGCAATATAGATAAGCACATAAATCTGGAAATGCAAGGACTGTAATGTTATTCCTAAAAATATTTCGAGTGAATTATAACAGAGAAGGAACGTAGGGTATGTGTGCAAATTCGCAACAAATGATATGCCAATCACGTGAGTTTGAATTAACCAAGTGATGTGTGTAAATACAAAGAAAGGGGGGGAGAACTTAGAAAAATACCCAGCAGCTATCTTTAACTCATGTGCAACGCCCGTGGGATTCTTAAAATGTGATGTGTTCCTTGCTCTGACTTCGACAAGTGGCGCGCGTCCCTTAGATGGTATTGCGGATCGACGGCTGTTGTAAGTTATGGATCAGACATGTTCTTCCCCAAAGGCTACAGGCGGTGGGGCTGCGCCGCGATAAGGTACCGACGCGTTGTGTATCTGCTAACGATGTCGATTCATGAAGAAATCCAACGGCAGTCGTTGTTTCGTTCCTGCAGGTTCTCTTGATCTTATGCCTACGGATTCTGTATCATGCGGAGCTTTTCAATCGGCGGCGGCGATCTCCGTGATCGGCTTATAGATTCAGGTCGGACATGAAGTTGCGAGCAGTGATGGATCTTACATGATCAACGGGGATTCATTACTTTCCGATGTCTTCTATCACATTTCCTGGAAGTGGAAACCAATAATCAGATTCGTATCTTGTTCTGAGCAAATGGAATTAAAAAAATATAATATTGAAGGTAAAATTATCATGTGATTCTCGGTTGGATCTCTTGAATGAGGAAGTTGTTCTGGTTCCCGATGGATTTAATAGCCCGATATGCAATATGATTGGTGGCGATGAGATCGTGGTTCATGTATAGCAGATCTCGATCTGATGATCTCTGTTCAGATGCCTTGTACTCCAGATAGGGCTCAAGTTCGTATCCAGATGACTAGATTAATTCCGTTGTTGCAAGTGATGCTATTTGTTTTCAATCTCCAGCTGCGGTTGAAGAATCACCAATGGTGGTGCTTCTCGGTCGACTTCAGAGATCTCCAGTTGATGTTTAGAATCACAATTTTGTGTTCTTCTCGCATCCAAATCGTCGATCCTGTAAGAGGTAAACACGACTCGAGGCTATAAACCTTGGTCCAAAACACGAAGAGGAGAGGTGAATGAAAGAGCTGCAATGATGCGGAGGAGGAGCTCCAATGATCCCGTGATCGGATCTGGAAGGTATGGGAGATAAAAGATGAAAGCGAAGGGGATTGAAAGTGAAATGGATTGGCGATTAATTGGTCGAGTTGGATTCGGCAACAAACAAACATTATGGATCTACGGCTACTGAGATCAAACGATAATCGAGCAAAATCAGAACGAAAACAAATCTAAGATTACCTAAATGGAGTGGATTGCCTGGGCTGAAGCTCCGAGAAGCTTCGGGTCGTTGCCTCGACGGCTCGGCGGTGCCGGAGGCTCAAGCTCGCGCGAGGCGGAGCACGGCGACGGAACGCCGGATCAGAGGCCCTCACGTCCTCTCCTCACTGCAACGAAGGTCGGCTGTCACTCACGAGGATCGGAGCTCCTTGGAGGAGGATGAAATGGCCAAAGATGGGAGGATGAAGAAGAAGGGCCTTATTTATAAGATGTGAAACATCAAATTTCAAATGAAAATTCGGCACGCGAATCGAGGCGGGAATTTTGAAATTTTATTTGGCCGAAGATGAGAGTTGTGCGCTCTTTATTTTGGTGAATAAATCAACTCGATTCGATTAAAGACCCGCTCTAGAAAATTCGGAGAAAATGCCTCGACGAGCAGTTTATTTGAGCTGAAGGAAGAAAAAGACGAAATAGGGAAAAAGACAAAACTGCAGATTAAATAAGAGATAAACAAAATAGATAGATAAATAAATGGTTTTAAATTACAAAATAATGAAAATAAATAATGTTAATAATTTAATAAATAATTTTATGGTGATTTTTAATAACTAAAAATAATTAATTAAATAAGGTAAAATAAATAAGAACCTTTATTAATAGGTATAGAATACATATATGATAAATACTTTATTTTATTTTTGATTATTTTCAGATTTTATAATTTTTATTTTTATTTTATATAATTAAAATAAATATATACAAAATATTTAAAAATACAATATGTGCACAAATAAATAAGAAAATAAATAAATAAAAGTATATACAATGTATACATATATACAAGTATACCCATAAGGTCCCGAAACCTACTTTTTGCATATTAACTCTGATTTTAGTGAAACCACTTTTATTTGATAGATATATTTTATAAAATGAACTTTAAAAGTGAGTACACTCAAATCGGAGTTCATATGGCTTAGTTATGAGGTTCGGAAGTTAGGCTTTACGGCTTTTAGATTTTGAGATTTATTAGTATTTATTCACAATTATTTTTAAATTACATTTTTGTATTTTTTATGTATTTTTATGAACATTTCAGAAAAAGAGTTAAGTTATTTGGAGTTACAAATAAATAGATAGAAAATAAAGAAGTTTTATACACATAATGTACATATATGCAAAGGGGTCCAAATGCCAAAACTAACACATTTTATTCCACAATTTTTTTGATATTTTTAATAAATAGTATTAATTATAAAATGAAGTTTAAAAGTGAGTTTGGTCAATTTGGAGTCTTCTGTAAATAGTTATGAACCTGAGAAGTTGGATTTTTAAGCTTTTTAGGTTCATTGTATTTATTTATTTATTAGTTAAATAATTTTTCTGATATTTTTATAAATTAGTATACATTATTACACACAACTTTCAAGAAGGAAATATTTTTATTTGAAGTTGTTTTATTGATAAATAGAATATGTGGAAATATGTACAAGGTGGAAAATAATGAATATATACAAGTGAGAATTGGTTTTCTTGATTTTTATAAGTTATGGACCCTATCTCCCCCTACTTTATTCTTGGTCGATCAGGTCAATTCTTGACCTTCTCTCGGGGTTCGGGTCAGTCTGCATTTATTCCATAAATACATCCTTTTTCTTTCTTTTCTTTTTCTTTTCTTCTTTATTCTTTTATTTTGGTTAAAAAGAATGATAAATATACATTATTAACAAATAGATGGTGAATGATAAATAATGAGAATTAGTGAATATGTACATGTGTTTTAATAAGGATTTTAGCTAAAATAAAAGAATAAAGATGATGAATCATGGATTCATCAGAGGGCTGGGTCGAATTATTGTTGCTGCTGGTGTCTGCCCGTGACCTGAGACAGGGCTGAGAAGTCGTCTGTGCCTCTTAGAGACACATGATCTGTGTCTTCAGGTCACTCAGTGTCTGTGCCATCTGATCGATCTGTGTCATGCCTTGGCACTACTTCTTCTCTATAAACTTGATCCGGTCCATCTTCTCACTGATGACACCCATATATGTGGCTGTCTACTCTGCATGTGCTGATGGCGCTGATGAAGTAGAAGGATTGGCATTGACCCGTGCTATCCTCTGATATGACACGGCCTATGGCTGGGGTCTCCCCTGAGTGTAGAGTCGGGTCTGGGACATCACCGTGTAGTTCTCAACCATCTCCTCGTAGATGAACCAGACTTGATCCTTATCCTTGGCGAAATATGAGCCCCCATAGGATGCATTCACTAACCCCTATAGCTCCGGTGTAAGCTCGCAGAAAAAGCTCTGAACAAGGTTAGGCTTGGATATGTCGTGATGGGGGCACTGGTCTGTAAGCTCTCGGAACCTCTCCCATGCCTCGTGGAATTGCTCATTGGGGAGCATGGAGAAGTTGTTGATCAAGGCCCTCGCTGCATTCGTCCGACCGAGTGGATAGTACTTGTTCAAGTACTCGGTTCGGAGCTGCTCCCAGGTGGTAACAAATCTCCCTAGATGCTTCAACCAGTTAGCTACTCTGTCTACGAGGGAGAACGGAAAGGCGATCATCCGGATAGTGTCCTCTTCCACATGTTGATCGTAGACAGTGTTGTAGATAATCTCGAACTCCTGGAGATGGAGGTGTGGCTCCTCAGTCGTGAGCCCGTGGAAGCGGGGAAGAAGCTGAATCGTCTGAGGGGGAACTTGAAGTCCCCCACAATCGCTGGCAGCACGATCCATCCATGAGTGAGAATCGATCCGGGGTTGTGCAACTCCTGCATCAGTCTGGCTGGTGCTGCCTGGACTGGCTCCTCAGGCTGATCTGGAACATCTCCCTCTCCTACGACTCTCCGCTGTTCTCTATCTGCTCTCAGTCCCTCCATCTCTCGGCGCATCTCAACCATGAAAGCTCCCTGATCTCGAATCTGTCTCCGCATCATCTCAAGGGAAGCTAAAAGGGTGTTGTTGATCGCACCCTGGTCCAGCACGTAAGTCTGCTCTGGTCTGGGACTATCGGTGCACTCCTCGCTACTGGCCATGGTCTCTACAAAGGCAAAAGACCCAAACTCAGGTGCTGATAAATCATCTGGCTGTTGTTCTCTCTGATCGAGCACTGGTATCTCAGAACTAGTTGTAGAAGGGTGGTCAAGGAGGAACAGGGTGGAATCGAACTCGGGTTCAGAGAGTGGGTCTCGGCTCTCATGAACCAACCTAGATGAGCGGGCTGGAGTGCTGTAAAGCGATGCAACCAAAGGCTGCATAAGGGATCTCCTGCTCATCATCTCGATCTGGCGAGTGAATGTAGATGAGATCTGGAAACACACAAGATGAGAAAGCAAACCCCTGATTCACCTACTCAACGCTGAGCTAAAGACCGTAAAGGTTCGGTCAAATATCTTGTCAATTTTTATTAGGTGATCAAGACAGTCTTTCAGATCGATTAAGCGAGCTGATAGGATTCCAATACTCTCAACAAACTATTCCGTATAAAAGGCTGGTAGTCTGCTCGGAAATCGGATGTGGCTCTATCCTAGTGTGCGGGTGATGAAACTCGATTTCATCATCTTAATTCGCCTATTTTAACCCCCTTGCTTAAATGTGTGTCAATAAAAATCAGATAAAGTCTTGTAATTATCAGAGTCATTGAATAAATTAAAAACCACAAAAAATGTCAAAATTAAAATCGTGGTATTTTTACCCTTAAAAATACCCTAAAAAATATTTGGTACTTTCATTTGACCTCATCTCCATTTTTGGTCAACATGAAACTTGTAGATCTATCGAGATCTACAACTTTCATGTTTTGAGTTTTTCCAAATTCGGCCATTTGACCCCTCAAAAGTCACTTTCTAACTTCTAATAATCTGATTGGGCCACGTGGCCCTTTCAGGTTGAGCCACGTGGCCGCATCTCCTCGCGCCAAGCTACCCGCGCCCAGCTGCCGTCGGATGAAGGCCTGGGATCCTTAATCACCACTGGTCGTTGCCATTGTGATATCCACCGTTCGATCATCCCCATATCACATCTTCACCACCCGCTAGCGCCTCGCCCATAGTCCGCCACGTGGTGCTTTGTGCGCCATTCGATCTCGCCTTCGCCTATTAATCTCCCCCATTCTCTAAGCCACATATATCGATCGTCCGATCATGTCCTCGAACCCATCACAACCATCCGCTGGCGCTTCGCCCCCAGTACGCCACGTGGCATTAGCTACGCCGTGCGATCTCACCCCATCGATCTGATCTGTACCATTCACTACCGTCCACTTCGTCGCCGTTGGATCATGAGATCCAACGACCACGAGGTCATCCCCTACCTCCGACTGGCCCTCTCTCCCACGTTCGCCATCTCGTGAACCTCCTTCCCCATTTCTTTTTTCTCCGCGTCTCCATCCACCATCTCCACTACCCGAAGGCCCCACGACCTTCCCCCATCATCCCTTATTGTCGCGAGCCATCACTCCAACCATACCAACCTCTCCACAACTCGATATCGACCACGCAAGTCACGCCTATCACCTCCAGAACTTCCATCTCCGCCACCTTAAATACTCCATCTCCTCCGCCTGCCACAATGGTCCACATGTACGAGGGGCGAGGCCCAGCCCTCCTCCACCTCCCTGTGATGGGGGGAAGTGGTAGGATCGAGCGAAGACGGCCTACGTCTCCGGTGTCGACCCGCCGCCTTCCATGGCGGCGTCGCGGTGCTTCTAGCTGCTCGAGCTGCCCCAAATGGCTGACGGGGTCCAGCGAAGACCCGGGGTTCACTTGAATCCCAATCCCAAGCCTCTGACCACCATGATTCTTCAGGTAAGATTCTCCTACTTCCTTTGTATTTTTGTTGATTTTTCACGTAATTAATCAGGCTCCTACACACAACCCCATGCTCCATTGAACCCCCCGCGAGCTCCGACTATCATCTGTCACCTTCGCCAGCTCCTCCGATCACCTTCGTCCTCCGTCAAAACCTTCATCATCCCAAGATTTCTCCTCCATCGGAGGCGGAGGAGGACCCACTAAGGGCTCCACTTCTTCAGCTCTCTCGGCCCTCCGTTCGCCTCAGTTCGCACGCACACACGCCTCGGCTATCATCTAACCTCTTTTGTAGGTGTACCAACTCCACTGGTCAGACCTCGGGCAGAGCCAAGCTCTAGAGCTCCACCTCCGGCGAACACGCATCGACAGTGAACTCCAAGATCCCCCGCGTCTTCTCCGAGCGTAGATCTTCATCGCTAGGTAACCAGTGGTCTTCCTCGACCTTCACCGAGCACTAAGGGGTGCGGAGGAGCTCCAGACCTCCCGTCGGAGCTCCAATCGCGCCGCCACCCTGCAAGGAAGGAGGAGATGCAGATGCTAATGGATCTCGCCTGCCGGCGGAGATCTAACGGCTCAAGAGCAGCCACGACGCTTACCCAGAGCGCGGAGACTCGGTGGGACCGAACCTCGACAGAGGCATTGATGAATCCACATTTCATCATCTTTATTCTATCATTTTGGCACCAAAAACCCTAGCAAATGCCTGTAAATAGCATTAAAATCATCATCTTAGCATTCATACATGTGCATCTAAACAGTGTATAAATTACTGTAATTAAGGCCAAAATTATAGAATAAATAAAGAAAAGAAAAAGAATAAAATATTGTAAATATTTTACGACCCAAAACCCCCGAGACCTAGGCATTTTGATGAATAGGTCGACAAGGAATAAAGTAGGGGGAGATAAGGTCAGGAACACAGCTAAAATACCTATACATGTTATTCATTCTTTATTCATTTTGGGACCTATTTTTGGTTCCACTTTTTACACTTCAAATAAAGAAACTTTGTACATGAAAGTTGTAGATAATAAAATAAAGAAAAATACAAAATTGATTTCACAGAAAAATAATGTACAGATAAAAAGTTATGGTCTGAATAAAAATCCAGAATGCCAACTTCCCAGACCCGTATCTCACAAATAAAAACTCCAAATGCAGCGTACTCACCTTTAATTGTATATAGAATAAAATAATCTATCCAATGGTGGTGGTTTCGCATTTGGCGAAGCTACGGTTTGAAAATTGGGTTTTGGACCCTCATTGTATAAGTGTACAGATTAAAATATTCACTTTATTCCTCATTCATTATTTATCCGATTTCATATTTTTAAAAGGTTGTAAATATTATTTATAATGATTATGTACATTAAAATCAGAATAAAAACATAAATAAAACTCAAAGAAAAATACTTGTATATATTATAATACATAGGTATAGTACAGGTATACATACATACACAAATAATACTTTCATTTTATTTAGTGTACAAAATAACTCAGAAAAATAAAATAAAAAGGTATTTATGTACATAAAAGTATTTTATGTTTTAGAAAAATGATAAATAAAAATAATAAAGATAAAATACACAAAATAAAAATAAAATACTTAAATATATAGATATATATACTATAAAGGGCATAAATGCAAACTTGTAAAAATACGTCTCATAAAAATAAATAAAAATCACAGAAAAATTCTTCATAAAATAATAAACATTTTTTATTTTATAACCTAACATCAATAAATTCATTTACTATTTTATTTTGATTTTTCAAATAATTTCTAATCTGAGTTTCCTGGTTGGTCCACGTGGACCAACCAGGCGCGGTCTAGAGTTGACCCCGGTCAACTCCCCCGACCAAAGCCTGCCACCTCTGACGCCCGCGATTTTGCCCCATTTTCAAGAAATTCTTGCGCTCGATCCGTTCGTCCTCACGCCTCGATCTCTTCTTGGGACTTCATCCCCGATCATCACTCTCCCACGCCATGTATCCGGATCCAGCCATATCTCCATCATTCGCGCGTGGAGCTCGCTTTAAGAAGACGCCATCGCCTCCTACTTAAACTGCCCGCCGTCTTCGAGCCCAAGTTTGAACCCTCATTAGCCATTAATCCTCCTCCCTGACGAGCTCTTCGTGTTGCTGGAGGTGACAGCTCCGCATCCACACCTTCAGGCGAGTCGAGGGGGCTCTGTAGCGGCTCCACCACCTCCGCCGACCACCGGCGTCGAGGTTCTTCTTCCTCAGGTAGTCCACCTTCGAGGCATCCATTATTTTCACTCCTTTTTATGTCATTTATTCCCCTTAGCTTCAGTATCAAAAATCCCTAAAAAAAATCCGAATTCCATCGATCAAATCGACCTCCCATCGCTCATCGCCGGAGCGCACCTCCGGCCGACATCTCTTCGCCGTCCACAGACCACCTCCGACCTCCATTTCGCCTCCGCGGGGTCCAGGCAACTTGCCCTGGACCCTCTCACCTTGTTTTGCAGGTCAAAGCGCAGTCAACGTACCTGGAAGGCATTTTGCAGTTCTCGCCGGAGATACCTGGAGCTCCGAGCTCCGCCGCCCTCGCGCCAGCACATCGACGCATCTCCGACGAACCTGAGCCTCCCAGCACATAGTCGGACCTTCCAGGAGCCTGCAGCTCCATTTTGGAGCCCATCCACCGTCTGAGGAGCGAGATCGGAGTCGGGGAAGTTCGCCTCCGCCGGTCTTCTTCCCCGTTCTTCCTCCTCGCTTCTCCACCGTCCGATTGAGCCGCAGCTCCAGTTCGCGTGACGACCGTCCGATCTTCCAAGCCCGTCCACCGTCAGATCTCTGACTGAGATCTAATCCCAGACGTCAACGCCAACCGTTATCGGCCGCTCTCGTGCTGCCACGTGGATAAGTGGCCCGCTTCCCGCCGTTGGATCGTCCATCGTCGCCAGCCGTTGGATGCGCGCCACGCGTCACCTGCAGAGCGCCTTAGCGAGGGTATTTTGTATTCCCACCCTCGCAACTTTTGTATTGACTTTTTAGTCTTTAAACTTTCGTTTGTAGTTTAAATATTTTGTAATATTTGCAAGGAGGCCCCCAGACTTTGCTTATTTGCACCGAGGTCCAATCTACGTCACCTCACGTGCCCGTGCGCATGAGGGGGCTGGGTATTTTGCAGGGACCCCCCTGGGGTTTATTTATTTCGCTTAAGTCCATGAATGTTTGCTTTAAGTTGTAATATTTTGGAGAAACTGCATTGAACCCCTTGGAACTTTGTGATATTGCAAAAATACCCCTTCCAGGCGCGTGCGAGTCATGCACCCTGGTGGGTAAATTGCTCAGATACCCTTGCGGGTTTTGTTATTCATATTTAATCCTTGAAATGCAAGTTTCAGTGTAAACTTTTGTGGAAAAATTGCGTGTATGCCCCTGGATGTTTTAAATATTGCACATATACCCCTGCCAGGACTGTTTAATGTTTGGATGCTTGTTGTATTTATTTGAATGATCATTTTAAGCCCAAAAATTCCACAAAAATAGACTTAAGCATCTGGACATGTGTACTTTAACGCCACATATTTAGTTTTTGATTTTATTTTATTCGCACATTTATTAAAAATCAAAAACTTGCTTTTTGTGCACTGTCTAGCTTCGAAAATACCAAAAAAATAGTAAAACACCTCCAAAAATTCCAAAAATACTACCTAGTGTCTATTTCATCATCTTTTAGTGTCAGTCCAAAAACCACTAAAAATTTCAAAAGGAAAACCTAAAAAAATTCGAAAAGACTCAAAAACTCCAAAAAATATATAAAATCAAGGAAAACTCTAAAAAATACAAACTCAGGTTCTGTTTGTTCCTCATTTTGTTCTCATTATTTGAAAAATAGTGTGAAAAATTTTGATGGCTATTTGATATTTTTAACTTCCATTTTACTCACAGCCAGCATATTTTGCACTGTTTTGCTTAATTTCAGTATTTAAAAATACCAAAAACACCTTGAAAATTTTCCAAAAATCACAAAAACAGTAAAAAACCCTAAAAAGACCAAAAACAATTTGTTTCTGAATTTTTGGTAATTTTTACTTAGTTTTATAAATATTCTATCTTGTCTTTTGTTCCATTGTCTTTAAATTCCAATATTGAAAAAAAAAAGAAAAATATAAAATATAAAATTATAAAAATCAGAAAATCAAAAATCAAAATACAAAACAAAAAAAAATTAAAATAAAAAAAAATTAAAAATTAAAAACCCACAAAAATTGTAGTTGCTTGCTTGCTTAGTGTAGACACTTTACATACACACATACTGGTGCACATTTTTGTGAATTACCCTGCTTGCTCCCTGTGTTCGAACTCTCTGCATACTTGTCACTATACACCATTTGTGCAGAGTTAAAAATATATTTTAACTCCACATTAGTTCTAATTTGTTGATCTTTATAGTGGGTTAATTGTTGATTAATTTCGGATTTCATTGAGAGCCGCCACAGCGACGAGTGTCTCCGCCTTGTGTGAGACACCAATTTAGACTCTCTCGATTTTCGTGATTATCAGGCATCCTCGAGCTGCCACGTGGCCCGAGCCACCTGCTACGGCCATCTGACCCTACACCGAACCTCGCCCCCATCCGATCCTGGACTCACGTGCCTCACGCACGTGAGGGTTGGGCTTTTTGCATCGGCACCATCGCAACTTTCTCATATTGCAAATAGGTCCTGGAATCACGTACCGACCATATGCATAGTTGGTATTTTGCATCTATACCCTCGCGGGTTTTCATAATTGCAAAAATACCCCTGTGTGTGTGGGCTAATTACAAGGAAGGTCCCGAACTTTCTTGTATTTGCATTTTAGTCCCTCTCAAGGACCTCTTTGTTAGTTATCTTTCATGTTTTCTTACAGTTATGCCCTTGTCTTCTTTCATGCATATCTTGAGCATCGTATCTCTGTTTTAGTTGATTTCAGTTTCATTTCGAAGATTACTTGATGAACATTTTAATGGCATGTTTATTTCGTATTTAGGATACTGTGATTTTTATGTATTATTGTAATAGCCAAGTGTATCGGATTGCTTAATCTTATGCCTTGTTCAATTTATCCATCAAGTTTGTCACTCGAATTACATCTGAAATTGACTAAGGTTTAAAATTGCTCATAATTCTGACCTAGGGCATGTTTGCATTGCATTTCATCGCATATATTGCATGATTAAAAAAATAAAATAAAAAATACATAGATTCATGTTTATTTAATGCATACAGGCTTGTCTTCATGCATACATTGACCTATTGTTCTCTAACTCAACACTTAATAAAATCGATAATAGTTTGAATATCACGAGAGAGGCTCGTGTCCATGAGTTCGACCTTGGTTACTTACCAAGTAAAAATAAAAACATGTGATTTTATTGACATATCAAATCATATGGTCTTTGACGGACCGAATCCAGCCCGGCTGCGACGAACTTCAAGTGCTACTTATGCACTCGGTTCGTCAGCGGGTCACTCTATCGCTCATCCAAACCAAACAATGAGGGGTTACTCTCCTCAAGACAGATTTTTAGGTGAGGTGTCTTTTAGGGTCAAGTGTGTTTAGCAGTCTCAATTTTATAGTTTTTGTTTTTTAGATATTTTTCAAGCAAACAGCGCCTAACGAATTTTTCGATTCTCCTGGTTATTTAAGTCCAAAAATTGGGAGAGAAGGCGAAAAAGCCGGTGCGCGATCAAATACGATGATGCATGCAGAGTAAGAAATGCGTACCTGACTCCAGCTCTCTACATGCAGGGTGATCCGTGCATACAAATAAAGACAGAAATAAAACTACCTATATGATGCACGAGGAAAACGACCTTAGACGAAGCAATTCTACACGTAAAGCACAGTAGTCGGGTAATCAAACTAAAGTCCTGAGTCCGATCTTGGGAACCACTCGGTATCCGCCACAACGGATCATGCACGCGCTGTATGTGGTTCCTCACGGCACGTGGAGTCGAGCCTTATTAATCCGACTTTTTCTTAGTGAGTTAATTAATTAGGTCCAATTATCGAGCTATATGTACATGTAGATAATTAGGGTTGGGCCTTAATTAATTAAGTCACAATCAGATAAAATACTACGACTAAGGTTAAATCCTCAAAAATCATATAAGCAGTAAAAAGGCGATAAAAATCAAAACCGGCAAAAACCGTGGTGAGGTCCCTCGAGCACACCGGTGCTCGGCGAAACAGACCCCAACAGTCACCACAAAAGTCTGAGTATCCCTGTTGGTCCTGTATTATTACAATAATATAGTCTGAAAAAGAAACTAAACTAAGCTAAGCTAAATCTACAGCTAGACTATTCTCCTGAACTCCTGTTCGCCTTCCTCGTGCTCTCCTACTGCTCTATACAAAAAAGAGCCGCCTCTGATTCCTGCGGTTGCGTCGGCTTCCCGAAGAAAGCTGCCTCGATCCTCAGGCCCTCGCAAGAAAAGTAAACAAGAGATGTGTCAGAGACATATTATTATAGAAATGTGATAAAATGGAATATGAAATTATTGCTAGAAAATGCAAGCAAGTGGAAAAATGAAAACCAACTACTAAGACGTGCTCCCCGGCAACGGCGCCATTCTGATGAGCTGCGAAAATCGAGAGACTAAGGAGAGAAGGTATCAATGGTCGTTGCGACCTCAACCCCTCGATCAGGCTCAATCAAGAAAAATCAGACCACCAAATATGAAGAAAATCAAACAAGTCAATCCAATAGCGGTCTAGCTATTTATTTAACCCCGTATAGCTACCAGGTCGAACTCAAGGAGCACGGATTGGCTAAGAGCCTAGAAGTAGTATGAAATCAAAATAAAAAGATAAAATGTTTTTTTGGTGGATTTTTTAGTTTTAATTTTTTTATGATTTTTAATTATAAAGAAAATATAGAAAAAATGGGAAAGAGTTACAAACAACAAATTATTCAACACACCAAACCAAGCCAGAAAATTGGACTTGTAACAAAAATAGGGGTTTTTGAATTTTTAAAAATATAAAATGAAAACAAAAATGTCCCAAAAATTTAATGAAATTTGTACACCGTGGCAGGGGCCACGTATACAAATTTCACGTGATTTGGAGTCAATTTGCTATTTTATTCAACCAATGAAACATGCACAACACACATGGACTGAAATGTAAATAAAACTAGTTTCCAGGACCAATAATTAACAAGCCTTAAAAGTACAAGGGGCCGACTATAAATTTCACGTCAATTCCAGCACATGTCCAAACAATCACGCACAGGGGTATAAGTGTAAATATATAAAACTATTCAATCAAAGCATAACACTCATAAACCCTGAGAGCATACATGCAATTGTCTCAGATATGCATGTGACGAAGCACATGCATCCACAAAAAAGGACTAAAGAGCAAATAAGAAAGACAACAGGTCTGATATGTAAATTGTCTACAACGTGCTAGTTATTTAATAAACTAAACTAAAATAGAGAATAACTGCAGGAGGTATGGCGTAAATTACCCAACCAAGATGCGTACAAGTCACGTGGTGTCCAGGTGGCGCTCGATGAGTGGACGTGAATTTACGGTGCTGGCTCTGACACCTGGATGATCTGATGGCTCTGACGAGATGGCGGACATGGACCTACGTGGTCGTTAGATCTGTTATCTAACGGCCTGTCAAATGCAGGGCATGGATGGCTCGGATGCAGACTGGCAAGTGGGCATGATCCGACGGATCCGAGAGGGTCTGGAAGAACTCCTCTCTGGCGAGCTTTGCCGGAGGACTGGAAGTGATCTGAGCTGCTGATGGACGATCAGAGGGAGGGGTTCGACTCACGTCGACCCTCCGCGTCTGGTATCTATGGTGTATGGAGCCTCCAACGGTCCGATCTTCGGGACAGGTGATGCAACCTGGGTTGGCTCCAGCGAGGGTGATGTAACATGAGCAGGGGGCAATTGGGCTCTTATGGACCTGCAAACGAAAGCTAATGCTCGGAGGGTCACTCCGGCGGGGGTTGTTGGACACAAGGCTTAGTGAAGCGGCGTGGAATGGCGGAGGACGCCTCCGGCGAAGGCGGAGGAAGGAGCCTAGCTCAATCTTGGCTCGATTAGCCACGCTCGAGGTGATCAGGTGATGGGAGAAGGGTGACGATGGAGCGGAGCTTCGATCTGAGCGGCTAAAATGATCGGTGGAGCTCCGACCACTTGGTCGGAGCCGACGGAGAGGAAGATGGAAAATCGGGGATTCCTAGAACTAGGGTCGATGAAAGATTCACCTAACGACCGAAAGTCGATCCTGAGCTCCAGGAGGGTGCGGTGAAGGTGGTCGTCGCCTCGACCGAGCTGCGGTGGGCTGGGAGGCTCTTACGTGGCGGCTCTCCGGCCACGTTCATCGAGCGTCGGCTACAGGTGCCTAATCCGGCCACCAAAGAGTGGTTCCGATCGCTGTCACCGAGAGGAGTCTCTCTAGGGTGGATTTAGGGCTTGCGGCGTGAGCTGGGGAGATGGGGATCAGAGTTTAGGTTTTATAGGATGTCCCAGGCGATGGTGAAGAACGGGCACGGGCGTGCAATCCAAGGTTGATTCGATCCCTCCTAGGGATCCGCAGGGATGTATGATCCATAGAGAACAAGCGGGTGGAGAAATCGGGGCAGAAGAGTCTCATATCTGCTCCAGAAAATTTGGAGGAATCAGGCTGGTGAGCAGGATCCGTGAAGAAAGGTCCGAGGGGGAGAGTTAACCGGGGGTCAACAATCCCCCGTGGACCAATCACATAATTCCAAGGTCAAAAATAATTGGAAAATAAATTAAAAATCGAAAATGATTTTATTTAAAAATATTTTCAACATGAAAAATGTTTATTTATTTTCAAACTATTTTTTGTAATTTTTATTTATTTTTTTGAAAAATAAATTAAGGTATATACATTATATTATATTATGTGCATATATAAAATATATATTTATTTTTGTTTTAATTTTTATTATATTTATTTTTGTACAAATATTCTATATTTTATATTTTATTTATTTACAACATAAAATTTAGAGCATAAAATAATTTTTATTTTATTTTTATGGTTTATTTTCAAGGTCTAAATAAATAGGTATCTTATTCATATATACATGGTATGTACAATGTGAAGAGAGAAATATTATTTTATTTTTGTATTTATTTTATTTTTTTCATTTTCATTTTATTTTTAGAAATATATACAAATTAAGAAAAACACATTTTTATTTTTATTTTTGAGAAAATAAGTTATGTATATATAAGAGGTATGTACAAGGATGAGTGGCCCTATCTCTCTCTATTTATTTTATTTGGCGATCAGACCTAGGTTGAACCCTCTCTTGGGTTCAGGTCACTCAATATTTATTCTAAATATTTCTCTCTTTTTCTTTATATCTTTATTCTTTTATTTTTGCACAAATACATGCTAATTATTCATATTTACACAAAGCATGCATTTTGATAACTTATTGTATTTACAATCATATACATAGTATTTTCCCAAGATATCTAGCTAAAATAAAAGAATAAAGAGTGATGAATGGGGATTCATCAATCGACATCTCACTTAAATTTTTAATTAAATAAAAACCCATGATTTTCTCATCTCAACACTCGTATGCTGAATAAATGAGGGTCGGTCACGTTGCTCCTCCAATTGAATGGGTACCTACAAGGAGAGTCATGATAGTCTCGAACAAGACGAGCTCAGACAAAGATCACATGGACTGCGAAGTGGATGACATAGTCGAGGCGGTGGAGGAGGAGGTGGGGCAGAGGAGGAGGAGGTGAGGGACGGTGGGGGAAGTGAGAGGCGGAGAAGTTGAGGATGCAAACTAATAAGCCTTGTGTCTAAAAAGTTAACTTTGATTTGGCAATTCGAATGGATAGCAACTAACATAAAAGGCATAAGCGATAATGTTGCAGGAAATTAGGAGCACAAAAACAGGAACACAACCGATCAGGTGATAAAAACCCTATATTAAATTAGGTCTAGGCGTTCTTTGCGGCTAACATTTCGAAATCGTTGCCCGCATTGAAAACATAGCGAAAAGATCCAAAGGCAATGATACGTGTCACATCTTTGTGCATGAAGCTTGATTGCCTTTTAATTTCTAAAAACACAACATATCAAATCACGCTAATTAGAAAAAGGTGGGACAAGTTGCCCGAATGGTATTCATCTCTTGGCTCTTGATGTCTTCAACATCTTTCGTGCTTACTGTGTCCGGTACCGGAGGAGTCTGACGGCACAACAAGGTGGTCGGTCAATATATAAAGAGGAAGACACAGCTTTCTCAGGCAACGCATATCTGCCCAACAGCATTTAATAACCATTTAATCCGCGACTCAGATCTGTGGAAAAGTTCCCAAAAGAGAGAAGTTCCCAAGTTATTCCTTGTTAGCAAGTCTGGCCACTTGCTCTGTAATGAAAGAGACATTGTTTTCTAGGGCCAAACCAGTTACCTAACGTCATTAATATGCCAAGATCATTACATCTCTGCTAGGAAGGAAACAGCTGTCCCTTGTCCGCAACAAATGTCAAGGTGCCCACACTCTGTAAAGCGGGCATGGCCTGTCTCCTCCGAGATGCATCTCATCTGGACTGTGGATTTGCGTTCATATTATCCTGTCCTATCCTATCCTTGAAGTGGTTTATTGAAAATAGTTACCTGGACTTTCAATGTCGTGAGTTGGCTCCCAACTTTCTGAAATCATATTGTGTACGTCGTTGTACTTCTGGAAGCCATGAGGTCAACCTCTTCCCCTAGCTTCTATCTTGACATGTACATTTGATTTGCCTGAGCACGGAAAAATCACCTTGATTCCGCAAGGTGGTAATCATGTTTAGGGAGAATCTGCACTTGTATATCTACGCAGAGAATATGAAATATACGAGAATATGATCAGATCGGAACCCGTGGGATTTCTAAAATAGGTTATACTTCGATATAGAAAGGGCTACCAAAAACTTGCCTATTGTTGTCTGTTTTCTACCAACTGAATATTCGTCTTTTACAGCATGTGAAAGGCCGCAGTGGTTCTTGCTTACTATACGTATAGTTCTGTTTTAGCTTTAGTTTTAGTCGTTAATCACATGTTATAGTGGAGGTGCATGAAAGCGGAGAAGACTCACATCGTCGCCTTCACCAAAGCCACAATCATCAACGACATGCTTAATCACCTATGCATCCAGCCATCACCAACCTTCACCAGTCGTTAATCACCGCTAATATTAGACAATGTAAAGCACAGGGCCGTCCCTGGGCCTTGTGTCGCGGTGCAATGGCCCAGGGCCCCGCAATTTCGGGGGCCCAACTCTAAATTAGTTATATATAGTTAATTTTTATTATTTTTATTTCAAATGCTAGGGATGAAAATGGATCATATACGGATTAGAGATGTATATTTCTATATCTATATTCACTTCATCTTTATCGAATACGAATACAGATACGGATTTGATTCGGATATGCATTAAGGAAATCGTTTTCTTAAAAACACGGATACAGATACGAATCAGATATTTATCGAATCTGAATATGGATCGAATAAAGAGCAAACCCGGATACAGATTAAATAAAGATCTCATCCAAATATGAACCAATGAAAGAGTGAATCCAAATATGGATCCAATAAACATGGAATCCAAATACGAGCTATTAACGATCACATATGAATATGAATTGTTTAATCAAAAGTTTACAATGACTTTAAAAATTGATAATATATATAAATAACTTGCATCGTAACAAAAAGGAATGTCGAGGTGACATGCATTCTTAACCAGAAGCAAAAGGGGATATAGTTTCGTAACTTTTGTTCGTGTCCATCCTCAAATAAATGGAAATTTGTTAATATCATTGATATATTGTATTATATAATATATAATACTAATATAATAACATAGGGTTGTGTCTTGTATTATATTAACTAATATATAAAATAATATTGAATGTTTTATTATGATATACGGATCCAGATCCGGATATTCAAGCCATTACCATATCTGCATCCATATTCGAAAAATTTTGCAATCCATATCTATATCCGATCCGTACTAGATTAATATTTGGATACGGATATCCGTATCTGGTGATTTTTTTCAAATATTGTAAGCGGATATTCGGATATATCCGTATTCATTTTCATCCCTATCAAATACCAATCCAATGTCTAAATGGCTACACATATCCATTAATTATTTACAGTTGCATATGTCATTTGACTCTTCATATTTCTAAATGCCTAAAAAGCCTTTGGGTTCCCCAATGTCACATTAATATCTTAAAAGTTAAGACCCCACATTGAACTTAAATGTGTCCTTTGAAGACAAATATGACCTCCTATATACTCTTGTGATTCGCAATTTCTGCCACTGCTCCAATTTCTCGTGTTTCAATTTATGACTAGTTGTTGTTGTTGGGCACCCATAAATCATGGCCTCAGTTAACGGTATTTTTGATAATTGTGCATTGTAATTTTTTCCTTTAGATCCACAAATCATGGTTATTTTTTGGATTCGCACATCTTCTCACCATATTTGTGTATTTGTAAATCATCTCTTATTTTTTAAAAAAAATACTAAATTGAATGTTATTACATATTGTAAGGGATTGGGAATGCGGCGTTAACCACTTGAATTGTTATCTTTTTTACAAAAAAATTATCTCTCATTGTTCAACCACATGGCATACGTTTCCTTTTTCAAAGTTTTTATTGTCATTATAATAAGTTTTACATTTGTGGTAAGAGTATTTTATGGTTGGATTGTGAATAACCATCAAATAATCTTTTTAGGTTACTTATTTTGATTTTCGTAAAACTAAATCTTTATTATTTAATTTAGGTTTCAAGACTAATTCTAGTAGTGATTGAGAAGTTATTTTATTAATTTATATGTTTGGATCTTGGACTGTTAATAGAAACTATCAGCTTGGCCTGATTACCACTATCAAATAAAAAATCGATGACTTGATTATTTTTCTATAACTATTATTTTATTGTCTATTAAAGTCATGTATTATTTTTAGTGTAATTAATTATTTAGTGCTTCTTGCTTGAATATTATTATTCTCTAGCCATATTTTTTCGGTCGATATGATATGAAAATTAGACATTAAGAGATGAAACTCTTAATTTTTAAATATTTTTATTATTTTAGTCAATAGATATATATGCTTCTGTGCTTGAACATTCTCAAAAATACTAACTTAAAAATACAATGCCGTACATTTTTTTGTTAGCTATTGCCATAGCTTTTGTTTGTATTTATGTTCCTTGAGTTGCATTATATCAATAGATGTCTATATTGATTGTAGAAATTATTTTTTATAATTTTAATTTATTAGTTATTGTTTGAAGATCATTGATCATAAACATACATAATTCTTTATAAAATTTAAAGAACTTTAATTATAAGAAATTTACAAATTAAAAAATTTAAATTATTTTTTATAGGGGCCTTTTTCTTCTCTTTTGCCTAGGGCCCATGAAATGTCAGGGACGACACTGGTAAAGCACCATACAATGTTTACAAAGGCAGTGCAAATTTTATAAAGAAGCCTTCTATTTTGCAGAGCACGACATTATCCCAACATTAGCTAAAATTATGATTGCGTGTTAAATAAAAGAATCATAAGTTATTAACAAAAGATGACAAACATTAAATATAACTAAAACTTAAGTTGTTAACAAGTTAATTAAAACCCCTTTTGGCTAAGTGAGATGGTTTAAACCACTACATTTAGAAATAATAATCAGGACAATGGATATTCCTCCAAAAAGGAAAGACTTTACCTCATCTCAAGGGCCTCATATGTGTGTGTGCATGCATGTGCGCTTGTTCATTTTGTTTTAAGGAGATAATGATATATGAGTAGTTTTATTTAATAAAATTATTAAATATGTTTTACAAATCTATGCTTATTTATTGGTATTAATACTTATTCACAAAATGTTGTTATGCTTTTTAGACCAACACATAAGTATAAAGTAGATGGATTCTAGATTCATCATACATCTAATTTCTCTAACTCTAGTTGTTAATGTCTACAAGACCTAGTAACTGAAGGAAGGTTTTTATGCATCATATATCATGGAAGTATGTAGATCGAATATATGATGACAGTCTCCTGAGGATCCGGGTACTCGACTAACTCCACACATATACATTCCTACATTCGAAATTCATAGCTATAAATGTAAGCATGAGAAAATAGCACACAAAGACTGGAATTAAATTTTCATTTGCATTTCCATTCAATGTAATATCCATCGATACATTACAACTCATGTCCACAAAGCATCACATGTATGCATGTCAAAAAGTGGGTCCATATATACACATTACATATCACATGTGTCTCAAAATGCTACAAGTAGTAAAAGCTACAATAAGATTGTGCCACGAAGGAACTATAGCTACATAAAAGTGTGACTCCAAGTCCTAGATGCTCACTGTTGTGGCTGCTCCCGAGAACCTACGGATCTAAAGTAAAGGTACGTTATGAGTAAAGTTGTCCAGTATAGTGTTAAAACTACACAAATAAGTTGCTAAGAAAGTGTACAAAAGAAACCAACTGGGTTTATCATTCTCACCAGGAAGACAAAACTCTTATCTTTATTATTAACTTGAATAATACAACCTTCGCGGATAGTTTGCGATCTGTGTTAATGTGGGATCTCACATTATGACTCTATGTCATCAACAAAACCTTAGACTTGGGATGCCTTCATAGACATGCGATGGGTTACAATGCATTCTAACTAATTTTCCAATACTCCCACTTAGCTTCTCTTAACAAACTGTAACTCCATATTAAACCCCCAAGTATTCCACTTGATTCACCATAACCCTAATTCCTCAATCAACTTCCAACCCACCAATCATCGTGAACCTTTCAAGTCCACTGTCCATGTGTAAGAGTCCACGGTGGCATTGGGCACGAGTCAAGGCACCGATCACTAAGATCGAGCCAAACCATAATCGAAATATCCATGACCATCCCAATCCTCCTTATAAACAAGAGACTTGTGTTTCAACCTTAAGTTTATTAACCACATTTCCTGGAACTCCTCTCTTAGTGCTCCCACCCAGAATACCAACCAATGATCTACACCAACTAATATATGAGTGTTAACCCTAAGTGAAAAGGTGAAGCAATAGACCACCAGCCATGACTACTTGACACACACTCGAAGTACTGGGTAGAAGGCAAGCCAAAACTGAGGCCAAACACCCTTAGATTGGTACCTCATTGTGCCGAGAAACACGTTCCCCAACCCACGTAACTATAGGGTTTGTGGCATCTAAGATCCTACCTAGGGTATTAATGGTTCATGTCCCTCCCTTGACGACATCTACTTGACTACCCCCATGCCACTTAAGAAGAAGATCATTGTGACATAAAAAGGAAGGGCACAACAAGAAGGTTATCCGCATGCTACAAGTTATATATACGGATCCATAAATCTCCCTTGATTGTTTGAATGATACTCAAAATGCTCTCAAATCACCAAGGTTCGTTGCATTGACTTTAAGTCACTTTATTCGCAATGGACCCATATCAACCATTTATCAACTTTTTCCATTAATCTATGCACTTATCATATATTACAATATCCTAGATGACCCTACATCTTTTTAGTGTCAATTTATATCAAATTTTAGGTCTATATGGGTCCATAGTACCAGATGATCGAGAGCTAATCACGCACGTTTGATCATTTTGTGCCGGCATGATCGATCAACTTTCGACGCATGATCGGTCAGGCATGATCGATCATCTGCCTAGACAGTAGTCGGATTCATTTCTAATGATGTCCACAAAGCTCCTCCAATTGTGAAACAAATTATGCCTCCTTATTCCACCTGTTACCCATGTTACAACCATATTTTTATCATTTCCATGCATTCATCCATTCCATGGGAAATCGTGAAAAGGTGTTACAATACGAAGTGGTTTTTGGCCCAAAATAAGTCAAATCACGATTCTGATACCGGCTATGTATTCTAAATACTATACATGACTCATTATATAGAAATTATGTGGATCCGAAAGGAAGAGGAGGGTGAAATCCTTACTTACAAAAACCCTCCCCCGTGACTGTCCTTTGACCAGAAAAAGAGTTCTGCGTTGTTTCGTGGAAAATGGTTGTGTCCATGATGATATTCATGTTGAGGCTTCGTGATGGCATATTGGGGTGTCCAATCGGTGGTCAGAAATTCGCTCCGGTGGTAGAGCTTTGGTGAGGTGGTGGTGGCTCAGCCAAAGTGTCTAAATGGTCTGACCACTCATCCCAACCCTCTTCTTTAATTGAGGCTCACCCATAAATGGACCCAATTCGGATACATATCCATATAGCCACAACTCATCAGTATTTTATATGTATCTCCCTCATACGATCTCTGATTTTGACGTTCTTGAACTCGTTAGAATGTTCTTGATAAGCACTACAAGATAGTGTGGTAATTTGTCTGATTTCATTACTGGATAAGAGTAAAATTAGATAAAGTTGGGTTTTGATATAAGGGGTCTCACATCATAAAAATCTCAAAGGAAGTCTTGTCCCTGAGTCTATTATCACCTTAAAACTTTTTCCAATCCAAACCTTAATGCATGAAAATATCAAAGACAAGTAATCCCATAAAAATCTCAAGGAAAGCAAACCCCATAAAAATTTTAAATGGAAATTAACTAGGATTTCGATTCCATGCCTGCAAATAGATGAGGATATATTTCCCTCATCTGCCTCATGCTCCCATGTCGCCTCCTCGATGTCTTGATTCCGCCACAGGATCTTGACTAAAGAAATCTCACTCGGCCTCAATCTCTTGACTGCATGGTCTAGTATCTGAAAGGGCTCCTCAAGGAAGGAAAGGTTTTGCTCCACCACCAATTCCTCATAGCTGATCATGTACTTAGGATCTTGGATATACTTCTTGAGATTCGGCATATGGAACACATCGTGAATGCCTTTGAGGTGTGGGGGGAAGGGTTATTTTGTAGGCCACCTTCTTAACTCGAGCAAAGATCTCCAAAGGTCACATAAAACACAATGAAAGCTTGCCTTTAACTTCGAATTGTTGAACATCCCTAACCAGGGATACTAATATAAATACGAGGTCCCAAACTTGAAACTCAAGGTGTCAACATTGTTGGTCGGCGTAGATCTTCCTACGGATCTGCGTGGTTAGCAATCTTTTCCTGCCCATATCTACGACTCGAGAGGCCTCCTCTATGACTTGCGGGTTGAATAAGATGTTATCACCCACTTTTTTCCAACATAAGGGAGTTGTACATATCCTCCCATACAAGGCCTCGAAGGGCACCTTCCCTATGTTTCCATGGTCACTATTGTTGTATGTGAACTCAAACAGTAGAGGATAATCCTTCCAGGATCATATGCACTTAACAATGCGTGCTTACACTAAATCCTCCAGAGTTTGAATGGTCCTCTCGGATTGCCCATCTATCGATTGATGGTAAGTTGAACTAAGATGTATCTCGATCCTCAAAGATCTCAAGAACTCTCCCTAGTAGTGTTATGTAAAGCATGAATATCTACCCGACACTACCTCCTTGGGTATCCTGTGTAGTCGAATGACATGCTAGGTGTATAATCTGACCAGCTCAACCAGAGTACATGTCATATTGATCAGAATGAGATGGGTTGACTTGATCAATCGGTCAACGATACCCAAATCATATCCTAGTCATATGGAGTGTACAATAATGATGTGATAAAATCCATGGAATTGCTCTTCCACATCCGTATCGAGATAGAAAGAGGTTGTAGAAATCTAGGGGGTCTCTAGTGCTCAGTCTTCACCATTTGATAGGTAAGGCATCGGCTAACATGCTCAACTATGTCCCTCTTCATAACCTCGAACCAAAAGTGTTGGAGGAGGTCTCGATACATCTTGGTGCCACCTGGATGGATAGAAAGTCTTGAACTATGCACCCTATTCAGAATGTCTCTCATTAGCTCCTCATCATCTGGGACACACATACGGTCCCATTTCCATAGGATGGATTCAAAGACTCAAATCCGTCGAACCCATCCTTCAGGCATTTGTGGTAAAAGTTATGTATCCTATGGTTTATCTATTGTGTTTGGACAATCCCATCCCACAAGCTATTGTACTTCATCGGTATGGTCACTACATTCAGATGTGCCCTAAAATGGATGACTATTCACTAAGTATAGTAAGCATATCCCAAGTCTGCAACCAAGTCGTTGAACCCTCTATGTGTAATTGTTTGCTCAACGAACCTACCACCACATTCCACTTATCGGGTTGGTAGGATATGGAAGTCGTAGTCCTTCTGCAGCTTCATCTACCTCTTTTTCCTAATGTTTAACTCCCTTGATGAATCCATGATTTATAATCTCAATATATCGATCTTAGAAAAATCCCTAAGTAAAATCTCAAATAAATGTCTCTAAAATCAATAAATTAATAAAATGATGCTTGTAAATAAAATACAAAATAAATTAATAATAATAAGCCATAGATAAAGGAATTTTTCACCTATAAATATATCAAAAATTCATGTATTTTTTATAATTTCATTTCAACTCCTTTTTGGCTAATTCTTTCTCTGACTTGTTTATAAAAATATACATAAAAATAAAAGAAATAAAAATATATTTCATCTTTAATATATATTCCTAGATCCCAAAGAGAAAAACCATAAAGTCAAACTTCCCAACCAAATTCCAGCTCCGTATGAACTCCAAATTCAGCAAACTCACTTTTAAATTTTAATTAGAAAAATATCTATCCAATGAAAGTGATTTCATTAAAAGCAGAGCTCGTTTGCAAAATATGGGTTTTGGGGCCTAGATGTACATTGTATATAATGTAAACATTCTTTCCTTCTTCATTTTTATTTTCTTTTAATTAATTACTAAAAATCCAAAAAATCATTGTTGTATCCCATTTTATTTTTGATAATCTATTTTATTTTTTGTTGTAAATATTTTATTCAAAATGCAAAAAAGATAAAAATAGAAAAGTAAAAAACATGTACATATTGTTTGTTTTAATTGTGGACTTACTATTGCAAATTCTCCACTCTTTTTTCTCTTTATTTTCAATTTTATTTTAGTAGCCTACTTTATTGTATTTTCTTTTATTTTTTTATTCTCTACATTAACTTCCATTCAACTCCATATTTTTTAACCTCCATTCAACTCAACTATTTTTCTAACCTCCCATTCAGCTCCACCATTCCACCATTTTTCTAACTCTCATTCTTCTTCCTTTTATTCATTTCATCATCCTCATTTTTCTCCATCCACCATTCTTAGATAAAAAGGAGAGAGCTCATCGGGGTCGACCGATGACAACGTTCCACCACAATGCGAAGGGACGACCTCCTTTCAAGCAAGATCCGCAGTGACCACTGTCTCCACGTCACGAGTTTCCCATCAAACTCAAATAGCTTCTCTGATTTTTTTCATCAATCGGATCGAGGCTACAACAGGAGTGTAGCTGCTCTGCAAATCCGGCGAACCTCGGTAAGTATTCACATTCTCATTTTTCTTGTAATTTTATATTATCTAATATTATTTTTTATTTTTTAGTCATATACTTTTTTTACACCACATCCATACACTCACACCATCTCCCTCATCTTTATTCATCACTCCCACTACTACGTTTTTATTTCTTATTGAAAAAATATCTAAAATTTAAAACAAAATAATAGTAAAAATTAAAGAAAAATAAAAAATAAGAAGCAGGTGGCCAGCCCCTGCTGTTGACCGTGCCTTCGCCTACGGTGCCCCACCGCCAGCCTCCAATCGCAGCTCGCCAGCCCCTCCATAGCGCAGCTGCCCATTGCCCCTACTCCAACCTCCAGCCGTGAGTCGTCAACTGCCAGCCTACAACTATCCTCCACCTTGCCGGACCCGCCCGCGGCCTGACCACTCTGCACCCTTCCACCACAGTGCACGACCTCCATTGCCCGCGACCCTCCTACACGACCTTCGCGCGCCCGTGCGCAGCCACTGATGCCCCCTTCCCCCGCTCCAGCTGCCCGCAGTTCTCTAGGATGCATCCCCGCTCCACCTGCAGCTGCCCGCAACCACGCCTACCTACGCCGTTGCAGCACCTGTCTCTCCTCCACCTTCCTCAAGCACGTCGTCCGTGCTCCTCCCTCGGTCATACGCTGCACCAAGCGGCCGCGCCAGTCGCTGCACCCATCCCTAACCGCCTGCTCAAAGAGGAAGAAGTTTTACCTTTTTAATGTAAAATTACAAATAATATCCAACTAGTTTTATTATTTACAAAAACATTCCTGCGCATGTTTCAACTTGTACATTTTTAATTTCTTTATTGCATGGATACCCCTGTATTTACGTATTAATTTGGATATCATTTTGGCATCGCTTTATTTAATGAAAAATGTCATGATTTTTAACAACTAATTCTCTATCATATGGATATTTATTTGGATTTTTGTGAGCTTTGTATAATTAAATAAAAATTATTTTAGTGAAAAAGTACGCAATCTGTGGTTTTCAATTCATATTTAGACATGATTGCTCTAAAAATTCCTAAAAAATCACAAATTATGCTTTAAAACATGATTTAATCATTATCCATTTTCATTTAAATTGGTTGTCTTGTACCTTAAATAAATTATAGAGTTATTTTTGTAAATGATTTTTAATTAAATCCACATGCATTATTTTTGCAAAATTCCAACTCTACTGAATTGCATGTATAAATACCTTTTTGAGGAGATTCACTCTATAGATAAAATGATATTGTAGATTTATTAGGAATTAATTACTCACATTCACTGTATTTTTATTAATATATATGTATATATAATTTATATATTGTTGAAAAAATCCAAAAAACATATTGTAGTCTCATTTCATTGTATTTAACTTCTAGTAAAATTTCATAATTTTTGCATTCTATTTGTATGAAATTACATGAAAACCTATAAATGTGTGCATTTTTCATTGTTGTAATTTAACCTGTAAAATTCCAAAAAAAATTATTTTGCATTCTTCAATGGATTAGGTTTTTAGGAAAATTATAATTTGGTTAAATTGAATTAATTTCACATTAAAATTAATTTGGCTAAGTTGTGTACTTTCTTATTAACTTAATTCATTTGTATTTTTAATACTTATTTATTTTTTGCATTAAAAAATACAAAAAAATATCATTCGAAAACCTAGATCTAATTATTCTAATTTGACCCAAAGTTGTTCCTTTGCCTCCTTCGTTCGACCTAGGAGTTGCCGAGGATATGAATTTAAACTGAGACATTCTTCACAGATATCTTTTCTTGATTTTGATTGATTGGCTGGGTGTTGTTCTACAATGAGTACTTATTATACACACTCAGGACAATCCCTCATTTGACGCCATTGACGGGAAGTAAACGGCTTAGGGAGTAATTATATATAACTATAAATACTCAAAAATCAAAACAAACTGTTTTTCTTCATTTTCATATTTTTTCTCAATTTTTAGTATTTTATTGAAAAATTTACTATTTTTGGTATTTTTAATTGAATTAATTAGGCAAAACAGTGAATAGAATAAATAAGCTGGATTGTTTTGGAAAATAAAAATACTAGATAAAGTCAAAATTTTCCAAAACTATTTTAATTGGTAATAAATATAGTTATAAAATTCAAAAATAGAAAGAAATAATTATGGAAATTTTAAGAATCTTATATTATTTTTATGAGGATTTTGAAGCTTTTAATTTTTTTCACGTTCTTATTTTTCCATTCTTATCGATTTTTTTATGTAACTCTAAAATAGGCTAATAAAAAAAATTATATTTTTGGACTTTTTTAAACTTTTTATAATTTTTTGTATTTTGAAAAGCAAATTGAGATAAATATCTCATATTTTGATTTTTAATAAATATAAAATAACCCTTAAATACCTAAAGAAAAAAATATATATGTGATAGACATGGATATCATGTATTTATGGGAATTTTCTATGATTTTTTAAAGGCTTGGAGCTATTTTTATAAAAATGAAATCTACAAAAAGAGAATGCAATCTAGTAGGTATATTTATGTAAATATTTAAAGTTCTAGTCCAAAGTCAAACACCTCGGAAAATATTAGGACCAAGAATGTAATTTTTCCCAAATATATCCAATAATATATACTCAGAAGGGTATTTGTGCAATTAATATGAAGTCTAGGGCAAGATAAAATTTTTCCTAGAAAATATTACAATATTGTTGCAAAAATAAGGACTAAATGACATAATTAAACCCCAAGGGCTTAGGTGCAAAATACCCATTCCCTTAACACGTAGGGGCACATGAGGTGATGTAGATTGGAACTAAATGCAATTATGGGAAGTATGGTGGCATAATTGCAAATTACAAAAAAACATTACACTACAAATGGAAGTTTGCGTACTAAAAATAAAAGGGTTTTTGTCACTTGTGTCCCTCCAAGATTCTGCAATATCAATTATGCCCCTATCTTTTTGGTAATATCAGTTGTGCCCCTCACTTCTTACTATTTTATCACTTGTGCCCCTCGAGTTAGTGACCATCAATCCACAGTGCAAACAGACTTTAACTTTGAGGAATAAGCGGAATTAATTTTTAAAAAAAGATTATATGATCATTTTACACATTCTTCCTCATCCTCTTCATCTTCCTCCTCTTCCCCATCCTCTTCCTCCTCCTCCCACCTCATCCTCCTCCCTCTCTGCCCCCGCCCCTACCCCACGCCACCCAGCTCCGCCCCAAGCTCCCCGCACCTCCTCCCAGCCCGCCACCCCTGCCCCACGCTGCCCAGCTCCGCTCCGAGCTCCCCGTACCTCCTCCCAGCCCGCCGCCCCTGCCCCACGCTGCCCAGCTCCGCTCCGAGCTCCCCGTACCTCCTCCCAGCCCGCCGCCCCTGCCCCGCACCGCCCAGCTCCGCCCCGAGCTCCCCGCACCTCCTCCTAGCTCTCCGCCCCCGCCCCTGCCCCGCACCTCCCAGCCCCACACCCCCACCTAGCCTCGCATCTCCTCCCAGCCCGTCGCCCCCGCCCCTACCCATGCCCATGTCCCTCTCCTCCCCGGCGTCGTGCTCCATCCCCTGGGCCGACCCCTCCCCTCCCCGGCTTCGCCCCCTGCTCCCCCTCCCCCTAGGCCTCCCCCTCCTTCCGTCGTGGTCCGCCCCGAGCTCCTCCTCCGCCCGTGATTTTATTTTGACCATAATACCCTTCTTAACCACACCATGGTTGGAATAAACCATGGTTATTTTAATTTTTTGATGGTCAATCTGAAGGATATTGAGTATCCTCAAGCGCATCACGGAAGCGTGTCGATCGCATCGTATGCAATCGGAGCAACTAGTCGTACTAGATGCTAGATGCAGCGGAAATTAAAAATTTAACATAACGATGAAACCACATGATCACGAGAACACTTCTCGAATCGTTTCATCAAACCACAAAGTATAAGAAATACCTCTTGAAGCGTGGTTGTGATCGCGAGATCCCAAAGTAGAGATCCTCCTATCTTAAGTCCGATCCAGGAAGAACGCACTTGCGGGCGTGATGATGAGTCACGTTCCTTCCCGCAATCCTCGATGAAGATCCAAGCGATGGCTCCGCCGATTTCGTCAAACGAAATCCGTCGTCTTCCTTTAGAGTAAGAAACTCCAAAGAAGAAGGAGATCCTCGAGTCGTCGAAGAAGAAGCCGAGAGTCTCTCCTTTCTCAACACAAAGTGGACGGCCACTTAATGGAGAAGAGAAAGAGAGAGAGAGGGCGAGAATGAGAAAGAGAGAGAGAGAGTTGTCACCTTGTACAACTCTTAATGATGTACCATGGAAGGCTACCCTAGCCCTCTATTTATATTAGTTTAGGATCCATTGGATCTCAATCCATGGGACACATGGATCCAAGGGCTATGCTTGGTCCATGTAAATCAATGGCTATGATTGTTGTTGATTAAAACCAACAACATCAATTTAAATTAAAAAATGTTGCAACATTATCAACATAATTTAATTTAACATTAACTAATTAAGAGATAATGTGATTAAATAAAATTGGAGTCAACCAACCACCCTCAAAAAGAGGGGGCGTCACCCATGAACAATTCATGGGTGACGCCACCTATTCATGGTGGTTATTTGGCTCCCTTTTATTTATCTTATTATTTCTTAATTAATCACAAAAAAATATTCACCAAATTAATTCCAAATTAATTTGTGAATATTTCAATCATGCCATTGAATATTATGTGAATCATATTCACAACCCAAACTAATTAGTAAATTGCATTTCCAATTAATTAATAAATGTGAATCCAATCCACATTATTAATTAACAAATGCTATTTACATAAATTCTCTCTCTTATATATGTATGTTATAAATCACATTTATAACACACATATATCATGGATAGTGTTATCCACATTCTCTTAATCCTTGATAATTAAATCCCATTTAATTATCTTAGATAATCATTTTCACAATATGAATCATATTCATATTTAAGCTTGATAATTAAATCTCATTTAATCATCAAGTCCTTGCTTGGATATTTCATCAAAAGAATTATTCTTGAACCCTTTCAAGAATAATGTGCTTTCTCCGCAGATACTTGGAGATAAGGACAGGACGATTGTATTATTCCACGTATAGTGACTTGGATGTTGAGATCTTATCTCAAATCCAGATCTTACGATCCTCCCACAGATGCTTGATTAAATCAAGACCGCAAATCCAATCTTCTCATTGAATCTGAATCTCATTCAGACCAATGTCCAACACTTGGACTAAGACCGGATCGCTTCTCTACTGAAAGGAGTCACTAAAATCCAGACCTGTTTCATCACTCCCTCGGAATGGAAGCGTCATGGATATACAATCGTTTATGATCACATCACCCTCAGGTATTCCCAATACCTGTACATCCTGCATACTGGAAGACCCATGGTCAACCCGAAGATCAAGATCAATTTTACACTGTCTTCTTCAGGGTTTGATCACTAAGTTTCTCATTTGATCATTGGGATTTGGTATCGATCATATACTTTCCAAAAGCATATATCATACCTAGGTCTTGATCATATACTTTCCAAAAGTATATATCAAACCTACAAATTCAGTCAAGCTTCCAAAGCGAGACGACCGTGCACGGAATTTGATTCTTCCCAATATCTCATGAGTGAGCTCATGTCTTCCGGTTCAGTAGTGAACCTGTATGATCCCTTTGAGAGATCGTATTACTCATATGCCCTTATATGCACACCAACGCGCCGGTGTATAGACCTTGGTTAGGTCATCAACCTATTGGTCTGTCAAATGTACATACTCAGACATATAGCAATACATCTGTCTCCGGTCAGAGGATGCGTGCCTATGCTGTGACAGCATTCAACATAGGACTTAGGTTATCTCGATCTCGTTAAGTCAACTCTTTGACCTAACTAATCTGACACCTTCGAATCTCTATTCCTATGCAGAGGACCTGCATCAAGAGGTCGGTCAGATATCAGCCTATGTGAGAAAGGATTGCCATCTCCTACTCAGGCTGGAGATCACATCTTAACAATCATTTGACGGTGCTTGATGAGTCCTCAATCTAACTCTTTAGATATTCATCCAAGCACCAGCCTCTATGATTCAATAATTGAATCAACAGCTGTATGATCATTAAGATAGCCATGGTACATAACCCTAATTGTACAGAGGGACCTATTATGCAAATTGTTTATTCTTCATTTCAGATCAGGGAATGATATTCGCAATAACATTTATTGCATAATGGCTCGCCGTGGGCTCACATGTCCAACACAATCTGACTGAAGGGCACAAATGATGATGGAGCAAGAAGTGAGGGGAACAATTGATATTACCAAAAAGATAGGGGCATAACTGCTATTGTGATATTTTGGAGGGGAACAAGTGATAAAAACCCAAAATAAAATATAAAGGTGGAGGGTAAATTGGAAAATACCCCCACGGGAGCAGGTCGACGGCCATATCTGCTTACTTATCCATGTATCGCACTCGCAACAGTCATGATGCTTTGCCCTGGACAATTGAGATTAGATCATGGAAGAGGATCAATGGTCGGGGACTTGACTCATCCTACGATTGATGTGCACCTGGATGTGGATGCTTGATCCGACAACGGAGAAGAGAGGTGGAAGAACATGTTAGGAACTCGGGGTTATCGAGCTTCAATCGGCTCTTCATTTCTCTTCTGACTGCCAGGAGGCTCAGGGTCGGTGCAAAATGGAGTTGTCTCTCCTCCGTGTCGAATGGCAGACTCAGAAGGGCCCCCAAAGCTATAACAAGGTCTAATGAGGTTGGGTAAGCAAGGGGGCTCCAGGTGCCTTCTTTTCAGTCAAAATTGACCCTCAGGGGTCCTTTGTCCTTCCAAAAACATGTAGGAAGATTAAGTGTGCAAAATTGAAGGATCTCGGGGGTCAGGTCAGGTCAGGGTGAGCGAAGGTGAGGCGCGGTGGACGCCTCCAACGAGCAGTGGAGGACGACATTGATCTCCTAATATGGAGTGATACGAGGTAAATGGGGTGCATGGAGTATGGAGAGTGTGTCAGGGAATGAAATCGATGTGAGAAAGTGGGTGAAGCATGTTTGAACATAGTGAGGAGGTTCGCTAGAGCTTGGTTCTAGTGAACTTCGAATTTTTGAATTTATCAAATTAAAAGCGAAATCAAACAAAGCTAATGCCTACCTTATGCTACTACTAAGCTAGAAATTGGAAAATGCTTGAAATGAAACTCAACGGTCGTAGGAGGACTAGCAAGCAGAGCGTGTAGCGAAGCTGGATGCAGAAGCTCGGATATACCTCAAATCAGCACTAAAAAGGTTTGCCCGACCCTGGAGAATCCTCCTGTTGTCACCAAGAGATTCGATCGAGGCCAGGGTTAGGGCTTTCTCGTTCGAAGAAGGATCAAAGAGGATACCCGCCGAGCTTGGAGTGAGGTGACAACTCAATAAATGGATCCTCGGATCTATGAAAGATCATAACATGAAAGAGCAACAATCAAGGAGTACAGGTCAAGAATAAATCGATCCAAATAGATGTAACGATATAGCTCCAAAAATGGGAGCAATGAGGTCAAAAATCCTCCATCTACAAGACCAGGGGGTTAGACAGTTGACCGAGGTCAACTGGTCTGAGTTCCCCATTTGTCTACACAGACCGCAAGAGGACAAAACTATGAAGAAAAGGTTTATTAATTCAAAATAAAATAATAACCGATTTTATTATTTTTTTGGTTGAAATTATCATTTTATGTAATATTTTATTATGATTTATTTATTTTTGCAACTTAATTTATAATAGGTTACTTTTTAGAGGCTCATTTATAGGTATATTTACTTATGTTATATGTGTTTTATTTTTATTTTGTATTTTGTTTTTTTATTTTTTATATACATAATTTATATATTTATAACTTATGTAAATATACACAAATTTATTTTTTATCATATTTGTTTGAGTTTATTTGTACATTGAATTAAATATGGTTCTTAATTATATATGTATTTGTATAATATGTTCGTCTATGTTTTGTAGTATACTATTTTATTTTATTTTTATAATTTTATTGTATTCAAAATACGCATATATGATAAAAGTAATCATTACAAAATTACAAAAGTATAATGAAAAATATAAAAAATGAATAAAATGAATATTTTATTCAAGTATATTAGACAATATGGTTCCCAAACCAAACATTTTTATCTTAACTCCAAATAAAATGAAATTATCTTCATTAAATAGCTAATAAAAAGTTGTAGATCACCAAAGATGAAATTCCCATGCAAATTGTGATTATGGTTGATGTTTTTTATTGGCATGGCCGAAGTGTCGCTAGTTCATACCACCCACAATTGAATGGCATGGTCGAAGTGTCAAATAGGGAGGTGAAGGGTATTTTACATAAACTAGTCCACCCTGACTTGAAGAACTGTTCCCAACTATTGGACAAAGTTCATTGAGCATATCAAACTACTTACAAGACCCTACTTAGAACTCCCCATAAGGATGGTATATGGGAAGCCGTGTTATTTGCTCGTTGAGATGATTCGGAAATCCGAATGGGAATGAAAGAAAGTGAACTGGAGCAAATATGAGGGATAGTGGAGCATACATATGGATTTAAATGAGGTTTACATATAAAAAACAAGGCATACGATAATAGTGTGATCTATAAGGATAAAATCATGTGTTAGCACGATCATCATATCAGGCAAAAGAATTTTGTCCTATGGGCAGAAGATATGATTATTCAATGGCAAGTTGAAGATTTTCTAGGGCAAGTTGAAATCCAAATGGATGGGACCCTTCATTGTTAGCGAAGTGTATGAGAACAATATCATAGAGATTTCAGATCTTATAGATGGAGCATGATAATTCATCATGAACGGGCAACTCCTTAAGCATTTCATAGGATCATATGAGCAGTGGGACCATGTAGAAGAGATCTCCTTCTTATGTATCCTAGCTTCTCATGTTCTACTCTCAGGGAACGCATGAGACCTCACTACTCCCAACAGCTCCATACGTCTCATGTTATTGTCTCCATTTCCTTGTATATTGTCCAACCCCAATAGTTCACACACTTTCTCCTTTTTCTATAATTAGATACTTAGACCGACTAGAACCTAAGTATAAGGGGGATTGATGTTCGCCCTGTATATTCATCCATTCCTTCTACTCTTGACCTCGACCACCACATTTTTTCTCTTCTTCTAGTTGAATATATGTCAAATAAAATCAAACCCTTATTTTGAGAAAAAAACTGTAAATGCAAATATCTATCATATGCATTCTCCTATGAATCCTACTCATTTTGAATTAATGTACATTTAATTATATACGAATCAAGATAAAATTCAAAAAAATTGGGGTTCATATGTGAAACTTAGATTTTGGGTCCACATTGTATATTGTGTATATTTACTGACTTCGACTCATTATTTTATGTACATAATTACCTCTTTTGATTTGTTTATTTATTTTTATTTTATTTATGATTTAATAAAGTGGTAAAAATAAAATAAAAATAATTAAAAAATCATAGAAAATGAGCATTGTGAATTTGTATATATGATAACTCCCTCTTATTTTATTTCTTTATTTTATCACTTAAATCTCAAGAAGATTAGATTAACGTGTAAATATTTTTATTATATTTTATTAGGTTTTACCTTGAATTTGTCTTTATTTAAAAAACATGAAAAAATGTAAAATATAATAATAATGTATTTTATAGATATAAAATACCCCTAAAATATCCACTTTATACAGATGTTATTATTCGGTTTGCCCCCTTTGTAGAAGTTGCAAATCTCATCGAGTTGAACAACTTGCATGAAGAAAAGTTTTTGATTGATGTCGGATGAATCCTCATTCATCACTCTTTATTATTTTATTTTAGCTAATTATTTTGGCAAAGCATCAAGTAAATATGTGTAAATATAATAACTTAGCATTATGCATGCATGTGTTAATATCTCATAAAAACATGTATTTGTGCAAAAATAAAATAAAAAGATTAAAAAAAAAAGAAAGAAGTATTTAGACTAAATACTGAGTGACCTGAACCCCAAGAGAGGGCCAAGCATTAGCCTGATCGCCAAATAAAATAAGTAGAGAGATAGGGCCACTCTACCTTATAGGTATATTTATATATATGGTATGTACATAAATTCCTTTTTATCAAAATAAAAATAAAAACGTATTTTTATTTCCTTGTATATATTTCTAAAAATAAAACAAAAATTAGAAAAATAAAATTAAAATAAAATTAAAATTAAATTCTCTCTCACCTTGTACATAACACATGTATATATGTATCTTGCCCTATTTATTTTATACCTGTGAATAAATAATAAAAATTAAAACAAAAATAATTTTATACTTCAAAAACTATGTTGAAAATAAATAAAATATAAAATTGGGGAATTTTTATAAAATAACAAATTAAAAATAATTGTACAAAATACATAGGTATTTTATACATGTATATAATACAATACATTGTATATAGATTAATTTATTTTTCACAAAAATAAATAAAAATCACTGAAAAATTCCTTGAAAAATAATAAAGATTTTTTATTTTATTTACTTTTTAATTAAAAATCATTTATTATTTTTTATCTATTTATTTTTTTAATTTTATGTTATTTTATCGTCTAGTCTATTTTATCATCTTCCCCCGCCGCACTTAATTGGTACAGGGCGGACTGTTGACCCCAGTCAACTACCCCCCCTGGACCTTCGTTTTGCACGGACCCGGTTTCACCCGATTTTCTCCTAATTTCCTCAACTTGATCCGACCGCCATTTCCTTCCGTTTGCTGCTTCGATTACTGAGGAATGATCCACGATCCACGCCCGACGAAATCTCTAGGGATACGTCCCTCAGTTTGCGCGCCCATGCCCCATCTTTCTCAGACCCTGCAACATATTACGCCTCTTGGAGCCCCATCTTATTCCGCATCTTTAGCCACCGCCTCGTCTCCGATGACCTCCACCTCTTCCCATGAGTGACACGTGTGACGGAGCGTGTTACAGTGAAGTTTCGAGCCCCGTAGCCCTAGGTCCGGCATACACTCTGACATGCTCCGCCACGAGATGAGATCAACCTCTGGGCCCATCGACCCATCGAGGCAATGACCCCCGGAGGTCCCCGACCTCCAGCATAGACGACTCCAGCCATTAGGTAACTTAGTTCTCTTCTTTTTCGCTTTTGATTCGAGTTTTTAGGTTTTTGATCAACCTTAGTTGCCTAGCTCCGTCCGCCCTAGTCGGATCCTCCATTTGATGTCCCAACAACCCAATCACCTTCGCCAGCCTTCTCCCCATCTTCTATGCCCACCCATCCAACCCGATTCGCCCAAGAACAAAGATTGGACCCTCCTCCTCCGCCGCTTCACCGAAGGGTCACACCACGATGCACCATCCATTCTTTTCGAGAATTAACGGGTCAAGGTACTTTTCCCTTGACCACGTGGTTTGTTTGTACTGGTCAGAGCGTCAAAGAACCTCATCTGGAGGTTGGAATACCCGAGCACAACAGCTCCAGGTCTTCACGATTCGCCAGACAGTTCTCTTTGCTTTTAGCCTCATCGGAGCATCGCCCCAGCTGCGGACAATCTCCAGTAGTGTTTCCCCCATCCTAGCAGCTCCGGAGGACGACCATGTCGTGCGTATTGACTGATCGAAGTTCGCCGGAGGTGAGTTCTTCGTCGTTCTTCCAGGTGTCGCCTCCACCGTCGGATCGACATCTTCTCCAGGTCTAATCATCGTCGTCCATCATTAGAGGAGTCTCGACCGTCCGATCCATCTGAGGATCCTTCTGCAGCCGTTAATCGTCAACCCGGTATCCCCTGCTCTCACCCATCTGATCATAAGTGGGCGCCTCCGACGATTGGATCGTTATAATAAAGGGTATTTGCACTTAGGACCTTTTGTCTTTTTTTAGTTATTTGTTAGTCTTGTAAATAATTTTAGTTGTTGTTTTTATTTTAGAAAAATTGCATCTAGGACTTTGTGCTTCTGATATTTGCATTCTAGTCCCTTTGTTTGTGTATCATGTGGTCTGTCACATGACCCTCCTAGGTTATTTGCATTACAGGCCCTGGACTTTACTGTCGTTCTTGAGTGAAATTTTATTATAAGTATTTGCATTTATACCCCTTAGTGTCTAGATCACGTGCTGCCCACGTGTGGTATTGGATTTTTGCAAGTTAAGCCCTGAACTATTTACACGTGTTATAATTTGGCTTGAAACTTTTCAATATTTGCACATAGCTCCCTATGAGCTGTATCTTTTGTCTTTTATTAAATAAATAGCATTTTTGCTCCAAAAATCTTGAAATTTTGATACGTAGCTCTTGCTACTGTGTAGGAATTTTGAAAATTTTGGGGTTGTGTTTTGATTTCGTTTATTATTTTTAAAAATTTAAAAACACTAAAAAGTGTAACTGGCTATTTCTAAAAATCAATTAAAAATATTAAAATGTCTTGAAAAATTATAAAAAAAATCCTAATTGTGTGTTTTGTACTGTTTGAGTTTTTGCCCAATTTTCATCTTACTCCCATTTATAAAACCCAAAAAAATCGAAAAAGAGTAAAAATCATTAAAAATTCATAAAAAATCAATAAAAATGTGTTTCCAGGTTTTGTAGTTAGATTTTATTCTATAGTTTCACATAAATCTACTGCTAGAATTTTATAGGCATTTTAATTAATTTTAATATTCCTTTAGATTCCAGTTGTACATTTCTTCTTGTTGTTGGCTTTATTTGCTTTTCAAAAAATTAATTAAAAATCAGAAAAATCTCATAAAATTCAAAAAAAACACTTGAATATTTTAAAAACAAAAAAAAAATTCTTTTGAATATTTGAGTCTTCTTGACCTTTCAAATAATTGGTTATGTGTGACTACTTTACCTTGTCTCTACTTTTCCTATTAAATTAAAAAAACATAAAAAAATTAAAAATTTAAAAACCACCAAAAATTTCTTCATCCTTTTGATTACCTAACTACTTCGTAGGTTTTCCATCTCGTGCTCCTTGTGATCAACCTTGGTAGCTATACCAGGTAAAATAAACTAGCATGATCGCTTGCCACATTTTCATTGCTTTATTTCTTCATTTGGTGGTCTGATTTTTCCATTGAGCCCGGATCGGGTGATTGAGGTCGCAACAGCCTTTGATATCACTTAACCTTAGTTGATCGGGCCGCCCATCAATGTCATTTGTTTTTTTGTTTTTTTCCATTTGATTTTGTTTTTTGATTTTTGTGTGGGTGACACGTGACAACTCCTGGAACCGTCACATGTTCCCCACTTAACTCTCCTTAGCCGCCACCTTTATGGGTCATTGGATGAAGAACCCCTTCATCCATTGATCTTGATTTTATCCCTCTTTTCTTATTTTATGCCCTTCTATTTTTGTTTTCTTTTTTGTTTTCCTCTCCACATGTCTCTCTTTCCACCCTTCGATTTGGGCTGACCCAACAACCCAGACTTCGTCTTCTCCAACCGATTTCTCTACCTCTACTCTACGACTTCTCTGATTTCCTGACACCCACGACACAACCCTATTCACTTCTTTCACCTACTTTATCAAGTCTCATTTGTGCTCCTCCATGCCACAACCCTGGACCGAGCCGTCTTTCCTGTGTCATCACCTCTCCTTATTCTTCGTGAAGCCCTAATGGCAATCTCTCAAAAAACTGGCTCCGCCTCACTCACACATCATCCATCATAGGGAGGTTAAACCTAACTCTAGGCAGCTCTTCATCGAGCAATAATGGTGACTCCTTGCCAGCAAGATCCATTAAGGTCATAGCTTTTTTTCGCAGCCTTATGGCATGCTACTGAGCTTCATCCCCACCATGGCATCGAGCGATGATCTGAGCTCTCAATTGGAGCTCTACCGCAGGCAAAATCCCTCCATTTCAGGTCCTTCTATTCTTGTTTCCATTTCTCTCCTACAAATCATCTCCTCCCTCATTCTGAATCCAAACCATCATCATTGTTGACAACCATCTTCTCTTCTTTGCTTCCTCATGAGCTCTTCTATCTCTACATAATCTTTTATCATCTTAGCTCTCATCATTCATGTCCACAGGAGTACAAGTACCTCCCCTCTTTCTGATACTGATAACTGGTGATTAGCATAGGTCAGATGTCTCATACAAGGTGGAGACATTGTCATCGAGGTGACCTAATACGAACCCCTAGTAAATCAATAATTAATGCACTTCAAGAATTAAGCAATAAAGAGCAAAATATGTGGAGTTAAAATTTATTATAATTCTACAATAGATGTGTATAGTCTACAAGTATGTAGAGGTTGAACACATGGAGCAAAGGTAGTAGATTGATTGTGCACCTATGTGCAAAAATGCTAAATATAAGCTACTACAACGGATTAAAACACCAAATAAGAGCATAAAATAAACTTAGATGTAATGGATATCTAAAAAGAAACATAAAATGTACCTCCGTTGGCCAGAAGCCAGGAAGTAAGTACCTCGACGTCCAAATGGTCGGAGATGGTTGGGAAGGGCTCCCCCATGCTTCTTCCTTGCTACGAAGAGCAAGGCGAGGAAGCCGTAATCTGCCTCCAACCAATAAAGTAATCCTAGGGGTCAAAAATGGGAGAAAAATCTAACCAAAATAAAAAATGGGGGATGAGGGTCCTATGTACACGTGAACAATGGGGTGACGTTCTAGGCAAGATCACGAGCAAATCGAAGCTGTTCTGGCCTAGGAGAAGGCTCGGCAAGAATCATGGATATATAGTGATGAATCTTCACGAAGGGACCTAACAGCCTTGAGCGATGAATCAATGGGTAGAAAATCGAGAAGTAGGGGAGGTACATGGTTCTGACAGGACTAGGGGCGAGATAGAACCTTGGCCAGAGTCAACACTTGAAGCCATCTGGTTGGTCCACTTGGACCAAACAGGAAAAACCTAGCACAAAATGATTATAAAATCAATAATAAATATTAAATGAATTTATTCATTTTAAGTTGGAAAATAAAAATGTTTATTATTTTTATTGTATTTATTTTTTTGACTTATTTATTATAAGTTAGTTTTTAAGGTTTTATTTATAGGTATATATACTTATATTTTAAATATTATATTTTTATTTTGTATTTTGATTTTATTATTTATTATCTTATTTTATAAAATTTAAAGTTATTTTTATGTACATAAATATATTTTTACTATATTTTTCTGATATAATACTTACACTTAGTTAAATATAGGTGTATATTATATAGGTATATATTTTGTATATTCATCTACGTATTTCAGTATAGTATTTTATTTTTAATGTTTTATTTATGGTTTTATTGTGTTCTGAATATGAACCAATATATGTTGTAAAGAATATAAAATTATATAAATATAAGATTATAAAAATAATAAATAATAAATAAAATGAATAGGTTATTTGGGTAAATTGTACAATAGGGGTCCAAAACCTAACTTTCACACCTTAACACCAAATAATATGAAATCACCTTCATTAAATAGCTTATTAAAAGTTATACAATAAAATGTGATTTTGATACATTTTGAGTTTTATTTAGGAGATATGGGCCAGGGAAGTTGGGATTTTTAGTTTTTATTTAGAGCATGACTTGTACATTATATATTACTTGTGTATAAACTCAATTCTGTATTTTTTATTTGTATTTTTATCTACAACTTTCATGTTCAAACTTTATTTATTTGCGGTATAAAAATGGAAAATAAAATAGATCTTGAAAATGAATTATTGAGGAATAAAAGAATACAATTTTTAATTTATTATTGGCCTTTATCTTCCCCAACTTTTATTCCTTGTCGACACAGTCATCAAGATGGGTACATCTCGAGGTTTCGGGTCATAAAATACCTTCGAAATTTTATAATTTTTCTCTTCTTTTCTTTATTCTATAATTTTGGCATTAAAAATAGTACTTTATGCACAATAAATGGAATTAAGAATGGATGTTAATTTGTAGAAATTAATGTTATTTACATGTATTAGCTAGGGTTTTTAAGGCCAAAATGGTAGAATAAAGGTGATGAAATGGAGATTCATCACCCCATGTACTTGCCTTTGCTAGTCCCTAGCAAATACTTATGCAATAAGTTTAGAAAATAAAAAAAAGAAATGAAAAAGAAATATAGTGGATTAAATTTAGTTCTCAAACTTGTCTTCAAAAAGTCAAAGTTTGGAGCTTAAGTCGAACCTTTGGATTTCAGGTGTGGTTAAAACCTTATTGGGAAATGGATTTGAAACACAACAACCTTCGAGAATCCCAAAATTCCTCTCAAGTATCCTTAACAGCCAGGTTAGATTATTTTAATTCATACAGAAACCCTTATGACTATGAATCTCACTTGTACAATGTATGTGGTAGTGTCTCCCCTCAACTTAAATGACAAAAGACCGACTTCTCCAGTATGACAACCCAATGATTCATTAAATCTAGCAACTCCTTCCTCGAGGAGCGGGGTATTACTTTCTAAGTTCAAATGACAACCAGCTCAAGAGGAGGGGGTAAAGAGAAGAATGGACGGTAGTCAATGTAGCTACCTATCCTAGGATGCATGGTCATTGTAGTAAAGTCACAAAGCTGCATGCTCACATGATATGACTTTGAAGCTCAAGCTTGCTTATTGACTATACAAATAATTACACTCCAGTAGGCATTTTATTTTCAATCAGGCATGCCCACGTTTTTTAGAGTTTTTGCTTTTTGCTTTCTTTTTTTGAAATACTATATAAAACAACATTTACACGAGTTTTTCCTCCTGATCCAGTAGACTATCCCTCTTTTGAAGCATTATTGCAACCCATGCTCTCCTGTATTTAGACGTCTCTACTACTGGATGGATTGGGGTGCACTTCCCTCCCAAGACAAGGATAAATATTTCCACTTGTGTGTGTCTCATACCGACAAATCCAATTCCCTCATCACTCCAACTAAGTTGAGCCAAGTGAAAGGTGCACGTGTCCAAGTTAGGTCATTCTCAACAAGATCCCTGTGTATGCCCTGAAATACTCTACTTACGCAGTCAAGACTACAGTGAATCAAGTCTCATGATTCTCAAAGAATTAAGTCTTCTAGACTTGAAGAATCTCATACTATAAGGTTTCTGGGATTATATATATCTAAGGTCCAACCAAGCTCTAATCTTTGAATTTTACTTAGACATGTTCAATTATCAAATTCAATCCTAAAAAATGCAAATGCTATGCACATTGCAGAAAAAATTTTTGTGATGTAATTTTCAAACTTTTGAACTTTTTATGGATTTTTCAAAAAGATTTTGCAAATATTTTTTTTGAAATTTCTCAAAACAAAAGATTTTGTAAAAGAAAACTAGGTACAAATATTTATAGGGGAATGCATCGATTATTTACAAGAGTTTGGGTTTTTAGGAATTTACAAGAGATATGTTAATAGTTTTATATATACATATATAAAGTTGGTAAAGAATTTTTGTGTGATATATATATATATATATTCCTCAAACTTATTTGAAAATGATTTTTCAAACATTTTTGAAAACTACAGTACAAGATATTTTTTTGCAAATATTTTTTAAAACATTTGAAAATCATTTTGCAGAGGTTTTTCAAATAGTATATATAGATTTTTCAAAATATTTTTGCAACCATTTTCCAAACAATTACAAATACTTTTCAATCATTTTTATTTCACATAAGGAAAAGAAATTTTTACAAACAAAATCTGTTTACAAAGATTGAAAATTTCAAAAAACCATTTTTCAAATAATTTTCAAAAGATTTTTCAAATTTATTTTCAAACTATTTCTAAAATGTTTTGTAAATGTTTGAAGTACCCACTTAATGGTCTAGTGGTAGTATATTGTGTCCACCACATAAAAGATCAGGGTTCAAATCCAACTCTTGTAATGGTTGTCTTAGGTAGTCCACGACCAACATAAAAAATAGTCGAATCTTTCAACATGTATTTGAGCAAGATTCCATGCAGTTGACCCTATAGTGGGAGAAGGTACATTTTTTGCAAAAAAATACTTTTACCTGGTTTATTAATCATTAAATAAATAAGAATTCGAGGAATAATAGACATCTTTTTATGAATTAATTTAAATGAATCTTATAGTGTATAGAGTGTTTTATATAGTATTTTTAGCCATAATTATTGAAAATATGAAAGTACAGTTGTGGATAAATTATATACGTACAACCCCCGATACTTAACTTGAGCTATATCCTCATAGATCAGAGAGAAAAGAGAAGACATAACTCATACTGAGTATAGAAAAGCCTAAAGAATAATAAATAATGAATGAATGAAGAACTAAATGAAAGAGAAGTTGATCGTCCCCTCATACTTAGGATCAAGTAATCCTAGGTATAGTAGACTGTACACAAAGCAGGGAGGGTTAAGGGTGGGAATAAACAAATCACAACTCGGTCTGTCTCCCCCTATACTTATAGTGAGATATCCCTAAGTATAGCCAAGAAAAGGAGATAGCGGAGGGGATTAAAGAATGAATAAAACTTGGGGTGTACACCCCCCTATACTTAGTACAAAGTACATCCTAGGTATAGAAGACTGATATAAAGGGGCGACACCTTTTCTGGAAGAAAAATAAAGAAGAAAAGAAGAAAATATAAATAAAGATAGAAGAAAGGATCAAAGATAATGTACGCATCACTCCACATGTACTTAGGGTAAAAGAGCCCTAAGTATAGGCAACAAAAAGAGTGATGAAACGGAATGAAGAAAGAACAACCCCCTATACTTAGGACAAAGTACGTCCTAATAAAGGCAACACATGGATATGGGGTGGATGAGTGAAACGGTGGATGGAAAGAAGTAAACGAAAGCACATATACAAAGAGGTGGATGTACAAAGGATTAGGAAGGTATAAAGAAAACCTTCTTATGAGACAACTAAGGAATGGATCTGATAAGGCATGGGATGATATCAGGGTCCTCAAATGACACATACCTATTAGGATCAACCTAGAATGTATATTCAGTGGTGCCAAAGCAGAAAGGCACGGACTTGTAATTGGAAATAGTGTGGTTAGGTTCAGCCTGAGAAGTATCCGTTGGGTCATAATCAAAATGAAATGGGATAAACTCATCTATGGAAGTAATCAGGTCATGTTTGCTCTGTGGAGTCTCACAGATATCAAAAAAGGCTTGAACTCAGCAGTGGAAGTAGTAAGGTCAAGTCCAGCTTCACGAGTCTCAAATAGGTCAAAACTAGAGGGAATGAACTCATTTGTGGAAGAAGTAAGGTCATATTCATCGTCTAAGGTCTCAACTGGATCATCATCCTCATCAAAAGGCCAAGCAATCAGATCGAATTCGTCCTCATTAATCTCTACAATATCTGCCCTTCGCTCTAAGATATCAACTGTGTAAATCCCGCAGATGTCATCAACACAGTGCCAATCACAGGAAGAGGGAGCTCCAAGGTCTATGTTTCACGAGTCTTCCTCCTTGCGGAGGAATTCTCGGGTCTCATCATTAGTCTTAAAGTAAACCTATCCAACATCAACAGATAGGTCATAGGCCTCGGGATCAGCTAAAACAGGTGTAGTCACATCAGATGCAGGTCTCTGGTCAGTAGTAGGTGTAGTGATGACCATAACACTCCCCTCATCAAGACAGAAGTGAATCTTTCTTGATCTGTAATCAATAACGACTCTCGCAGAGGCAAGAAAGGGTAAACCCAAGATGATTGGAGAGTACTCCAGTAGGGGTCTCCATGGGAAATACAACAAATTCAATAGTATAGCCCATGCCTTGAATCCTAATGATAGCATTCTCTAGAATACCCTTCAGCATCTTTATATATCCATCAGCAAATTGAATGATCATCTCGGTTTTCTTGAGAGGCCCTAAGTGAAGAGATTGTAACAATGATAAGGGTATTATGCTAATTGAAGCTCTGTCGTCAAGGAGCATGTGATCACATGAATAGTCCAAAATGGTGCATCTAATGAATGGTACAGTAGTTTTCCCTTTCCTAAAAGAAGGGTGGTGGGTGATGGCATATGCAGTGGCCATGGTCAAGATATGACTTTCAGATCTACTCCTATGCTTTCTCTTCTTAGATTGAGGAGCAGATAAATGAGTCATGGACTAGCGAAGTGGGGCTTTAATGATATAGAGAATAGTGGCCATCACTTTAGGTTCAGTCAAATTTATTTCGAATTTTTGGATCTCCTCCGTATAATGGAGGAGATCATAATCAACGTATACATAAAGATGACTAAGAGCAGTCTGTACATTGTCATCCTTGTGGTCAAAGGTAGGACATGAAGTGAATGGATGTGTAGTCTAAGAATCTGGCAGGCCGACCTTCTCCTAATAGTCTGAATCAACAATGTGTCTCTTAAAACCTTTTTTGTTTTTTAAATTTTCTCATTTTTTGTATTCTTGGTGATTGCAAGCTCTATGGTTGTCCTCAAATGAATTCATAAATCCTGAGGGTGAATCATCAATGTGGCTCTTATTTAGGATAGTGAGGTCATCAATCCTTGGCTTAATATGATCTATAGTCTGGGTCAAGGTCTCAAGTGAGAACAACATAAGAGGTGACCCCAAAGCTCAATCTTGGGTGGGTGAGGTGGTGAAAAATGTGATGTTGGCGGTAGGCCAATGTCTGAGTCCTGAAACAGTGGGTTAAGTGGATATGTACAAAAATCAGGAGCAAAGTCTTTCTAGAAAAATGGAGGTGGACCAGTTAGAGGGTATGAGGGATCCGCAAAGTCTAGATAAAGTGCTCCACTCAATCATCTTAGAAACAAAAGGAAAATGATCAGGAGAATACAAAGTCAAATCAAGAGATTTGAGAAAAAGATGCAAATGGGCAGAAGAGATTGAGTATGCACACAATCAATCACAAATAAACACAAACAAGACAAATCCCTCAAATTCACCTACTAAACATGGTGAAGACCATAAAATTTTGATCTTTATATCATGTTTATTTTAGAGTTAGGTGAGAAGATAAAAATGGTACAAACACTTAAGAGGCATGGGACTGGGGCACTAACCTTAATGTATACGTGAGTAAATTAAAACGAATACAATTAGGGAGTTACTCTTCCCAAGACAAATATTTTTCTTTTTGGTTGATTTTAGGGTTGAATGATATTATCAGTCTCAATTTTCTTGATTATCACTTTTTTTGGATTTTTAATGAAAATGCATGAGCCTAGCAAGGGATGAATTCCTTTAGCAACCTAAGTAAGCAAAATCAGAGGGAGAGAGTTGGAAAAGCAATGCAAGCAACAAATCGATGATGAATGCTAAAGTATAAATGCTCACCATGCCTCCATCTCTCTCATACAGGATGTTATACATGATTGAAACCTATACTATATAAAAATTCAAAGTAGATGAAATCACCCTACATGAGAATATACTATTAACGTGAATAACAATAAGCTAATCACCTAGAATACTACCAAAGGGTCTGATCTTGGAGACTCCTCGGGTCCCACTACAGTTGGTCCTGCAAGTGTTGTATGGAGGAATCTTGTGACATGCAGTTCCGAGACTAAGTCAAGAGCAATTCAAACTTTGACTAAGTCCAAACGAGACTATAGGTGCATGCAAATGTATTAGGTGTTTGGCATTAATCTATCATCAAGAAATCCTATGCTAGGACTCAATCATACAAAAGAAAGAAAAGCAAAAATCATGAAACAAATAAAAATGAAAGTGAGAAAATGCGACACAACTGATGAGGCCCCCAAGGGAACAATCTCTCGAACACTGGACCTCGAAAAGTAGGACAATATCTTGGAGAGTCCTGAATATTACAATTATTGTATCTCTCTCACTTCAAATTACAAATGAAATAAATAAAATAAATGCACAAAATATTTTCTTCACAAACTTCCTTCAAGGTTCCTTTGATGCTTCCTTATGACAACTAGGTCAAAAAGCAGCTTTGCTTCACCTGGGTGCACAAGCGCTCCTAGAAGAGCTCCTCCCTCGATCACCGGTTCCTCGCAACAAAGTCAATGAAGAAGAGGTGATTAGACAATTCAACAATATAATATTAAATAAAAGAAATAAAATAAAGGAAAATATAAACAAGCAAGAAGACACAGGTAAAACCCAATCTACGCGACGTTGCTCCCACACAACAGTGCCATTCGATAACTGGTGATTTGCACAGGTCAGATGCCTTACACAGGACAGAGACAATGTCGCCGAGGCGACCTAATACAAAACCATAGAAAATAAAAAATCAACGCACAACAAGAATTAAGCAATAAAGATCAAAATATGTGGAGTTAAAATTTATTATAACACTACAATAGATGCATATAGTGTGCAAGTATGTAGAGGTCGAACACATGGAGCAAAACTGGTAGATTGTGCAATGAGGTGCAAAAATGTGTTCTTCTTATTGTCTATGTATTTTCATATGTTTTTAATTTTTAATTTTTAATTTTATATATTATTTTTTAATTTTTTTATTATATATTTATTTTTATATTTATATTTTTCTGATGTTTAATTTCTTTTTCTTTTAAAATATATAATATAAAATATATAAGATAATATATATACAATATTGACTAATATAAATATAAGTATAGATAAAAACAAATAAAAGTTACAAAATTAAATAATTTTGGATTTTTTATTTTTTTGTAATTTTCTACATATGTTTTATAATTCTTATGGATTTTTCAATTCAAAAAGATCCCAAATCAAAGATTAAATAATTAGGAAGAATTGAAATGAAGATTATAAATATCAAATAATGTCAAAAATTCTTAAACTGAATATTAATAGAGAAATAATAATATGAAGAAAATTAGAAAATAGAAAATGGTATTTTTAGAGATTTTTTTAAAAAAGTAGATTTTTACAATGGATTTTGGGGCCTTTTATTTTTAGTTTTTTTTCTATTTTTATGATTTTTAGTTTTAAGGATCAAAATGCTTAAATAAAAAATATTTTTGGGAATTTTTCAAAATGATTTTATAATTTTTATGGTTTTTAAGTTAAACAAGGAATATTTGTTCTATTTTTATTTTTATAAAATAGGAAAAATCCTAAAATGATGATTTAAAAATGTGGCATGAATCTACATGCTGACATGAACTTAAACCAATTTTGAGTGAATTTAGGAACACAAATTCTAATTAGAAATATTATAAATCATGCACAAAAATTATTGAACTAGCAGAGACATAAGTGCAAATAAAAATAAACTTGATGGTTCATATGCATATATACCAAAACTTTATAACTTGGGTTCAAAGTTAAAGGAATAAAAATAAAATAATAAAGGCACAATGGCCTTCCTACAAAAATCACGCCTCACGTGGATGGTCGCGTGAGATGTGCTGGCAAGGGAAAAAATTGCAATTACAATAAAGTATAGGGTCCTATATGGAAACTAACATAAGTACTTAACTATTTATAACATTTATAGGACTAATAATTAAATCTACAAAAGTTAGGGTGAAGTATGTAAATTACCCCTAAACATGTGTAGCCGGACAACGGGATGGATGCTACTTGAATGTGTGTCGTCACCTCATAGCATAATGATGGTTCACTATGGATGGTCTGGATTAGATCTCCAAGGGGAGATCAAGAGTTCTGGAAGGGGTTCTTCCGACGACACCTAGAGGAGACTGCTCCTTATTCTTCATCCAACGGTAGCGAGGGGATCAGCAAGAACAATGGATGAACTCACCTCATGCAAGCTTGGATCTTCAATCTCTCACATCTCCGGCGTTGATCTGGCCCTTATATGGGCCAAACATTCTTAGGGAAAGGTTTTGTACCTCCAAGAACACTCATAAGGGTCTAGGACATGGTGATTCATCATGGAGGAGCATGAAGAACTGGAGGGTCCTGGAGCTGCTTCTTTGCTTCAAATGGGGTTCAGACACCCCCTGTCAAACGTGGTACCCGCATGGTTATAACACGAGAGTGTATTTGGTCTATTATTTATGAGGTATCGAGGATGAGTGGATGTAATGACTGAGATTTGTCGAGCAGTGGTAATTAAACCTCCATGGTCTAGATCTAAGGAAATATAGGTGATCTAGTGAAGGGAGAAAAGTGTAGAAGCATTGAGGAAAGAGTGGAGGTGGTCGGCATGGTCTAAAACTAGTGTAAGCACAGTGGGACAGAGGGTCGCCGAAGCTCGAGAGCTCCGGCAAGGATTAAGCTAAATCTAAGCTACTATGATATATTAAAACACCAAATAAGAGCATAAAATAAACGTAGATCTAATGGATATCTAAAAAGATACATAAAACATACCTCCATTGGATAAAAGCCAGGAAGTTGGTACCTCGATGGCTAGATGGCCGAAGATGGCTAGGAAGGGCTCCCCCACGCTTCTTCCTTGCTATGAAGAGAAAGGCGAGGCAACTATCACTTGCCTCCAACCATCAAAGAACTCATAGGGGTCAAAAGTGGGAGAAAAATGAACCAAATAAAAAATGGCTGATGAGGATCTTATGTACAGGTGAACGACTGGGTGATGTTATACGCAAGATCACAAGAGAATCGAAGTTATTCTACCCTCGGCGAGAATCATGGATATACAGTGATGAATCTTCATGAAAGGATCTAATGGCCTCGAGCGATGAATCAATGGATAGAAAGTCGAGAAGTAGGGGAGGTACTCAGTTCTTACAGGGCTAGGGGGCGAGTCAGAGAGTTGACCAGAGTCAACACCTGAAGCCACCTGGTTGGTCCACAAGGACAAACCACGAAAAAACTGGCCTAAAAATAATTATAAAATCAATAATAAATATTGAATGAATTTATTAATTTTAATTTATAAAATAAAAATATTTATTAATTTTTAGTATTTTATTATGATTTTTGTTTATTTTTTAAACTTATTTATTATAAGTTAGTTTTTAGGGTTTTATTTATATGTATATTGACCTATGTTTTAGGTATTATATTATTATTTTGTATTTTTTATTTTATTATTTATTATTTCTTATAAAATTATAACTTATTTTTATGTACATAAAAATATTTTTATTGTATTTTTCTGATATAATATTTACACTTAATTAAATATAGGTTTATATTATATAAGTATATGTATTGTGCATTCATCTCTGTCTTTTAATACATTATTTTATTTTATTGGTTTATTTATGGTTTAATTGTATTCTAAATATTTATACATGTTATAAAGAATATTTAAAAAAATTATAAGAATATAAGATGATAGAAAATAAAGAATAAATAAAATGGAAATTTTATTCGAGTAAACTATACAATAGGGGTCCAAAACCTAACTTTCACACCTTAACTCCAAATATTATGAAACCACCTTCATTAAATAGCTTATTAAAAGTTATGTACAATAAAGATGATTTTGATACATTTTGTGTTTTTATTTAGAAGATTGGGATTGGGAAGTTGAGATTTTGATATAACTTGTACAATATACATTATTTTTGTATAAACTCAATTTTGTTTTTTTACTTTTATTTTTATCTACAATTTTTATGTACAAAGTTTATTTATTTGCAGTATAAAAAGTGAAAAATAAAATAGGTCCCAAAAGTGAATTATTGAAGAACAAAAGAATGAAATTTTTAATGTATTATTGGTCCTTATCTCCCATTGGCCCTTATCTCTACCTACTTTATTCCTTATCGACCAAGTCATCAAGATGCCTAGATCTCGGGCTTTAGGGTCATAAAATACCTTTGATATTTTATTTTTTTCTTTTCTTTATTCAATAAATTTAGCATTAAAATTAATATTTTATGCACAATAAATGGAATAAAGAATTAATGTTAATTTGTATAAATTAGTGTTTTTACATGCATTAGCTTGGCTTTTTAAGTCCAAAATGATAGAATAAAGGTGATGCAATGGAGATTCATCAGATACCCATCTCTACTTCAGAACCTGATCAACTACACACATTCCCAGCCCTTGCACAGAGTTCAAACCCACTAGGACCTCCACCCTCTTCGCTTGTCTATATGCCCTCTAATCCATTCCACCTTATGTTCCTTCACGTTCTCCATTAGTCGAGCTCAAATATTGAGCTCCATCTCCATCTACTGAAGATCTCAAGCATCATCAAGCTGATTTGTTGTCAATCAGCATAAGCCTTCTGTATTATCCCTGAACTGCAAAGGAAGGAGGAGCCCCTACCTACATCTATCGTCCATCTGCTGAATGATGATTTGAACTGTCAAAGGAAACAATCTCTATTCACCATCTGATTGATTTTGGAGGCATTTTGATTCGTAAGTGTCCACCACAGTAGATATGATCTGGGCCACTCATATAAAATAGCTAGAAGCTCGTCCATGTCGCATCCTTCAAGCCACTGCCCTAGCCACTTGCCTCGACATCTCGAAGCCACAACATCTCATCACGTGGAGGTTCACCAATCGAAGCACCCCCTAACCTCTCCAACATGTGAGCCACACATATGCATGGTACATTTTACGATTCGCACCTGCCCCTTCCTAGAATTACACATCAACCCCTGCCACCTAGAGTTTTTTTATAATTCCCCTAGCAAGAATAAGTAATTGCATTTTAGTCCTATTTGCAATTTTTATTTTATTGTATTTAATTGTATTTAGACCCTCATGTTTGGACATTAATTCAGAGCACCATTTATCATCTTTTAATTATTCTAAAAATTATACGTCACAGAACACATAATTATACAACTTCTGGATATTTGATTGTATTTTTTGAGCCTTGATCGATTTATTAAAATTTGGTCAGTATAAATTTGCATATTTTACCCGTCTAAGTCCATTTAATTCATATAAAATCAATCATTGCTCTGAAAAATATCTAAAAATCACATTTATTAGAATTAAGTGTTCTATGTAATGCTTCAAAAAATCAAGTCATTTGCATGCATACTTTGCTCTGATTAAATAGTTTTATAATAAATGATTTTAATGAACAAACCATATGGCATTTTTAGATAACAAAATTACTCTGGATACCTCTCCTTTAGACCTACAGAGAATAATTTGTCTATCAAAAATATATGTATTTGGTATTTATTAAAATTGATTTATTTTATATAACTTTTCCTACATTATTTAATTCATAAAAATTTCATTTTGTATCAGTTAAATACCAAACATTTATAGTATAATTTTTTTTTGCATATTTTCAGATTATGGATAAGTTTGAGGATTTTTGGATCTGATCTAATTGAAAAAATGCCGAATAGTCTCGAGATTTAACTTAAATGGCATTTCACATTACATCGCATAAAAAATCTAAAAAAATAATGCTCCATTGAGAACTTAATTGCTAAACAAACTAAAAATCGACCTAAGGAGAAAGTTGCCTCCCTGCTCAACCTTGGTCATGCCTAAGTAAAATAGATTGTACTGCTTCACACATTAATTAATTGACTTTTAATTAAGTGGTCTTTTTGATTGATGCTTAATTGTCTGACTATAACAACGTAAAACTGCAGTATTAACCAAGCATGTATCATGGTTTTTTAATGTTCCTTTGGACGACGATGATGGAGATTAGTGGCTCTTAACATTTTATTTTGTGATGTCAATTGTTCTCAATATATTGTGATGAGAATTGTTTCTACCTTTGCCCCTTTTTGGTTTGAACATTTTTCATATGTTTAATATTACTGATGACACGAAAAATTACACCGAGACACGGGTGAAATAAAATAGATCAAGGGTCGTTGCGACCTGGATCTCGGAAGTCAATCGGTCAATCAAGAAAAAGTAAAGCAGACCACCAAAATCAGATGAAAGCAAATAAACAAGATAGCGGTCCTGGCTATTTTATTAACCTGGTATAGCGACCAGGGTCGAACTCAAGGAGCACGGATTGGCCTTACGGCCTACGAAGTAGTCGAGAAGAGAAGAAAAGGTATTTTTGGTGATTTTTAAGTCTTTTTATATTTTTTTGGATTTTTAAGATTTTGAGAAAATAAGAAAAGCAACTAAACGACACACTTCAACAATTTATTAAATGCACTAAAAATCAACCAAAAATTCCACAAAAAATATTTTTGTGTGTTTTATAATTTTTACTGTTTTTGGTGAATTTTTGGGATTTTTCTGAATTTTATTTTATTTTATAAAAATGAAACAATGATAGAAACAAAGGGTACTGTCCAGTCAGGAGAAAAATGCCAATCTAAAATATAAAGGGAGGCTCCCAGCTCCTGAGGGTAATTTTCCTATAAACCAGAACGTTCAAGGAAAATTAGGGCACTGGATTTATGATTTTTGGATTTTTAAATTATTTATTAGAATTTTTATGAGTTTTTGAGTGTTTTTCAATTTTTAGGTGTTTTAGATAATGCAAAATAGCCAAAATTGGCTACAAAATCAAGTAAGCCAAAATAAACAGTAAGTAATTTTTTTGTGAATTTTAGAGGAGTTTTAATATTTTTTGGGATTTTTAAATCTGAACAGTAAAGAAAATACGTGTTTTTGAATTTTTAAAAATACCAAACAGTGTCTAAAATTCTCCAAATTTTATAGAAAATTTTACATCATGGCATGAGCCATGTGTCCAATTTTCATCAAATTTGGAGTTGATTTGCTATTTTATTAAAATCACACACGAGGGCACAGTACATAGGGACCAAAACGCAAATACAAGGAGACCTGGGGGGGTCTGGTGCAAAATACCCAAGAAATCACGTGCCAAGCACGTGTCTGGGGCACTCAGGGACCCAAATGTAATAAAAACAAGGTCCCTGGACTAAATAATAACAAGTATTAAAAGTCCAGGGGGCTTGTTGCAAAATACCCAGAAATAAGCGCACATGCACAATTAATTCACGCACAGGGGTATAAATGCAATTTTCTAAAAATTTTCATTCATTTCAGAATTAACCAGAACTACAAGAGCGTCAATGCAAATACACCAAAGAAATTCACGTGACGAAGCACGTGGTCCACGTAGACAGGGGTATAAATGCAAATAAAGAAAGTACGGGGTCCTAATTGCAAAATGTGCAGAATAAAATGAACTTGATAAAATATTTACAGGACTAACTAATAAATGCGAAATGTAGAGGGGCCTAAGAACAATTACCCCTTATAAAAATCTCGAGGGCGTGATGCGCGACGCGTGGCAGATCGGACGGTCGGAATAGCATGCCGCACACAAGTGAAACCCTCGAGTCGATCCGACGGCTGAAACGCGTCCACGTGGAAGATCAGACAGTGATGCTGCAACGTGGGTCTGCGAAGAAGGGCCTCGCTCGGATCGGACGGATGAGATTCAGCCACGTGCTGGATCTAACGGTGCGAAGACGTCGTGGCTAAACCTCAGTCATCGGACGGTGGAGATCAAACCTCAAGGATCTGGCGGTTAGGGCTGCTCCGTGAATGAACGGACGAGATCTAATCTGGAGCGTCGAGGCTGATCGGACGGGTGCTGGAGATCCTCGAAGAACAGGTGGCCGGCGAGCTTCACCGGCCCAGTGCGCTCGCTCCGAGCCTCCTCGCGGGGCGCTGATGATCGGAAAAGGTTCGGCGTGAGCCTCCGCGTCGGATGGGAGTCTCTGATGACCCAGCCGAGCTCCAGGGAGCTCCGGCAAGGTCGTTGGAGCTGTAGCTGCTGGACCCAATGGTCCAAGCCCTCAGATGGGCTTGGATGCTCCTACAAAATAGACCAAACAGCTCGCGGGTCGAGGGCAAACTGCCTCGACCCGGTTAGGCGGGGTGAAGGTGGTCGGTGGTGCAATATGGGAGAGCTTCGGCGAGGGGGTAGACGGAGGAGCTCGAGACCCAGCTCTTGTGCGAGCTGGGTTGAATGGGAGTATGGAGAACATGCGCGGGAGGAAGGCGGAGGTGACGGTTGATTCCGATGATCAAATCGAGCTGTGAGGTGGTCGGAATCGGCGAAACACGGCGACGGCGAAATTTGGGGGAAATCGGAAATTAGCGAAAAGTGAAAGGAAATAGGTCTACCTGGATGGAGGGATCGACTGTGGCTGAGCTTGCGGAGCTCTGGGTCGTCGCCTCACAGGTCGTCGAGGCCCGAGGCTCAAGCTCCTGCTCTGGGCGGAGCACGGCGGTGGAGACTTGCCGGATCGATGGTCCGATCACCTTTGCCTCTCTTCGACACCACCGGCGGAGAGCTGTCACCTCAGGGAAGGTGGTGGAGGTCACGGGACTGAAAGATGGGGAGCCAAAGATGGGAATGAAGGTGGCGGAGCTTGGCATATATATGGGTGCAGGTCCGACTAGGGTTGGTCGGGTAGGGCAATGGAAGGCGCGGATCCCGAGGCAAGGGCTCCGGCGAGGGTGTCGGATGCAAGGAGAAGAGGTAGGACCCGAAGTTTGCGGAGATGGCGAGCGGATCGAGCGCGGAAAAAGAGGAGAAGTCGGGTCGGGAACGAGATCCGCTGGGGAAGATGGTCCGCGGAGGGAGTTGACCGGAGGTCAACATCTCCGTGGACCAATGAGAAGCTGCCACGTGGAAATGATTTAAAAAATCATTTATAAATAGTAAATGGCAGAATTATTGAAAAGTCAAAACATGAAATATTTTTGTTTTAATATTTTCTATTTTTTTGTGATTTTTAATTAATTTTTCAATATAAAAATAAGGTATTTACAATATATAGCTATACATAGGTATATGTACAATATGTATTTTTAATTTTTGATTTTTAATTTGTTATTTTTGTGCATTTTTATTCCCATTTTGTATTTTATTTATTTATAGTATAATATTAGGAATAAAAAGGTATTTTTATTTTATTTTTACGATATATATACAAGGGTGAAATAAATAGATATATACATATATACACATGGTATATTTACAAAGTATTTTTGGATTTTTGTTATTTTTATTTTGTTTTTGTTTTAATTTATTTTATTTATTTACATTATATAATGTAGAATATTTACAAAACTTTTGGAAATTAATTTTATTTATTTATAAAGCTAAATAAATAGGGATGAGTGGACTATATACAAGGTGACTATGTACATGAGTGATGTTTTTGTGTTCTTTTTAATTTTTATATTTTTATCTTGATTTTATGTTTATAAATATATACAATTATCTACAAATCAATTTGAGTCTATTTTTGTGAGGAAAATACTTTTATTTTATTTACATAAATATTTACACACATGAGCCCCTATCTCCCTCTACTTTGATTTTTATGCGGTCAGGCCCATGCTGAGCCCTCCCTTGGGTTAGGTTGCTCAATATTTATTCTAAATATTTCCATCTTTTTTTTCTTTTTACTCTTTATTCTTTTATTTTTGCACAAAAACATGCTAATTATTAAACTTTATACAATGCATGCTTTTGATAATTATTTGTATTTACATAAATATACATGCATTTGCAAAGGTTTTTTGTAGCTAAAATATAAGAATAAAGAGTGATGAATGGGTATTCATCACCCCCCTATACTTAACTTTTGCTAGTCCCTTAGCAAACACTTATTTGAAAAAGAAGTGAAAAAGAAAGAAAGAAAAAGAAAAAGAGGGGAATATACATGGATCAAGGTTGAATATTAAACTTTCCTTCATTAAATTGAATTATGGAGCTCGATCAGATCTTTGGATTATTAATGTGTCCGAACCTTATTTAGACTTAAGCTTAAAACTCAACAGTCTCTAAGTTCCACCAATCTATGGACAAGACTCCTCAATAAACCAGATCAGAACAAGTCTACATACACAAACTCTAATGACCATGAATCTTTCCATGCAGTGTAAGTGATATGTAGCTCCCCGCCTCAGAAGTAACAAAGAAACAACCTCCCTCAATCTGGTAACTCTAATGCCTCGGTCTAGCAACTCTTTCCTCGAGAAGCGGGGTATTCCCTTCTAAGTTCAAGTGCAACCGGCTCAAGAAGAGGGGGAAGAAGTATAGACTTTTGGCAGCTCAGCCAGTGTAGCCAAGTCTCCCGCTGCAAGCTTCATAAGATGTAACATGGATACCATAAGCTTTTGCTTTATTTGACTATATACACTCCGGTGGAGTTATTAAATTTTCAATCCGACCCACCATTTTTTTGGAGTTCTTTTTGCATTTTGCATTTTTTTTCAAGTGCCTCTATACAACATATCTACATGGTGCAGCGTATATACAAGAAATTTCCTCTTGAGCCAGTATACTATCCCTCTTTTGAAGCTTTATTGCAACCCATAGCTTCTGTCTTTAGCCTTCATCGCCACTAGACCAAGTTGAGACGCACTTACTTCACTAAAAGAAGAAGAGAGGTTCTGCCTAGAAGTACTACCCTCATATGCTACCCCAAGCCAAAGGAAACTGCCTCCTCACCACCTCATCCGTGGAGAGCTATGTGTAAAGTGCTGGTGCAAGTCAAGCCATTGTCTCTAAGAGTCATGCGTGTGTTGTTAAGTGCTCTACTTAGGCTCATCAAGATGACATATGCTCATAGCCTAGTGGACTCAAAAGAATTAAGTCCTTATGGACCTGAAAAGTCTTAACCCTAAGCCCTATAAGGTTCCTCTTAGAATTAGGTGGATTAAGATCTTAATCAAGCTCCATTTCTCAATTTAATTCCAGGCTAGTTTAAATGTCAACTCTCATCCAGGAAAAACTATATACATATATATACAAAGATGCTATTTACAAATATTTACAATCGTGCAAAATTTTTGAAAAATGTTTTGAAATCATGAATGAATGGATGTATGAAGTGCAAGTTTTGCAAAAGTATTTACACACATTTACACAAGATTTTTGCAAACTTTTGATTTTCAAAACATTTTGGAAAAATTTTGTACTATATACATAATTTTGATAAGAAAGTATTTACACAAATTTTACACAAAAACTTTTTGAAATCATTTTTACAAAAATAATTTTGTACACTAGTTATGTATGTGCAATAAAAGAATGATTATGTACAGGAAAAATTTTTAATTTTTGTGATTTTTGGGGTTTTTAGCCATTTTATTTATTAACACACTCACACAAAGTACGAGTTATGGCTAAAGTATATATGAAATATATACACACCCCCCTATACTTAGCTCGAACGATGTCCTCAGAGTGATCAAGAGGGATGAATAAGACATAACTCGTGCTTAATAACAGGGAAGTGAAAAGGAATGGCTAGATACAGAAATGAATAAATGAATAGAATGAGGCGAACTCGGTGGTTTCCCCCTATACTTAGGATTAAATAATCCTAAGTATAGCAAGCTGTACATGAAGGGAAATCCGAGTGAAGAATATACAGGGTCTGCCCCCCCCCCTCTATACTTAGGGTAAAATATCCCTAAGTATAGACAACAAAACAGGGGCAAAAAGAATGAAAAGAATACCCAGGTCCTACATCCCCCCTATACTTAGGGTAAAGTACACCCTAAGTATAGCATAATCATAAGATGAGAAAAGGGATGTGGGACTAAAGAATAGTGTGATATAGACAACTGGATCTATACAAGTCGGAAGAATAGTGATAATCAGGCGTGAGATGCAATAGATGTGAATCAAGAGACCACATCTCACGCAAAGTGAATAGGGGCAACATCAACGACCCGCGGCTCATGATCTAGAAATGGCTTGAGCCGCTGGCCGTTCACTCGAAAGGTACTCTCAGAAGACAACTCGGATATATCAATGCTACCGTTGTCGTGTACCTTTCTCACAAGATAAGGTCCCTTCCACTTGCTCTGTAGCTTCCCTGGAAATAAACGAAGCCTCGCATCAAACAACCATACTCTCTGTTCAGGCTCAAAATGCTTGTGGCTGATATGAGAATCATGCCACTCTTTCACTCTCTCCTTATACTGTAGGCTGTTCGAGAAGGCTGTATCTCTAAGCTCCTCCAAGGCTGCTAACTCTGCCCTCCTCTGGTCTCCTACACTCTCTGGATCTAAAAGAATATCCGTGACTGCCCAAAGTGACTTGTGCCTCAACTCAACAGGTAAATGGCATGGCTTGCCATAAACTAGGAGAAAGGGAGATGTGCCCAGTGGTGTCTTGAAAGACATCCTATATGCCCACAAGAACGAGTCCAAAAGCTGTGACCAATCCTTTCGGCCAGGGCGGACGACTTTCTGCAAAATAGTCTTGATCTCCTTGTTCGAGACCTCGGCTAGACCATTCGTCTGTGGATGGTATGGAGTGGCAACTCGATGGTCTATGCCGAACTCGCTGGCAAGTGCCTTCACCTGGTCGTTGATGAAATGAGACCCCCCATCTGAAATCAATACTCGAGGTACCCCGAACCGCGTGATGATGTGCTTCCTCAAAAATCTGCAAACTGTCCTCGCATCAGCGGCTCGGGCGGGGATAGCCTCAACCCAACGACTAACATAATTGACGGCCAACAGAATGTACTCAAATCCCTGACTCTTGGGGAATGGACCCATGAAATCGATGCCCCATGCGTCAAAAACCTCACAGAAGTGAATGGGCTGCATCGGCATCATATCACGTTGTCCACAAGTGACCATCCTCTGACAGTCAGTACACCTCTTCACGAACTCGTCAGAGTCCTTGAAGAGGGTAGGCCACCACAAGCCGGATTGGAGCACTTTCTGTGCCGTTCTCCTCCCAGAGTGATGTCCTCCTGCCTCAAGCTTGTGGTAGTAAGTGAGGATGCTATGGTGCTCATCCTGAGGGATGCACCTACGCCAGACACTATCCCCTCCTTCGTGGTAAAGGATGGGATCCTCCCAATGGTAAGACTTGGCCTTCGCGAGGAAGGTCTCAAGCCTCTGTCTGGGCCAACCTTGTGGGACTTTCTTAGCAACAAGAAAGTTCACAATGTCGGCATACCACGGGAGTGAGGCGATAGCAAGGATCGCCTCATCTGGGAAGGTCTCACAAATAGGATCAATCTGCTCAGACTCCTCAGGCTGCTCTAAACGGGAGAGATGATCCGCCACCACATTCTTGACTCCAGGCTTATCCTTAATCTCAATGTCGAACTCCTGGAGTAGAAGGATCCATCTAGTCAGTCTGGCCTTGGCATCCTTCTTTGCCATGAGGTATCGGATGGCAGTATGATCCGTATACAAAGTCACTCTAGATCCAATGATGTAAGATCTGAACTTATCTAGGGCGAACACTACTGCTAGCATCTCCTTCTCTGTGACTGTATAATTCTGCTGGGCGGAATCCAAGGTGCGGCTAGCATAGTGGATAGAAAATGGGACTCCATCCCTCCTCTGTCCCAGCACAGCCCCCACGGCAAAATCGGAGGCATCCGTCATGATCTCGAATGGGAGAGACCAATCTGGTGGCTGGAGGACAGGAGCCTCAACAATACACTTCTTGAGAGTATCAAAGGATGAAAGACACTTGTCATCGACAAGGAACTCGGTGTCTTTCGTCAGCAGGTCAGTCAACGGTCGGGCAACTCTACTGAAATCACAGATGAACCGCCGATAGAAACCGACGTGCCCCAGGAAAGACCGTAACTGCCGCAAATTGGACGGTGGTGTGAGCTTTCTAATGACATCAACCTTGGACGGATCAACCTCCATGCCCCTGTTGGAGATGATGTGGCCAAGCACCGTCCCTTGAGTCACCATAAAGTGACTCTTCTCCCAAGAAAGAACCAAGCGGACCTCAATACATCGCTGAAGTATCCGGTCTAGGCAGTCAAGACAGGAGTCGAATCCGTCGCCGTAAACCGAGAAATCATCCATGAAGACCTCTAAGCACTCCCCTACCATGTCCGAAAAGATCGACAGCATGCATCTCTGAAAAGTCGCAGGGGCATTACATAGCCCAAATGGCATGCGTCGGAAGGCGTATGTGCCGAAGGGACAGGTAAAGGTGGTCTTCTCCTGATCCTCAGGAGCGATGGCCACCTGGTTGTAGCCCGAGTACCCATCCAGAAAACAATAATGGCTCTTCCCTGCCAGTCTCTCAATAATCTGATCAATAAAGGGCAGGGGGAAATGATCCTTCTTGGTAGCCTGGTTGAGTCTCCTGTAGTCAACACAAACCCGCCAAGAAGTGGGTACTCGTGTAGCAATCTCCTCTCCAGACTCGCTAATCACTGTAGTGATGCCCGTCTTCTTGGGCACCACATGCAAAGGGCTGACTTACTTGGAGTCGGAGATGGGATAGATAAAATCAGCGCTCCACCATTTCGAAATTTCCTTCATGACAACCTCTCTCAGATTTGGGTTCAGCCGCCACTGGAACTCACGCGACGGCTTCGCCTCATCCTCGAGATAGATATGGTGGGAGCACAGGGCCGGACTAATCCCATGGAGATCTGCTACGCTCCATCCTATTGCCTTGCGGTTCTTTTCAAGAACCCCCATCAGACGGGATTCCTGCTCTCCAGTCAAATCAGCTGAGATAATGACTGGGTACATCTCATGCTCACCCGCAAGGAATCTATACTTCCGCGACGAAGGAAGCGGCTTCAGCTCTGGACAACTGGGTGCTGGCAAATCTGGCTTCGAAAGAAGACGTGTATATGCTGCCAAATCTGTCTGGGAGACTGAAAGCGTACTCTCGCAAACTAGATCTGGAGAAGGCTGCTCAACTGAACTGTCTCTGATCTGCTCGGCATCTACCTCCTCCTCAACTGTAGGCTCAATGGAAATCAGGTCTGGCATGTAGTCATAACAATCTGCCCACTCCGACTCTGACTCCGAGGGATCTGCATCAAACAAGGTGGCAACAGTACCACCGTAACTGAACTCTGTGTCGCGGTCGAGAACCGGCTCTGCTGCCTCTGTAGTATCCTGAACCAGGAATGTGCTCTCCAAGCTCTCCTCTGCTGTCATCTCTGCATCAGCGGTGTCTGAAACTGAGAGGATGGCCTGTGCTGCTGGGTCTGCCCAAACTGCCTCATCATCTGTGATCACAAAATCACAGTCCTGGTGGATGTCTATCCCGACGTCTGTCAGCTGCTCTGTATCTGTGCTGGTCTCTAAGCATGCTCTCTCTCTCTGGCTCTGTAGTCCTCGACCGTCTCTATTTGTACACTTTCGCCCTCGACGCGAAAGTATACCTTCCCGCTATCATGATCAGTCACCGCCTTGGCTGTGTCCAAGAATGGGCGACCTAAAATGATGGGGGTATCGGTCACTGAATCAGGGGTCTCCATGTCCAACACTACGAAGTCCACGGGGAATTGCAAACCCTGAATAGTGACGACAACGTCTCGCAACAACCCCTTCGGCCTCTTGACAGATCTATCAGCAAACTGAAGGACTGTCCTGCTCTGTCTAAGAGTGCCCAACTCGAAGCGATCGAGAAGGGCTGCCGAAAGGAGGTTGATAGAGGATCCTCTATCCAATAGAGTACGGTCGAACCTCTGCTCTCTAATGTGACATCTGACATATGGGGCTCCTGAATCTGGCCTCTTGGTCGGCAGACGGTTCTGGATCGCGAAGCATGTGGCTTTCGTCAGCACATGAATCTCTAAATGGTGGTTCCTCCTCCTTCTTCTGATTGTAGTCCTGTCTCTCAACGATCGCTGAAGAAGGGGGATGTGTTGCAAAGCCTCCTGAAGGGTCAGCTGTATGTGAAATCTGTCAATCATGCTCTGGTTGAACTCCTCCTGCTCTCTCTTTTTTGGATCTTTTTCTCTTTTCTTCCCCTTCCCCATCTGAAGGGCTCTAGGGAAGGGAATCACAGGGTCCTTCTCAGATGAAGGACTAGAAAAGGGTATAGGCGATTCGACGACCGGATCCACACATACATCATGCACCACAGTGGGACCAGAAGAAAATAAACCCTTTTCTTTATTCACAGAACTGTTCAGAGATACAGGTGTAGAAGAAGGAAAATCAAAAGCTCTCTCTACATGAACTCTGGTGGCCTCAGTACCACCATCGGCTGGCTCAGCTGGAAGACTCGCGGCCTCAGTACCGCGCTCTGGCTCGGCAACTCGGGTGGCGTCAATACCACCTCCTCGAACTGGTGAAATGGCGGCCTCAGCACCGCCTGTGAAATCAGCATCCTTGGTGGCATCAGTACCACCATCATCATCATGTGCGGCCTCAGTACCGCTCTCCTCCTTCTCATCTGGCGCTCTAAGTGTATCCTCATGTTGTCGCTCAGATGAGGCACCGCCTGCTGGTGCTCTACCGCTCCTAAGTGTAACAAAATCAACATCAAAAAGATATGAAGACATATCATCAAACGGATCACTAGGAGTGGCATGCTCAGTGTAAACTACCTGCTCAGGCTTCCGCTTCAGGCTGTTGGGATTCGGCTCTATCTGGGCAGCGATAGCGGCCTTCCCTCTCACGATGTCCCGCATCTCCTGGCGGAACTCGTCCATCTCCCGTCTAAAAGTAGCCTGCTGGTCCGTGAGGAGGCAGGCTATGTCATCCAAGGCGGGGCTCTCATATGGTGAACCATGAGAGCCTGACGGGTAGCCTCTCTGGTAATGAGGCTGCTGGAACTGGTGCTGCTGCTGAGCGGGGTAGGTAGGAGTGTGCTATTGCTGGTGTGGCTGGTGAGGCTGCTCTCGCCTCCAAGATTGTCCCTGCTGATAGGGACGAGGAACGAAGGAAGACTGCTGCTGTGACTGGTAAACTGGGGGCTGCTGCTGCTGGTGATCCCTCTGCTGGCTGTACTGGCCTCCCTGGCCAGATGGTTGCTGTTGGGGCTGGGTACCTCCATTCCCCCACCTGAATCCGGGATGGTCTCGTCGGATCTCAGGATGAGGACGGTCATACCAAATCCCATTGACATCCATCAACGGCTCTGCATCGTACTGGGCTGGCGAGAGTACTGCCAGAGGCTGATTCGGCTGGTATACCACCATCTACATGTCTGGAGATGGTGGTGACTGGTAGGAGGGCTGCTGCTGCTGGTACGGCTCCTCCTGTACAAGGTGAACCTGTCTAGGCTGCTGGTGTGAGCTGGAGCGCTGGAACGAGCTACTGCTGCCGCCGGTATCGCCTCGCGACTAAAGACGGGGCTGTGAAGCCGTCTGTGCCACCTGGAGACACATGAGATGGGTCTTCATATCGCTCAGAGTCTGTGCCATCTGCTCTATCTAAGTGATGTCCTGGCACTGCTTCTTCTCTATCAGCTCCATCCGATCCAACTTCTCACTGATGATACCCATATCCGCAGCGGATGACTCTGCCTGTGCTGCTGCTGCTGCAGATGAACTGGAAGGACCGGCGTCAACCCGTGCTATCCTCTGGTACTGCACGGGTCCTGTCTGCTGGGGTCTGCCCTGAGTGTACAACTTGGTCTGGGACATCACCATGTAGTTCTCGGCCATCTCTTCGTAGATGACCCAGACCTGGTCGTGATCCTTGGCGAAGTAAGACCCACCACAAGAAGAATTCACCAAGCCCTGGAGCTCTGGTGTCAGCCCGCTGAAGAAGCTCTGCACAAGGTTGGGCTTCGAAATATCATGGTGCGGGCATCGGTCAGTCAGCTCACGAAACCTCTCCCATGCCTCATGGAATTGCTCGTTGGGGAGCACGGAGAAGTTTCTGATGAGGGCTCTCGCTGCATTGGTCCACCCGAATGGATAGTACTTGTTCAAGTACTCGGTACAGAGCTGCTCCCAGGTGTAAACGAACTTCCCCAAGTGCTTCAGCCAGGTGGCTGCTCTGTCTGCTAAGGAAAAGGGGAAGCCAATCATCCTGATCGTATCCTGGTCCACCTGACGATCGTGGACAGTGCTGCATATCATCTCAAACTCCTGCAGGTGGAGATGAGGCTCCTCTGTGGCCAAACCGTGGAATCGGGGAAGAAGCTGCAAGGTGTTCGGGGGGAACTTAAAGTCCCCCACGATCGCTGGAAGTACCACCCAGCGGTGTGTCAAGGTCGACCCGGGATTGTGGTTCTCCCACATCGATCTAAGTTGTGGTGGTGCTCCTCCTCCTGCTGCTGTTGCTGCTGCTGCGGCTGCTGCTGCGGCAGCTGCTGCATCATCGGGTCCTCCTCCTCCGCGGTTGGCTCTCATCTGCTCAAACTCTCGCCTCATGTCCATCATGAAAGCTCTCTGATCCCTCAGCTGCTGCTGCACTGACTCGAGGGAGGTGATCAGGGTGGAGTTGATCGCACCCTGGTCCAGAACAAAGTGCTGCTCTCCACGTGGACCTCCGGGGTGATCACCAGAACTGCCGGCCATCGTCTCTGAAAAATCAAAATAACTGAACTCAGGTGCCGATAAATCATCTGTCTGTCTCTCCTCTGGCACTGGTATCTCTGAATCAGAAGAGGGGTGGTCAAGGGGGAACAGGGCGGAGTCATACTCGGGTTCGGAGAGCGGGTCTGAGCTCCCACGAACCGACCTAGATGAATGGTCAGGAGTGCTGAAAAGCGGTGCAGCCAGAGGCTGTCTAAGAGACCTCCTGCCCATCATCGTGATCTGGCGAGTAAGGCGGATGAGATCTGGAAAAATTATGATCGGCAACCAAATCCTCTATTCACCAACACAACACGAGCTGAAGACCGTAAAGGCTCGGTCAAATTATCTTGTCAAATTTTATTAGGTGAACAAACAATCTATCAGAGCGCTTACGTGACCTGTTGGGATTCCCGATGCTACCCCAACCGACTGGCCCACACGGAAGAGTCGGTAGTCAGACAGGAATAGCACCGGAGGGCTCTACCTAGTGGACGGGTCACTCTCTCGCGCAAGCAAACCAAACGATGAGGGGGTTGCTCTCCCCAAGACAAATTTTTCAGTCAAGTGTCTTTTAGGGTCAATAGCTTAAACAGTTCCAATTTTATGGTTTTTCTTTTTAATATTTTTCAATAAAAACAAAGGCCTAACGAATTTTTCGGTTCTCCTTGTTATTTAGTCCAAAACAGGGGGGAGAAGACGAAAAAGCCGATGCGCGAGAAATCAATGATGCATGCAGAGATAGAAATGCGTACCTAACTCCAGCAGTCTACATGCAAGATGATCCGCGCAGAATTTAAAAGACAGGAAATAAACTACCTAAATGGTGCAGGCGGAAAATCGAGTCCCTAAACAGCAGTGCTACTCGAAAGAACGGCTAGCCGAACACCAGCCTCCAATCCAAAGAGTCCGGTCTAGACCCACCCCTCCTCTTCTCGACAGGTCGAGTTTAGGAGTAGCGCTTGACGGGGCGGGCTTGCGGCGCGTAGGCTCAGAGGTGATGGGACAGCTATTTTATTATTTTTTTATTATAGGTCCAATTACCGCACTATAGGAACAGGCAATTATATTAGGGTATTTGGATCCTATGAGTTACATCACAATCAAGCAGAAAATCCTACGGCTAGGGGCTCGAAAATCCGCGTGAAACCGGAAAAGGCAGCTAAAAAGCTAAAACCGCGAAAAAGCCGCGAAAAATCTAAATGGGCCCCCCGAGCACACCGGTGCTCGGCGAAACAGACCCGAGAGTCCAAGTGTCTGTCCGAATGTACCTGTATTATTACAATAGTTCAAATAAAATGGACTGAAATAAGCCTAAACTACTCTACACTAACTTGCTCCTCACGCTCTCCTGCGGCTCCGTACAGAAAGGAGTCGCCTCCGAATCCCCGCCTCGGTCCTCGGGCCCTCGCAAGAAACAGACAAAGTGTCACAAACCAAATTATTATAAAAATGTCAGAAAAACATATATATATATATATATATATATATGCAGAAAGCTATACAAAAAGCCGTGAAAAGAAAAACTGCGGAAAAACTCAAAAATCGAATACTAAGCCGTGCTCCCCGGCAACGGTGCCATTTTGATGACACGAAAAATTACACCGAGACACGGGTGAAATAAAATAGATCAAGGGTCGTTGCGACCTGGATCTCGGAAGTCAATCGGTCAATCAAGAAAAAGTAAAGCAAACCACCAAAATCAGATGAAAGCAAATAAACAAGATAGCGGTCATGGCTATTTTATTAACCTGGTATAGCGACCAGGGTCGAACTCAAGGAGCACGGATTGGCCTTACGGCCTACGAAGTAGTCGAGAAGAGAAGAAAATTTATTTTTGGTAGTTTTTAAGTCTTTTTATATTTTTTGGATTTTTAAGATTTTGAGAAAATAAGAAAAGCAACTAAACGACACACTTCAACAATTTATTAAATGCACTAAAAATCAATCAAAAATTCCAGAAAAAATATTTTTGTGTGTTTTATAATTTTTACTATTTTTGATGAATTTTTGGGATTTTTCTGAATTTTATTTTTTTTTATAAAAATGAAATAATGATAGAAACAAAGGGTACTGTCCAATCAGGAGAAAAATGCCAATCTAAAATATAAAGGGAGGCTCCCAGCTCATGAGGGTAATTTTCCTATAAACTAGAACATTCAAGCAAAATTAGGGCACTGGATTTATGATTTTTGGATTTTTAAATTATTTATTAGAATTTTTATGAGTTTTTGAGTGTTTTTCAATTTTTAGGTGTTTTAGATAATGAAAAATAGCCAAAATTGGCTACAAAATCAAGCAAGCCAAAATAAGCAGTAATTAATTTTTTTGTGAATTTTAGAGGAGTTTTAATATTTTTTTGGGATTTTTAAATCTGAACAGTAAAGAAAATACGTGTTTTTGAATTTTTAAAAATACCAAACAGTGTCTAAAATGACTCCAAAATTTATAGAAAATTTTACATCATGGCAGGAGCCATGTGTCCAATTTTAATCAAATTTGGAGTTGATTTGCTATTTTATTAAAATCACACACGAGGGCATAGTACAGAGGGACCAAAACGCAAATACAAGGAGTCCTGGGGGTCTGGTGCAAAATACCCAAGAAATCACGTACCAAGCATGTGTCTGGGGCACTCAGGGACCCAAATGTAATAAAAACAAGGTCCCTGGACTAAATAATAACAAGTATTAAAAGTCCAGGGGGCTTGTTGCAAAATACCCAGAAATAAGCGCACATGCACAATTAATTCACGCACAGGGGTATAAATGCAATTTTCTAAAAATTTTCATTCATTTCATAATTAACCAGAACTAAAAGAGCGTCAATGCAAATACACCAAAGAAATTCACGTGACGAAGCACGTGGTCCACGTAGACAGGGGTATAAATGCAAATAAAGAAAGTACGGGGTCCTAATTGCAAAATGTGCAGAATAAAATGAACTTGATAAAATATTTATAGGACTAACTAATAAATGTGAAACGTAGAGGGGCCTAAGAACAATTACCCCTTATTAAAATCTCGAGGGTGTGATGCACGACGCGTGGCAGATCGGACGGTCGGAATAGCGTGCCGCACACAAGTGAAACCCTCGAGTCTATCCGACGGCTGAAACGCGTCCACGTGGAAGATCAGACGGTGATGCTGCAACGTGGGTCTGCGAAGAAGGGCCTCGCTCGGATCGGACGGATGAGATTCAGCCACGTGCTGGATCTAACGGTACGAAAACGTCATGGCTAAACCTCAGTCATCGGACGGTGGAGATCAAACCTCAAGGATCTGGCGGTCAGGGCTGCTCCGTGAATGAACGGACGAGATCTAATCTGAAGCGTCGAGGCTGATCGGACGGGTGCTGGAGATCCTCGAAGAACAGGTGGCCGGCGAGCTTCGCCGGCCCAGTGCGCTCGCTCCGAGCCTCCTCGCGGGGCGCTGATGATCGGAAAAGGTTCGGCGTGAGCCTCCGCGTCGGATGGGAGTCTCTGATGACCCAGCCGAGCTCCAGGGAGCTCCAGCAAGGTCGTCGGAGCTGTAGCTGCTGGACCCAATGGTCCAAGCCCTCAGATGGGCTTGGATGCTCCTACAAAATAGACCAAACAGCTCGCGGGTCGAGGGCAAACTGCCTCGACCCGGTTAGGCGGGGTGAAGGTGGTCGGTGGTGCAATATGGGCGAGCTCCGGCGAGGGGGGTAGACGGAGGAGCTCGAGCCCCAGCTCCTGTGCGAGCTGGGTTGAATGGGAGTATGGAGAACATGCGCGGGAGGAAGGCGGAGGTGACGGTTGATTCCGATGATCGAATCGAGCTGTGAGGTGGTCGGAATCGGCGAAACACGGCGACGGCGAAATTTGGGGGAAATCGGAAATTAGAGAAAAGTGAAAGGAAATAGGTCTACTTGGATGGAGGGATCGACTGTGGCTGAGCTTGCGGAGCTCTGGGTCGTCGCCTCACGGGTCGTCGAGGCCCGAGGCTCAAGCTCCTGCTCTGGGTGGAGCACGACGGTGGAGACTTGCCGGATCGATGGTCCGATCACCTTTCCCTCTCTTCGACACCACCGGCGGAGAGCTGTCACCTCAGGGAAGGTGGTGGAGGTCACGGGACTGAAAGATGGGGAGCCAAAGATGGGAATGAAGGTGGCGGAGCTCGGCATATATATGGGTGCAGGTCCGACTAGGGTTGGTCGGGTAGGGCAATGGAAGGCGCGGATCCCGAGGCAAGGGCTCCGGCGAGGGTGTCGGATGCAAGGAGAAGAGGTAGGACCCGGGGTTTGCGGAGATGGCGAGCGGATCGAGCGCGGAAAAAGAGGAGAAGTCGGGTCGGGCGCGAGATCCGCTGGGGAAGATGGTCCGCGGAGGGAGTTGACCGGAGGTCAACATCTCCGTGGACCAATGAGAAGCTGCCACGTGGAAATGATTTAAAAAATCATTTATATATAGTAAATGGCATAATTATTGAAAAGTCAAAACATGAAATATTTTTATTTTAATATTTTCTAATTTTTTGTGATTTTTAATTAATTTTTCAATATAAAAATAAGGTATTTACAATATATAGCTATACATAGGTATATGTACAATATGTATTTTTAATTTTTGATTTTTAATTTGTTATTTTTGTGCATTTTTATTCCCATTTTGCATTTTATTTATTTATAGTATAATATTAGGAATAAAAAGGTATTTTTATTTTATTTTTACGATATATATACATAGGTGAAATAAATAGATATGTACATATATACACATGGTATATTTACAAAGTATTTTTGGGTTTTTGTTATTTTTATTTTGTTTTTATTTTAATTTATTTTATTTATTTACATTATATAATGTAGAATATTTACAAAACTTTTGGAAATTCATTTTATTTATTTATAAAGCTAAATAAATAGGGATGAGTGGACTATATACAAGGTGACTATGTACATGAGTGATGTTTTTGTGTTCTTTTTAATTTTTATATTTTTATCTTGATTTTATGTTGATAAATATATACAATTATTTACAAATCAATTTGAGTCTATTTTTGTGAGGAAAATACTTTTATTTTATTTACATAAATATTTACACACATGAGCCCCTATCTCCCTCTACTTTGATTTTTATGCGGTCAGGCCCATGCTGAGCCCTCCCTTGGGTTAGGTTGCTCAATATTTATTCTAAATATTTCCCTCTTTTTTTTTCTTTTTACTCTTTATTCTTTTATTTTTGCACAAAAACATGCTAATTATTAAACTTTATACAATGCATGCTTTTGATAATTATTTGTATTTACATGAATATACATGCATTTGCAAAGGTTTTTTTGTAGCTAAAATATAAGAATAAAGAGTGATGAATGGGTATTCATCAATTACAAACATTTGTTTCTTAAATTTATGTAAGTTATCATCAATTATTCCTACTTGATAGTTATATTTTTCTTATTCTTGTCTGGTTTCACACTCAATTTTATCATAAATTTATTCTTAAAATTATAACTTAAATGTTCCTGGAAAAATCTATAGCATAATCCTTTATATTTAATGAATAGGCTTTTTAAAATATAATAATTTATATATTTAAAATAATAAAAACACATAACTGAACAATTATGAATATGCTCCTGAATACACATTATTCTTTCTACAATGACCCCTCTGACTGTATACGGGATATCGACGTCTGCAACATTGTTTGCTAATACTTGATGTCAATTCAAACTCCATCTTTTCACTGATATCATTTCATGTTTTTTGCATCAAAAGACTTAACCCTCGAGTAATGCATAAATATACTACCAAAATTAACATTCCCACTAGTAGTAATTCTATGCTCAAAAGGACACTAGATTGTATATCCCTTTACTCCTCTACTATAATATATAAACACCCCTTTCTTTATCCTTGATCCTACCTTTCCTTAATTGACATGTATAGAACAACAAGGACATGTAAAATAAAGTCATTAGTATAATTTAAACATTATACCACATGAGGCATCTTGCAGTCCATTGCTGATGTAGGAATTCAATACCACGTAGAAATTCATATTCATAGTTTCAACTCATATTTCCCTATCCAGGTCAATATTTAAGAGCATGCCCCTTGCCTCTCCAAAAATGTTATGTCCATTCTTTCCACAAATCCATTCTATTGTAGTTTACTTTGACAAAATGTTGGCTCATAAAACCCTCATACTTATAAAATTCAGCAGATTATGAAGATAATTCCAAGATATTACTTTTATACATATTTTGACCTTCTTTAAAATAGGATTCTCATCCAAGATCTTCCAACGTCTAAAAATCTTGAATGCTTAACTCTTGTATTTCATCAAGAAAATCCTAACTATCCTAGCATGATCATTGATGATAGATAAAAAATATCCAACAACCCTCAAAGATGAGCACATAAGTTTGCTCCAGTCTCCTTATGAAACTTCTGCTATTGGGTTAACACTTCACATGTTTCTCACGATTTACATGGCATCATCAAATAATACAAGTCGGATAAGAATCTACAATGCACTAGAATGCCCTTGTTGACGATCTTTACTCTGATATAATCTAGGGTTCCTGAACAATGTGATATCTCACACCAGGTAGATCCTTAATCCTTCTTCCTCTTACTAATACTACAAAATGTTCTTATGAATATGGCCAATACTAGATATATAAGCAGTGATTTCAGAAGAGGCCCCAGAAATCAGCATGGATATAATCAAGTATCTTACTCATCTTGTAACTTACATTTTGTGTTGTGTTATTTCTCAAACACACAATGTTCATAGAACTTCAGCTTTGATATTTTAAGATCTTATCAAAAATCTTTTAAGTTGAGGATGTTTGTCCCTTTTTGACTCATGCAAACATAAAAAGTTTTCTACTTAATAATGATGACTAACCCTAGAAGTCTTAGACTCTAAAGGTCATAGCTACAACTGTATAGAAGGATTGTTCCAATTGACTAATGAAACAATCCTCATTTTCCCATCATGCATTTTGGTATTCATAGAACTAATGTCAATAAGTTTGCATGACATGTGATTATGCATGATGATATTTCCATCATTGATATCCTCGTTGGTAGAAGAACAATCTCTGTGATGGGTCATGTGAGAGGAACAACCAAAATCAAGAAGCACCATCTTTAAAATACGCTTTATCCATGATAGTTATCATCTAGTCATCTTTTGAATCACCTTCTTTTTAGCCAATACGATGACTATGGTGATTTTCTTCTTTACGTGATCCCTCTCGAATGTCTTGATTGCTTACAATATTTATAGAGATACTTCTGATTGATTTTCTTTGCTTTCACTTATCAAATTTCCATTTTTAGATACTTCTCCATTGCACCATAACTCTTCTCATGGGTAATTACCAATCCTATCTATGTGTCTTCATGGTTTATATAAGGTATACGATAAGTTCACGAGTATGGAGACTCGACTGAACTTCTTATAGGGTAGTCTCTTATCTATCAACTATAAACAAAATTCATAAACAACAATAACAGAGCCAATGAACTCAAAGTAACATCCTCATCATCTATTTTACCATATATGTTTCTCAAATCTAGAAGCAACATATCAAAAAATTCTAGATTCTTTTTAAGAGGGATACCTTCTTTCATATGGAGCGAGACTGACATTGTTTCAACAACTTGTTGGTTAGAAACTTCATCATGTAGAGAATATTTAGCCATAACTACAAACTCGTAACGATCTTCTTATTGAAGACCTCATAATGATATCATCCACCAGACACATTATGATCATCAAAGTGTGTATGTTCTTGTTGCACATCAACTCGAAGGGTTTAAGTGCCACAGTGCACAAACACCATCTTGCTTGAGATTGGCACTCATCTTGACTTGTCGTAGTCTAACGTCGTTCCTGGCGATGAAACTTCTCAATCTTCATGTTAAGTGACACCGCATCGTTGTTTTAAATGAACCTGACAACTTTGATACAAGTTTATTGTGCATAGCGAAAGTGAAGCCGATTAAACATACATATAAGTACAAAAGATAACAACTAGGATGTAAAATTTATGAGATTCTCCTATAATAGGAATATGTCCTTGGTAGCGGTAGATCTCTCGCAATATGGTGGAAGAACTGAAGTACATGTGCTTATTCATGAGTCTAACACTAAGGGGCTTTTTATAGTACTCTACATAGATGGATCTTCCTAATCCCAATATAAATATGATTGAAATCTCAATACAAATAGAATTGAAATCCCAATATGATACAATATCCGAGTTCTGATACAAAATAGAATGATAGAATTCATTGCATTATCAATGAAATCACTTAGAAAATGTATATAAGAAGGCTTTTTTGTTCCTATTATAGGAGGTTTTGGTGGAAAACTTTCCTTTCATCCATCTTCAAGGAAGGTGGAAATTTTATAGGGTGGTACGACAAGAAAGTCGGATGAGGACTATGTGAGGATTGAGATGCCTTAAATCCTAACTCGTTCACTTGAGTATGCCCTAGTAGGGGCGATGACGAAATATTTTATTTTGGCATCTATCAAAAAATCATAATGTATGCGAACAAAGTAGGGTTAAGAAATGATGAATGGCATAAACTAATCTTTGATATCTTGAGCCCAAACAAAGCAAGACCATGTGGAAACACTGCCCATGCCCATGTGATGAGGTTTACCAATAAACAAATGCTATCACCATATCCAAGATTCCAATGATTAATTTTCACTTGATTTGGTAGGTTCAAAGGTACATGAAGAGTACAGCAAAGGTACATGGTTTTTTTAAATGCATCTCCACCAGCTTATGCTGCTGATCTGTTGGTCGAAAAAAAATCAAGTTCAGAGAAGCTATTAGCAAACCGAGATTAAACTGATGTTCCAAGTTGATTACTGTATCTTCTGTATACAGCATCTCAGGCTGAAAAGAAGCAGCAGTATATATTGATCGAGGAGGAATCGTTAGTCAAGTTCTGGATTTGCTATGTTGCAAATCATAAGATAATTTAATAACCAGTGTCCATTGATTGAGAGACATTTTGAAAATAAAATGAGAAGCAACAGGGGATCCTTAATAATATGAATAATGATAATGCTGGTCTTATATGCGCATAGAGAAAAGATGAGGAGTACGAGTGAAGTAATAGGATAAATGGGAAGAGCAGAGACAGAGAGGCTATAATTAATGTGGCTTTCTAGATAGCGAAAGCTCCCATCCCATCCCATGTGCTCTCCAGTCCCATTTGCCTGACGCCAATCCCTAAAAAAAGGCACAAAATATCTGCAACCGTGCTATCATCATCATTCACGGGTTGCCAACCACCCTTTTTTATTTATGACGGTATATAAAATGGGTAAAATGTGAGTACTCGGTGAGTAGGGATGAGCATTGGACTGGGTCGGTTCAGCCCGGCCCGAAGCCTGACCCGCATAGCCCGATCCAGTCTGAACCTGAATTATTTATGAGTCGGACTTGGACCAAAGATTTAGGCCCATTTAATAATTGTGTCGGGTTCACGCTTAGCCCGACCCATCCCGTGAGGCTCGATAGCCCGGCTTGCATAGAAGCCCAGATATAGGCCCGTTAGCCCGATAGCATGGCTTGCTTACAAGCAAAGATATAGGCCCGAATAACCCCCTGAGGGGCCTTAGCCAGGGGGATTTGGCACTTACGCACTAGGGCACCCCCCACATTCCCGCACGCAGTCCCCACAACCGCTCCTTCCTCCCAAGTCCCAAACCCTCGTTCCCACAGCCGCTCCTTCCTCCCAAGTCCCCATAGCTGCTCCTTCCTCCCAAGTCCCAAACCCTCGTTCCCGGCCTTCCCGCAAACATCAACCCATCTCTGCTCAATGCCCTCTCACACGTCGGCCGCCACCTTGAGGCTAGAGGCCATCACAGCCTCATCCACGTCGCTCCCGTCGCGTCGAGTACCTCATAGCCTCCTCCACGCCGCTCTCGTCGTGTACAGTGCCTCACAAACCCTTACCCGCGCTTGCGCCACGTCAAGGCACCTCGCCTCCCGCCTGCACACCTGCGGCTGCCAGCTCAGCCATCGGCATCAAGCGCACCTCCTCGCCTCTCGCGGATCTCAGCCCTCGCCGCCTCGTCCCGCAGCCCTCGCCACTGCAGCCACCTCACCGCCCCCGCCTCACCTCACGGGTCACGGTGATCGTCGGTCCGTCATCGACTCACCGCACTATTTGCACTATAAGGAAACTCTCAACTCAAGCTTTATGTTGATAATATTATGTGTTATTTAACATTCATTTGGTGTAACTTACATTGGATATTGACATTGATGTTAAGTTTTTAATATGGATGACAATTACGAAAAAATATTCTTAGAAATCAATTTAAATATTAGAATCTAACATGGTATTTAACTTTAGATGTCGGACACTAATTTAGAGATGCAAGATCTAGTAGAAGAGAATCCTCCAATGACTCAATCGGGGGAACCTTCAGAACTTAATGAGGTTGTGACTAAAAATAAATGTGGAAGACAGTTAAAATAGTGGGTTTGGAAGCATGTCACAAAAATTGGGATGGTAAATGGTCGAGAGATGTGCAAGTGTAATTATTGTAAGACACAATTATCTTGCGGGGCAAAAGGTGGGATAAATCACATTGATCGTCATTTGAATCTTGTTTGTCCATATTATAACAAACAATTAAAGTCCCAGGTTCTTTTGAACTTTGTCAATTCTGATCAAGGAAGCGCCACCATCTCTGCATGGAAGTTTGAACTAGATAGAAGTAGGGATGATTTCATGAGGTGGATTATATCTAGTGAATTGCCCTTTACGGTTATTGATAACTCAAAATTTCAAATCTATATATCCAATCTTCAACCCAAGTACAAGTTATGTCCAGATTTACTCTTCAAAGAGATTGCATAAAATTATATGAGAGTGAAAAATTGAAATTGAAGATGATATTGAAATCGATTGGAAGAATTTCCTTCATAACTGACATGTGGACATCAATTCAGAACTTAAATTACATGATTGTTACTGCACATTTTATTGACAACAATTAGAAGCTACAAAAGAAGATTTTGTACTTTTGTGTCATTTACACACGTCATACAAGGGAGAATATTGCGGATATGATTGTGAATCGCCTAAGAGATTGGAATATGCCAAATTTGTGTACCAGTTGACAATGCATCAACTAATGATGTTGTTGTATGGAATTTAGTTGATCAATTATCTCAGAAGGAAACACTACTCATTGGTGGATATTTTTTCCATGTGCGATGTTGGACATACATCTTCAATCTTGTAGTTCAAGATGGACTTTCTGAGATCAAAGAAATGATCACAAAAATCCATAATATTGTTAAATATGTGAAGTATTCAACTAGAAGATTTCAGGATTTTAAAGACATTGTCAAACAAGAACGGAGTGAAATAACAACAGGTTTGAGGCTTGACGTTAGCACTAGGTGGAACTCTACGTTTTTAATGCATGAGTTTGCTATCAAATATCAAAAGGTTTTCAATCGTTTGGGGCGTGATTTCCATTTATCAGACACACCTTCTGTGAGTGATTGGAAAAAAGCTGAGATGGTCAGTGGTATCTTAGAGAACTTTTATGTTGCCACCAAGGTATTCTCTGGACAGAAATATTCTACTGTGAATTTATTCTTTGGTATGATTTTTGAGATTGAAAAGCATCTCCAAACTATCCTGAATCATGATGATGTAGCTATCAGAAATATGGCTTCAAAGATGTATGCGAAGTTTGATAAATATTGGAGGGAGAGAATCTGTTTTGCCTCTAGCATTGGCATCAATTTTGGATCCACAGTACAAGTTCGACCTCATAAGATTTGCTTATTCAGAACTTTACCCCGAGGATGAAGCCGCATAATATGTTGAACGGGTTAGTCAAACTTTTTGTAGCTTATATGGTGATTACTCTGCTAAGTACATGTCAAGTCTTTCGTACGAAATGTCCACATCAAGATGCATTCAAGAAGATGTATTATTCCCAACAATGAGAAGCAGGGTAATGCAAGACAAGTTCTTTAAACAGAAAAAAAGTGAGTGGTTCTTGTAATATAGGAAAATCAGAGGTTGAAATCTATTTAGACGATCATTCTGCAGACAATGAGCATGGTGACAACTTCGATGTCCTGAGGTGGTGGGAATTGAACACGAGCAAGTATCACATCTTATCCGCTATGGCTCGTGACATTTTGGCAATACTTGAATCCACTGTGACTTTTGAGAGTGCTTTCAGCACAGCGGTAGAGTTCTTGATACATATCATAGTAGACTTAATCCGAAAACGGTGGAGGCATTGATTTGCGCAGGAGACTAGATCCGTACGGATGAGCCAGAGAATTCAGATTTTGAAGAAGGAGATGACGAGGAGGAGCTAGAAGAGAATGCATTTGGTTAATGTTTACTTAACATTCTATCAATATTCTCTATCACCATTATATAATATCTATTAAACGTTTATCTTTATTGTAGATCCAAGATGCAATGAACCTTCTAACTAGTTTGACAACATATTTGATACGCAAGTCTGACTATGCGAGGTAAAATCCATTTGATTTGATGTTAATAAATCCTTACAAGTTTTAATAGTATCACTATTTTTTCTAACCTTTATTAAAATAATTTTACAGGTGGAAACCGTGGAATTATTGAGTGGAAATCTCACTTCATCTTGAGCCTAATGGTCTCAACTCAAACTCAACTCGATAAGAGCTCATGAGCTGGGCTTGAAAAGCTATTAGGTCTGAGTCTGAGTTGAATAAATAACTTGTTGGGGTTATTAAGTCGTGTTCAATTAGAGGTGTGCTCAACTCTCTAACTCGATTCGATAACTCGAGTTGATTTATTAGTTTTTATTATAAACTTTTTGTTCCGTATGGGCATACATAATGTACGAATTAGATGAGGAAATGGTGCAACACCAACAAATCGCTTGGAGTTGTATGATGTTTGCCCATTCTATGATAGTTGTGAGAAACATGTACCGTTCTTCACTTTTTGCTATTGGACTTATATATATGTTCTTATCAAATGCACATGAATAAATACATATATATATATAATCAAAGAAAAGTCAAATATTATTATTATTAATGAAATTACTAATGAGTTAAATTACATGAGGTACTTCTTCAAAGAAAGATGACAAACATCTCCAACTCATTCATTTCGAGTTTGAGTTGGCATTACAGGACTGGAAGCAATCCGAGCTTTGAGTTCGAGTTCAGTTATCGAGTTTGAGCCCATGTTGACGATGAATCTGACTCGTTCGACACCCCCTTAGATGTATAAATAACACGAATGACTTAACAAAGAGCTAGAAGTGGAGAACCAAAATTGCTTAAGGTACATTGTAAGATGATTTCTTCTCTAAGGTAGTAGGACTTCACATTTTAAATGTGCAATTAAACACTCGATCATATACACAAAGGGGTTTCTTTATTAACTCTGATTTCCAGCAGGCAAAATCATGATTTTGATCCGGTAAAAAATCAAATCTAACAATCGTCCATAGTTCCATCTCAGAAATGACCACATCTAAAAAAAGAGAGCGAGACTAAGAAGAAGGCAACTAAATTCCAACCAGAAAAGCTCGTTATCTTCCCCAAACCCCCACCTAACAGCTCTCACCCGACAAACCCATCTCGCAGAAGATATCAGATCTCTCGGAAAACACAGGCCATGCCTCTGTTCTTCACTCGTAGCATCTATCTATACGATCACCACCTTTTCTCCTTTCCTTTTAGCCTGTTCAATGCTGTCAAAGTGGGGGCCTTTGGATGCTCCGTAGATGACAGCCTAACACAACTGGCCGAGACCAACACTGTCCACACCACCATAAGAACTATGGGACCCTCCCCCTTCCTCAACGGCTCATTCCCAGATCAGATCCCTTCTTAACATTTCTGACCTCATTCTGGTGATCACTCGTCAGTCCCTGCTGGAGGTATGGTGCTGCTACTGAGCAAGTTTTAACCTTGCTTGATTTCTTCACTCCTTTGCTATGTGGGTCACTTTGTTTCGGCTCCAACTCTCTTTTAACCTCACTTTCTTGCAGGTTTGCTCCTGGATTTGCGATCTGCAGGTGGGTTTTTGCAGACATTTCGTGCGGAGTGAAAAAGATCACATCTTTGGTTTCCCAGTCGGAGTGGTGTTCTCCAGGGGAGGTAAATTAGGGTTCGGGTAATGTGCTAATGTTGTTCTATTAGGCGGATGATGGCAATGGGGAGTTGTTGGGTTACTTTGGCCTTTGTGGTTGCTTTTGGTTCTCACGTTCTTGGTGTTCTTTGTGCCCCTTTCGTTCCTACGGATAATCACCTCATTGCTTGCGGATCTTCTGCAAATGTCACAGTTTTTGATCGGGTGTTTGTTCCTGATTACCAGCAGTCCCAATTTTCACTGAGAACCTCAGAAGATGGAGCTGTTTCCATCTCCAACTCCTCCCTTCCATCGCCCATATACCAGTCACTTCGCCTCTTCTCTAAGCCGGCTTTTTACAAGTTTGATATCCGACAGCCTGGTCGACACTGGATCCGTTTGCATTTCTACCCTCTTCCGAACTCTGGTTATGATCTCAACTCTGTTCCAATCACGGTCGTCACAGATGAATTTGTCCTCCTGAATAACTTCACATTTAGAGGCTCTAATTATTCATACTTGTCGAAGGAGTTCTTGGTGAATGTGACCTCTGATGCACTTACCATAACCTTTGTCCCATCCAATGGCTCGGTCTTGTTTGTGAATGGTATCGAGGTTGTTTCTGTGCCAGATGATCTCGTTAATGATCAGGCATTGGCTATTCCGGCTATGCCTTTTAGCGGTTTGTCCAGCCTTGCACTCGAGACCATGTACAGGTTGAACATGGGGGGTCCCTTGATAACTCCTTTGAATGATACACTAGGGAGAACTTGGGAAGTTGATACCAAGTATCTTCACGTAAATAGCACTGCAGTGAGGCTACCCCCGGTAGATCTTGAAGTTGTGCAGTATCCACCAGGTTTGAGCGAGGAGATTGCACCTCGATGGGTCTATGCAACGGCAGATGTGATGGGAGATGCCAATGTCACAGATATGAACTTCAATATGACCTGGGTTTTCAAGGTCGATCCAAGTTTCATATATCTGGTCCGCCTCCACTTCTGTGATATATTTAGCAAATCTCTGAACAGTTTGATCTTCAATGTGTATATTAACACTGATATTGGCATCCCAAGTTTGGATCTATCAGCATTGAAGGGTGGTCTCGATATACCATATTACAAGGATTTTGTGGCGAACACCTCAAGCAATTTTGACTCACTCACTGTGAGTGTAGGCCCAGACAACATGCAGGAAGTAAACAATGCCATGCTGAATGGGTTGGAGATCATGAAGATCAGCAACTCATTTGGAAGTCTGGATGGAACCTCTTCTGTGCATAATCTTCTTCCCACCGATAAGGGCAAAAGCATAACTAGTATGATAGTTGGGTTATGCGTGGGACTCCCTATGTTATTGCTTTTGGTAATTGTGTGTTATTGTTGCTTTATTGCTCGCCGATCAAAGAGTAGTCCTGATGGACACCACTCGTGGTTACTACTGCCCTTGTATGGGAATTCCCACACAATGACAAAAGCGTCGACCACTTCACAGAAGACTGTAACTGCTAGCTGCATCTCTCTGTCTTCCATAAACCACGGTCGACAGTTCAGTTTCCAGGAGATCATGGATTCCACTAACAAGTTCGACGAGAGTTTGCTTCTTGGAGTGGGTGGTTTCGGTAAGGTCTACAGAGGAAGACTAGAAGACGGTACAATGATTGCTGTCAAGAGGGGAAACCCGCGGTCCGAGCAAGGGCTTGCTGAGTTCCATACTGAAATTGAAATGCTGTCCAAGCTCCGCCATCGCCACTTGGTTTCATTGATTGGCTATTGTGAAGAACGCTCTGAGATGATCTTGGTGTATGAGTACATGGCAAATGGGCCTCTAAGAAGCCATCTTTACGGGACCAATCTTCCACCTCTTTCGTGGAAACAACGGCTAGAAATATGCATCGGTGCTGCAAGAGGGTTACATTATCTCCACACAGGTGCTGCCCAGAGCATCATTCATCGTGATGTTAAGACCACTAACATTTTGTTGGATGAAAACTTTGTTGCAAAGGTTGCTGACTTTGGTCTGTCAAAGACTGGCCCAGCTTTAGATCAAACACATGTTAGTACCGCAGTCAAGGGTAGTTTTGGCTACCTTGATCCAGAGTACTTCCGGCGCCAGCAATTGACAGAGAAGTCAGATGTATACTCATTTGGTGTTGTCCTCATGGAAGTACTTTGCTCAAGGCCTGCTCTAAACCCAGGACTCCCAAGGGAACAAGTGAACATAGCCGAATGGGCAATGACATGGCAAAAGAAGGGCTTGTTAAGCCACATCATGGATCCAAAATTGGCGGGAAAGATTAGTCCGGCATCGCTTAAGAAGTACGGAGATACTGCAGAAAAATGCTTGGGTGAACATGGGGTTGACAGACCATCAATGGGCGATGTGCTATGGAATCTCGAGTATGCACTTCAGCTCGAGGAAAGTTCAGCACTTGCTGATCCCGATGATAACAGCATGAATCATATCCCCAACATTCAATTGGCACCTCTCCAACCTCTCGATACTACAGTTAGCGTGGTGGAAGGAGTACCCTCCAGTACCGATGAAGATACTGAAGAAACTAATACTAGTGCTGTGTTTTCTCAACTGGTGAATCCTCGTGGACGATAATAAGTGAAATTACTTCTCTATAGAAAACTACACGATTGAAGAAGCATAAGAGGGCTTCTTTGCTAAAAGGTTCTGTATTACCATGTATTTATGAAAACTTTTCCTTTTCCCTTCTATTTCCCAGCTTATAATTTGTTACTCAGAAGTACATCCTGCATTTGAGATAACCTGGGTGGATTTTGATTTTTATTTACTGTATTGTTTACTGGTATTAAAGGAGCCCATTAGTTGTGCCATGCTGCGTCTGTTCTTGGAATCTATTTAGTTGTGCTATGCGGCTTTAGTCTCTCTGGTTATGACACGCCTATTTCCTTGCTGAAATCTTAAACTATTTGGAATTACTTTACTGAAGTCATGCATGCGTTTATCATCAGCACTCTGGTATTCTGATTTGCTTTCTACTCGTTAACATATGTGATTGGGCTAACTTGCCATTGCACGGTACGCATCGTCATTTCGACATTCAAGTCAGAGGACTATTGTTTTGCATGTTGGTCTACTTTAGTTTAAAGGCAGATCACTCAATCATTTTATGTGGTTACAGAAAAAAGAGATTATATGATCATTTGCGTCGTAAATTCCTAGCTAATTGTTAGATGGATTTTCCAGTCTCGTAGCAATTTTGTGTATATTGTCCTATGTTTTAACGAAATAGATGGTATGGTCCTGGGTGTAGCATGCATGTGTGCTTGTGCATTGTGTAGCGTGCATGCGTGCTCGTGCATTGTGTGTATAGAATGCAAGTGTACTATGTATCGAGTGAGCACATGCGTCTGCACATACATGCATGCACATGTAACACACACATACATGCGCCTGCACGAGCAGTTACAGTGATTGAATGGTCAGGGGCAAAGAAGACGCTTTAACCCTATAACTGCAAGGTCCATAACATGTGGCATATTGACGATCAATTACTGCTCTATTAAATTAATAAAACTAGGGATTTCCTTGTTACTTCTGTAAGTGGACAAGTATGAAACAACCGATCATCAACATCATCGAATTTATGTGAATCCTCAAATATTAGCAGAGCATTCGCCAAGTAGTAGCATCAAAGTACATGATCACTTGAATGTTCAAAATATATCATTGCCATTTCTCGCAAGGTTAAGCTGCAACAACGAAGTCATGCTAGAGATAACCAATGTGATCAATGTTAAAAAAAGTATTTTCAATATTAACAGGGTCCTAAAATAGCAAAAAATTCCTAATAACAAATAAAATGAAAGTTGCAAAACTAAATAAAATTTATCGCTCAGATGGTTAAAATCCAGTGTACTCGTTCAAGTCCAGTGATGATCCTCTTATTCAATGTAATGGGTTGTGATCATTGCGAATAAGTTTTGCACTTGCCCTTGCTAAAACAAAAGCCATTCAACCCGCGAGTATTATGGATGAGTATAGTGAAAACGGCAAAAATCAGTAGGAGTGTTCACGATTCGGATACCCAACCCGTTCGTCCGTGACCAACCCCAAACCATTATTATAGGGTCATGGTCGAACCTTCCCGTTTCAATGGATAAAGGGTCATTGATGAGCCGAAAATTCTCTCTCAGTCCGGATCTAATAAAAATCACATTCGGTCATTGTGACCCGGATCGAGAGATAAATTAGCTCAATCAAGAAAAAGAGAAACAGACCACCAATCAAGCAGATAAAACAAGAAAATCAAAAATAGTGGCCCTGGCTATGAGATTAGTCTGGTGTAGCACCCAGGGTCGGACTCAGGGAGCACGAGTTGGCATTGCGGCCTTCGAAGTTGTCAAAAATGAAACGAAGGAAAAACAAGTATTTTTGGTGGTTTTTAATTATTTTTATATTTTTTTGGATTTTTAATAAGGGAGGAAAATAATAAAAGGCAAGAAACAAGCACACTCAAGGAATTGTTTAATCACTCAAAAATGGTCCAAAAATTCCAACAAAAATATTTTTATGTTTTTTAGGTTTTTTACTGTTTTTGGTGAATTTTTGAGATTTTTATGATTTTTATATAATTTTCTAAAAATCAAAGAAGGAAGAAATACTATGATACTATCCAGCCAAGCTTCAAAGACCAATTTAAAATATTAAATGATCATGTAAAAGCTTGGAGGTATTTTTTATGGAACTACAAGCAACAAAGAAAATTCAGAGAAAGAGTTTATTGTTTTTGGAATTTTCTACTACTTTTTAGAATTTTTTAAGTTTTTAAGGGTTTTTAAATTTTTAAGGTTTTTATATATCCAAAAATAGCCAAAAATGCATAGAAAATAAAACACACCAAAATTAACAAATCCTAATTTTTTTAGAATTTTTAAGTGAGTTTTTATATTTTTTATGATTTTCTAATCTGGACAGAGGTAAAAAGGGTGGTTTTTGAATTTAAAAATACTAAAAAGCCTAAAAAATGTACCAAATTTTTAGTGAAAATTTTACACAGTGGCAAGAGCCACGTGTCCAATTTTCACGAAATTTGGACTTAATTTGCTATTTTATTTAATTCAAATAAAGGCTCATAGTGCACAAGGACCTAAATGTAAGAAAAATGTGTTCCAGGGTCAAAAATTAACAAGGCAAGAAGATGTAGGGCCCAAAGTGCAAAAAGTCCACAAAATCACGCACGGCACACGTGCTTCAGGCACGGAGGGGCACATGTGTCATTCTTATTTTAAAACATGCAATCCATAACACACAGAAATCACAGGATAGGAAATGCAATTTAACCAAAACCTCACGTGTAACTGCACGTGGACCACATATAGGAGGACTAAAGTGCAAATAAGGAAAACATGAAGGTCCGATGTGCAAATTACCCTAATAAAAACAACGTACACAAATATTTACAGGACTCAGTATGAAATGCAAGAAACAGAGGGGGCCTAAGTATAAATTACCCCACTTATTATCTGAGGGCTGGAGGTGCACCACATGTGCGATCGGACGGTGGAGGGGTGTTGCGCCTCTGATCCGAGGGACGAGGGCGCGACACGTGTAAGATCGAACGGCTCTAGTGCGTGCACGCCTCCCCGCTGCAATGGACGCTCCATATGAGCTCCTAATCAGAATCTAACGGTTGCGAGCTCCTCGCCAATGGACGGTCATGATGAGAACTGGGCGAAGGAGTTGATTGTACGGTGGCTGAGGATACTCCAAAAACAGGTGGCCGGCGACGTTAGCCGGCTCGATACTCGCGCGGGGGACCTCCTTTGCTGCTGCTGAGATGTGCAAAAGCTTCGTCAAGGTGCTCCACAGCTCGTGGATGCCTCCGATGAGGATGGAGACGTCAGAGACGCTCCGACGACGAGGAGGCTCGGATCTCGGTGCCCAAATGATTCGACCTCCCAGATGGGGTCCTTTGACCTGCACAGTGGCACCAAAGCAATCTCGGGTCGAGGGCAAATTGCCTCGACCCGGTTAGAGGTGAAATGGGTGTCTAAATGGGTCGAGGTGGCACCCTCCGACTATGCGACGGCGGAGGAGGGTGGACTCCCAGTTCCTGGGCGAACTGGGTTGGATGGAAGGGCGTAGCAGGTGGAGAGAGGTCTGGCGAAGGTGATGATCGGGTCGGGAGGACAAATGGGTGGTCGGAATGAGTTGAATTAACCGGCGACGGTGGCGGAGCGAATTGGGGGAAACGTGAAATTAAGCTAAACTACCAGCTAAAGGAGCTACCTGGCGGGTGGAGTCGACTGTGCTGGAGCTCGGGGAGCTCCGGGGGTCATTGCCTCAAGGGGTCGTCGCTTCCCGAGGCTGAGCTCGCTCGTGGTGGAGCACGACGGTGATCGCCGCCGGATCAGAGGTTCCCGGCTGCCTGAGCCTCGCTTCGATTCCCTCTCGCACGGTTGTCACTCAGGCGAGGTAGAGGAGCTCACTGGCAACGAGGGGGAAGGCCAAAGATGGCGTGAAATGGCGGCATGAGCTGGAGTTTTATACGGCTAAGGGTCCGGCTAGCTGAGGGTCGGGCGAGCATATCGGAGCTCGGATCCCTAGGCAAAACGCCGGGCGTGGGTCTCGGATGCAAGAGGAAGGATTATGATCCGGGGTTTAAGGATTTGATGATCGGATCACTGCGCGAAAATTAGGCGAAATCGGGTCAGAGCGCAAGATCCGCGGGCTGGTGGTCCAAGGGGGGGAGTTGACCGGGGGTCAACATCCCCCGTGGACCAATCAGAGCCCGCCAATTATTAATTATTTGATAATTCATTTAAAAATACTATTTGACTTATTTTATAAAACTTAAAACATGAAAAATGTTTATTTATTTTTAAACTATTTTTTAGTGTTTTTTATTTATTTTTTTGAAAAATAGTTTATGTATTTACAAAATACTATTATTATATACAGGTATATACATATGTATTTTTTATTTTTTATTTTTAATTATTTATTTTTATACAATTTATTCCAATTTTACATTTTATTTATTTATAGAATAAAATTTGGAATAATGGGGTATTTTTATTTTATTTTTATTAATTATTTACAAGGGTAAAATAAATAGTTTTATGTATGTACATACATGGTATATATACAAGGTGGACTTTGATTTTTATTTTATTTCTTTTTATTTTATCTTCATTTTTCTGATTTTTATTTTATTTATTTACATCATAAAATGTGGAATATATACATATTTTTATTGAATTTTAAATATTTATTTACAAGGTGATAATAAATAAGTGAGTGGTTCAATGTATATGGCATATATACAATGATGAAGGGCATTTTTATTTTTGTTTTGTTTTTTCTCAATTTCATTTAAATGTTATATTTAGAAATATATACAAATAATTATACACCCATTTTTATTTTTATTAAGAGGAAAATAATTTTTATTTATTTACATGTATATATACAAACAGATGAGTTTCCCTATCTCCCTCTACTTGGGTTCTTTTGCGGTCAGGCCCATGCTGAGCCCTCCCTTGGGATTAGGTCGCTCAATATTTATTCTAAATATCTCCCACTTTTTCTTTTAGTTCTTTATTCTTTTATTTATGCACAAAAACATGCTAATTATTCATTTTTACACAATGCATGCTGAATGGTAATTATTGCTATTTACAAGAATATACATGTGTTTTGCATAGGTTTTGTAGCTAAAATAAAAGAATAAAGAGTGATGAATGGATATTCATCACCCCCTATACTTAACTTTGCTAGTCCCTTAGCAAACACTTATTTGAAAAAGAAGTGAAAAAGAAGAAGAAAAAGAAAAAGAGGAGAAAATGCATGGATCAATGCTGATTATTAAACTTGCCTTCATTAAATTGAAAGATGGAGCTCGATCAGATCTTTGGATTATTAATTTATCGGAACTTTATTTGGACTTAAGCTTAAAACCTAACAGCCTCTAAGTTCCACCAATCTATGGGCAAGACTCCTCAATAAACTAGATCAGAACAAGTCTACATACACAAACTCTAATGACCATGAATCTTTCCTTGTACAGTGTAAGTGATATGTAGCTCCCCACCTCAGAAGTAATAAAGAAACATCCTCCCCCAACCTGGTAACTCTAATGCCTCGGTCTAGCAACTCTTTCCTCGAGAAGCAGGGTATTCCCTTCTAAGTTCAAGTGCAACCGGCTCAAGAAGAGGGGGAAGAAGAGAATGGACCATGGCCAGTGTAGCCATGTACCCTTGGGAGCTCTAAACAGTGTAGCTGAGTCTCCCGCTGCAAGCTTCATGAGATGAAACATGTATACCATAAGCTTTTACTTTATTTGACTATATACACTTCGGTGGGATTATTAAATTTTCAATCCGACCCACCGCTTTTTTGGAGTTCTTTTCTTTTTGCACTTTTTTTTCATGTGCATCTGTACAACATATCTACATGGTGCAGCATATATACAAGGAGTTTTTCCTCTTGAGCCAATAGACTATCCCTCTTTTGAAGCTTTATTGCAACCCACGGCTTCTGTCTTTAGACTTCATAACCACCAGACCAAGTTGAGACGCACTTCCTTCACTATAAGAAGAAGAGAGGTTCCTCCTAGAAGTACTACCCTCATATGCTACCCCAAGCCAAAGGAAACTGCCTCCTCACCACCTCATCCGTGGAGAGCTATGTGTAAAGTGCTGGAGCAAGTCAAGCCATTGTCTCTGAGAGTCACGTGTGTTGTTAAGTGCTCTACTTAGGCTCATCAAGATGACATGGGCTCATAGCCTAGTGGGCTCAAAGAATTAAGTCACCATGGACCTGAAAATCCTTAACCCTAAGCCCTATAAGGTTCCTCTTATAATTAGGTGGGTTAAGATCTTAGTCAAGCTCCATTTTCCAATTTAATTCTAGGCTAGTTTAAATGTCAACTATAATCCAGGAAAAACTATACAAATATTTAAAAAGATGCTATTTACAAATATTTACACATGTGTAAAATTTTTGAAAAATGTTTCAAACCATGGATGTATGCATGAATGCAAGTTTTGCAAAATATGTACACAAATTTGCACAAGGTTTTTGCAAACTCTTGATTTTCAAAATATTTTGGAAAAATTTTGTACTATATACATAATTTTGATATGCACATATTTACATACTATTTACACAAAAAGTTTTTACAATCATTTGTACAAAAATAATTTGATAAATAAATAGGTATGTGCAGGATGAATTTTATATACAAGGGAAGAAAATTTAAATTTTATGGATTTTTAGGTTTTTAGCCATTTTTATTTATTAACACACTCACACAAAGTACGAGTTATGGCTAAAGTATATATGAAATATATACACACCCCCCTATATTTAGCTCGAACGATGTCCTCAGAGTGATCAAGAGCGATGAAGAAGACATAACTCGTGCTTAGTATAGGGAAGTGAAAAGGAATGGCTATATACAAAGACGAATCAGAGGATAGAATGAAGAGAACTCGGTGTTCCCCCTATACTAGGATCAAGTAATCCTAAGTATAGCAAGCTGTATATAAAGGGAAATCCGAGTGAAGGATATACAGGGTCTACCCCCCCTATACTTAGGGTGAAATATTCCTAAGTATAGGCAGCAAAACAGAGGTAGAAAGACACGAAGAAGATCAACAAATATATACAAGACGGAGGGCATCACTCCCCCTATACTTAAGGTAAAGAATCCTTAAGTATAGGCAACAACAGAAGTGATGAAACAGAACGGACGAACAACTCGGTGTTTCCACCCCCCTATACTTAGGATGAGGTATATCCTAAGTATAGCAAAGATAATTCTATACGAGACCTGGGGTGAAAACAAATACGGAAGAAAGAAAGATCAAACTAAGACGAAACACGTATATACAAAAGGGTACATTGTTGAGGTGCCTCTCAACAAGCGCTAGGTTTTACGCCCCTAGCTGGGCGCAAAGGCTAGGATAACACAGTGTCGAGGTTCAGGACGACATCTGTAAGGCGAATGCCGTACTGTCGTTGCAGTCTTGGTATGAGAACAGCGACAAACTCAAAAGTGTAAAGAAAGACAACCATGTATGCAATCAGGCGGGTGTCTGCTACCGGTGAAGGATATGAGAATATGTGATCGGGATCCGATAGCACAAAAGAAATCGTCGTCTCTGGGTCAAACTGGAGTGGAAGTGTAGAGCCGAAGAAATCAAATGTGGAGAAGGATGGATCAGTCATGGAATCCTCCACGTCGATCAGTGTCTCAAAAAGGTGTGGACAGTCAAGATCAAGAGACTCTCTAATAAGACTGATATCCGATGCATAAAGTAGAGACAAGTCAGACAGATCATCGAATATCTCAAGGATCGGCTCATCCTCGTGAGGGTCGTCGAGGTGAGGTGACGCAAAATCAGAAGGATCAAAAGACTCGGTTTCGTGCTCTGCCAGATCGGACACACTCTCTGAAGGTGAAACCGAGTACACATCGGGTGCAGTATCCTCCCGCAGATAACCCTCGGGGAGGAATGCAAGATCAGAGGTGAGAAATGGAGGATCTGGATCTAGAAGGGCATCTGCGCTGCTGTCAAGTATCCACTCGGTGGACCAGGCTGCATCATCATCTAAAGTGTGGTTATCGGCAATCTGGAAACAGGAGAAGGTACTGGTCAAAACCGCGGAGGCTGACAAAGTGTCTGCGGCTGATCCTCGCTCTGCGGTAATGCCGGCGGCCAACTGGTCCTCAGCAAAGGTATCTGTCTCGTCAAAGTGGAGGACAAAAGGCTCGAATATGGGACTATCTATGTCTGGTCTCTCAAAGTGGTGTCCCATATCGAACTGTGGTTGCTGGGCTGAGTCATGGTATATGTCGGACTCCGAGAAGTATCTCTGCAGAAAAGAAGCTGAGTCGTCCGGGACTGGACACCGAAGTGACTGAATCAATGGCTGTAAAAGCGGGGTTTCCTCCGGCTCTTAGAGTATCAGAAGTTCTGATATCCGAGACTCGTCAACTGAGAACTCTGGGGCTGACTCGAACTCTAGCTGGAAAACCGACGGGAACTCGAGTAGACTCTGGGTCCGAACCTCTGCTATCGCAGTCATCTCCTCTGTACTCTGTGGTGCTGGGGCCTCCATGTCCTCGGGCTGGTGTGTAGAAGCTGTATCCTCATGTAATGTGACACACCGCACTGGTACTGCAACATCCCCATGTGTTGTCCCGACTGCGGCATCTCGTGAAGATGATCTCTGTGAAAGTAAACTCGAGATGGTATCTAGTAGGTGAATGTCGGGAACTGCGGTGTGAACCACCACATGTGGTAATCACCAGTGCTATCTGCTCTGCAATCATCCCCCGCGTGGAGATCTCAATAAGGTATGTCGGTGAAAGTCCATGATCTGGAAATCTCTTCAAGAGGTCAAGAAACCTCGGACATGCCTCGTGCAGTGGCTCCTGGGGGTCAACTGAAAACTCGATGATCAAAGACTGCATAAACTCTGCTCTACGCTGGGGAAAGTATCTCTGTATAAACTCTCGGCGTAGCTCTCCCCATGTAGGAAATCTCCTTCCCAATCGTCTGTGCCATCGCATGGCTCTCTCCTGAAGTGTGAACGGGAACGTCCTCAGCATCATCTCCTCTGCAGTGATATCTGAATAAATCTGTATCCTACAAAACTCCTCGAACTCGGACAAATGAAGATAGGGCTCCTCGTGCGCCTCCCCTGAAAATGTCGGCAGTCTCTGAAGAAGCTTCCGATCCAGAATGAATGGACCTAATGTAGAAGCGGACTGAGCTCCCTGTCGTATCTGCTCATCCACAATATTGGAATAGGATCTATCTGATAACATCGCCTGCTCTCTCTGATCATGAACGGAGTGCACTCAACTCAGCAATGGCATCGTCCGGGTCTCGCGTCTGCTTCATATGATATCTGCGGACGTCTAGCGCAGCATTCCCAGAGTAAAGAAAGGGATGGGAGGGAGGGAGTGGGAGGTTGGTCGGGGATCCGACCTCCCTCGAAGGTGGACTTGACTGATGGTCATAAGGTGAAGAAGAAGCCACAAGAGTCGGCCAGAAGTGAGGGGGATCCATCATCCAGGGATAGAGGACAAGAAGAGAAAGGACTGAAGGGAGGGTGGGTGGGAGAAAAGAATGAGTGGAGAAGAAGATAGATGGGGGAAAGGCAGAAAGGATCTGGAATCACACAAGATGAGAAAGCAAAACCCCCTATTCACCTACGCACACTGAGCTGAAGATCGTAAGAGAGCGGTCAATTATCTTGTCGATTTTATTTAGGTGATCAATTCAGTCTTTCAGAGTGATTACGTGAGCTGATAGGAATCCAATATTCTCAACCGACTGTCCCGAACACAAGGCCGGTAGTCAGTCAAGAAATCGGATATGGCTCTAGCCTAGGCTGTTGGTCACTCTCTCGCTCATCCAAACCAAACAAGGAGGGGGTTACTCTCCCCAAGACAGATTTTTTAATGAGATGTCTTTTAGGTCAAGTGTGATTAGCAATCCCGATTTTATTGTTTTTCTTTTTATGTATTTTTCAATAACAAACAACGCCTAACGAATGTTTCGGTTCTCCTGGTTATTTTAAGTCCAAAACAAGGGGAGAAGATGAAAAAGCCGATGCGCAAGAATCAATGATGCATGCAGAGTAAGAAATGTGTACCTGACTCCAGCAGTCTACATGCAGGGTGATCCGCGCATAAAATAAATGACAGAATAAAACTACCTATATGATGCACGCGGAAAACCATCCCTAGCAGAGCAATTTCTACTCGTGAAGAACAGTAGCCGGGTACTCGAGCCTAGGTCCGGAGTCCTATCTTGCGAGCCACTCGGTGTCCGCCACAACGGATCCTGCACGCGCTGTATGTGACTCCTCAAGGCAGGTGGACCAGAGCTCTAATAAACGGCTTTTGCTTGTGAATTAATTATTTAGGTCCAATTATTCGAGCTATAGGAACATGCAAGCAATTAGGTGTTGGGATCCTAAATAATTACGTCACAATCAAGCAAAATCCTAAGCTAAGGCTGAAAATCCGCGTAAATCAGACAAGTAGTAAATAAACTGTCGAAAAACTGCGTAAAAACTACGAAAAACCGGTGGGATCCCCCGAGCACACCGGTGCTCGGCGAAACAGACCCCGAAAGTCTAAGTGTTTTTGAGAGTCTGGGAACCTGTATTATTACAATAATTCAAATAATCTGTCTGAAAAGTAAATCTAAGCTAAACCTAATCTACGGCTAATCTCCGCGACTATTCCGCTGCTCCCGCACTCCTGCTCGGCTCCTTGTGCTCTCCTGCGGCTTCGTAGAGAAGGAAGCCACCTCCGTCTCTCGCGGTTGCGTCGGCTTCCGAAGAAGCCGCCTTGATCCTTGGGCCCTCGCAAGTAAACAAACAGAGTGTCAAACCAGATAAATGTATAAACAAGTCGGATGAAATATATACAAAAATATCTACAGAAAGCCCGAAAAAGAAAACCGCGGAAAAGTCAAAACTGACTACTAAGCCGTCTCCCCGGCAACGGTACCATTCTGATGAGCCGAAAATTCTCTCTCAGTTCGGATCTAATAAAAATCACATTCGGGTCGTTGCGACCCGGATCGAGAGATAAATCAACTCAATCAAGAAAAAGAGAAACAGACCACCAATCAAGCAGATAAAACAAGAAAATAAAATAGTGGCCCTGGCTATGAGATTAGCCCGGTGTAGCACCTAGGGTCGGACTCAGGGAGCACGAGTTGGCCTTGCGACCTTCGAAGTAGTCAAAAATGAAATGAAGGAAAAACAAGTATTTTTGGTGGTTTTTAATTATTTTTATATATTTTTGGACTTTTAATAAGGGAGGAAAATAATAAAAGGCAAAAAACAAGCACACTCAAGGAATTGTTTAATCACTCAAAAATGGTCCAAAAATTCCAACAAAAATATTTTTATGTTTTTTAGGTTTTTTACTGTTTTTGATGAATTTTTGATATTTTTATGATTTTTATATAATTTTCTAAAAATCAAAGAAGGAAGAAATACTGTGCTACTGTCCAGCTACGCTTCAAAGTCCAATTTAAAATATTAAATGGTTCTGTATAAAAGCTTGGAGGTATTTTTTAAGAAAACTACAAGCAACAAAGAAAATTCAGATAAAGAGTTTATTATTTTTGAAATTTTCTACTATTTTTTAGAATTTTTGTGAGTTTTTAAGGGTTTTTTAATTTTTAAGGTTTTTATATATACAAAAATAGCCAAAAATGCACAGAAAATAAAGCACACTAAAATTAACAAATCCTAATTTTTTTAGAAATTTTAAGTGAGTTTTTATATTTTTTATGATTTTCTAATCTGGATAGAGGTAAAAAGGGTGGTTTTTGAATTTTTAAAAATACTAAAAAGCCTAAAAAATGTATCAAATTTTTAGTGAAATTTTTACACAGTGGCAGGAGCCACGTGTCAAATTTTCACGAAATTTGGACTTAATTTGCTATTTTATTTAATTAAAATAAAGGCTCACAGTGCACAAGGACCTAAATGTAAGAAAAATGTGTTCTAGGGGCCAAAAATTAATAAAGCAAGAAGATGTAGGGCCCAAAGTGCAAAAAGTCCACAAAATCACGCACGGCGCACGTGCTTCAGGCACGGAGGAGCATATGTGTCATTCTTATTTTAAAACATGCAATCCATAACACACAGAAATCACAAGATAGAAAATGCAGTTTAACCAAAACCTCACGTGTAACTGCACGTGGACCACATATAGGAGGACTAAAGTGCAAATAAGTAAAACATGAAGGTCCGATGTGCAAATTACCCTAATTAAAACAACGTACACAAATATTTACAGGACTCAGTATGAAATGCAAGAAACAGAGGGGGTCTAAGTATAAATTACCCCACTTATTATCCGAGGGCTGGAGGCGCGCCACGTGTGCGATCAGACGGTGGAGGGGCATTGCGCCTCTTCGAAGAACCCTGGCTCTGATCCGACGGATGAGGGCGCGACACGTGTAAGATCGAACGGCTCTAGTGCGTACACGCCTCCCCACTACGATGGACGCTCCAGATGAGCTCCTGATCAGAATCTAACTGCTGCGAGCTCCTCGCCAATGGATGGTCGTGATGAGAACTGGGTGATAAACCGATTAAATCGGCCCTTTAAGAGAGTGTTTTTAGCACTTGGATTGTCGTAGCAGTCGGGCCAATCTGGGTTCATCAAAGAGATCAACTCATTTAAATATGTATATGATAGATCAAAATGAGAAGATCATAATTTATTTTTACTTGACAAGAAACCAAGGTCGAACTCAAGGACACGAGCCTCTCTTATATTAATCGGATTTCCATCTATTTAACTAAGTGTTGAGTTACATGCATATGTAGGTCAAGGCATGCATGAAGTGAGACAATGCAACAATGCATTAAAAATAAACATGCATTTTTTTATCAATTTTTATCATGCAAATAAATGCCATGTGATGCAATGGAAATATGCCCTAGGTAAAAATGATGCGCAAAATTTAATATGAGTCAATTTCAGATTTGCTTAAAATGTCAAGCTTGATCGATAATGTTAACAAGGCATAAGTTAATAATAAGGGACACATGACAAATACAATAATACATAAAAAATCAATTATCCAAATGCGAAACTTAATATGCCATTAAGAAGTACATCAAACAAGCTTCGAAATGGAACTGAAATCAACTAAATCGGACACATGATGCTCAAGATATGCAAGATCAAAGACAAGGGCATAAATGAAAGAAAACATGAAAAGATACCTACAAACAGGTCCCTGGGAGGGACTAAAATGCAATAAAAATAAAGACGAGTCCTTCCCTGTAAATTGTCCACAAGCACAGGGGCATTTTTTTGCAAATTCCGAAAGTCGCGAGGGCAAAAGTGCAAAATGCCCAAATGCACGTGGACTGCACATGCTTTGGACCTGCTTGCAATATGGAGAAAGTCGCGGGGCGTCTCTGCAATTTTTCCCAGATAAGCACGTGCAACGCACGTGCTATCTAGGGTCAGCGGCAGGTTGAGGCTCGGCAGAGGCTCGATGAAACTTCGGCTAGGCCCAGGCGTTACTGCAGGCTCAGCTGTGGTTCGGGAACTCCAAGCCTGGAGGATCGGAGGTGAGGCTCGGTGCAGGATATCAGAATACCACGTGGCCGAATGACGGCCCTTGGATCGTGATGATCCAAGGGCTACTGGTGAAGGCGCTAGTCGAGGACGTGGCTGCATGGAAACCGTTGGATCTTGAGGATCCAACGGTACTTGGAATGGTTGACGCGGTCTCTTCTGAGTCGTTGGATGATGAGAGGATCCAACGGTGCCTGCTCCATGGATGACGTGGCTGCGTTAAGGCCATCAGATTGAAAGGATCCAACGGTTGTTGACGTTGATGGCTGATGAATACCCATTCATCACTCTTTATTCTTATATTTTAGCTACAAAAACCTTTGCAAATACATGTATATTCATGTAAATACAAATAATTATCAAAAGCATGCATTGTATAAAGTTTAATAATTAGCATGTTTTTGTGCAAAAATAAAAGAATAAAGAGTAAAAAGAAAAAAGAGGGAAATATTTAGAATACATATTGAGCAACCTAACCCAAGGGAGGGCTCAGCATGGGCCTAACCGCATAAAAGCCAAAGTAGAGGGAGATAGGGACTCATATGTGTAAATATATATGTAAATAAAATAAAAATATTTTCCTCCCAAAAAGAGACTAAAATTGGACTGTAAATATTTGTATATATTTATAAATATAAAATCAAGATAAAAATATAAATATTAAAAAGAAAACAAAAACATCACTCATGTACATAGTCACCATGTATATAGTCCATTCATATTATATTTATTTAGCCTTATAAATAAATAAAATTAATTCCCAAAAACCTTGTATATATTCTATCCTTTATGGTGTAAATAAATAAAATAAATTAAAACAAAAAAAACAAAATAAAAAGAACAAAATCAAAAATCAAAAATACTTTGTAAATATACCATGTATATATATGTACATATCTATTTATTTCACCTATGTATAAAAATAATCAAAATAAAATAAAAATATCTTTTTATTCCTTATTTTATGATATAAATAAATAAAATATAAAATGGGAATAAAATTTTATAAATAACAAATTAAAAATCAAAAATAAAAATCTATATATTGTATATATACCTATATATAGCCCTACTATGTAAACACACTATTTTTATTTTGAAAAATTAATTAAAAATCACTAAAAAAATAGAAAATATTAAAACAAAAATATTTCATGTTTTGACTTTTTAATAATTCTGCCATTTACTATTTATAATTGATTTTTCAATTCTTTTCCACGTGGCAGCCTCCCATTGGTCCAGGGGAGTTGTTGACCGCCCAGTCAACTCTCCCCAGGACCACCTCCCACGGGTTTTGGACACCCGACCCGACTTCTCATCTTTTTCATGTCCAAACCCGATCATCATCCCCCTAAACCCCGGGTCCGTTTTGATCACGTCACATCCGACATCCTCGCTGGGGTATCCGCCTCGGGGTCCGCGCTTCACACAGCCCTACCCGACCAACCCTATCCGGACCTGCACCCATACTTAAGATGAGCTCCGCCACCCTATTCTTGAATCTTTGGTTCATTCGCTCCACCCCTAGTGACCTCCAGTGCTCGAGTGAGAACGACAGCTCGCTCCAGGTGTTGTCGCAGCGAGGAGAGGGCGTTCAGACCACTGATCCGGCGAGCCACCACCGTCGTGCTCCGCCCAGAGCAGGAGCTCGAGCCTCGGAGGTCGACGCTCCTCCAGGCGAGGACCCAGAGCATCCCCTGCTCACCCCCAGTCGATTCCTCCACCCAGGTAGACCCATTTCCCTTTCCTTTTCGCTAATTTCAGATTACCCCCAATTCGCTCCTCCGCCGAACACCTTCGATTCCGATCACATCAGCCATCCCCTCGACCATCGGGAAGCACCATAGCCTCCGCCTTCCTCCCACGCACGTTTTGCACCATTCCATTCAACCCAGCTCGCACAGGAGCTGGGGTTCGAGCTCCTCCGTCCATCCCCTCACCGGAGCTCGCCCACACCGACCCCCCGACCACCTTCACCACGCCTAACGGGGTCGAGGCAGTTTGCCCTCGACCCGCAAGCTTTCTGGTCTACTTTGCAGGTTCATCCAAGCCCCTCTGAGGGCTTCGACCATTCGGTCCAGTAGCTCCACCTCCGCTGACCTCGCCGGAGCTCTCCAGGGCTCGGTTGGGTCATTGGAGGACACCACGCGACGCGGAAGCCTCCCACGTACCTTCTCCGATCTTCAGCGAGCTTCCAGGAGGACACTAGCGCCGCCACGAGCCCGGCGAAGTTCGCCGGCGCCCAGTTCGTCCAGCATCCTCCGTCGCCGTCCGATCGCCTTCGACCTCCAGTTCACATCTCGGCCGTCCATCTGAGGAGGTCCCTTCACCGTCAGATCTTGGGAGAGGCGATCCATACCGTCCGATCAGAGGCGCCGTCCCACGCTGCTTCAGAGCCACTCGATCTTCCACGTGGCTGCACCTGGACTGCTCGATCAGGACGAGGACATCCTTCGTTGGGCGCTACCCGCATCTCAGCCGTCCATTCACCACGTGGCGCCCATCCAGCCGTCTACAATAATAAAGGGTAATTTACCCTTAGGCCCTTCCTTTTACTTTATTTCGCGTTTAGTCTTGTAAATATATAGTTTAGTTGTTTAGTTTTTGGTACAATTGCATCGTGGACCCTGTGCTTTATTTCATTCGCATTTAAGCCCCTGTATATGGTGTAGCACGTGCATCGACACGTGCTTTGTTGGGCTATTTGCACTTTATTCCCTGTAGTTCTGGTTGGTTATCGAATGAATGAATACTTTTGGATTATTGCATTTATACCCCTGTGCGTGAATTAATTGTGCATGTGCGTTTTTTATTGGGTAATTTGCAAACAAGCCCTCGGACTTTTGGTACCTGCTACCAAATAGCCCCCGGAACTTGTTTTCCTTACATTTAGGTCCCTGAGTGCCTCAGGCACGCGCGACGCGCGTGTTTTTCTGGGTATTTTGCACTGGGCCCCCCAGAACTCTTGGTATTTGCACTTAGGTCCCTGTGCACAGTACCTACTTGTTAGTTTTGAATAAAATAGCAAATTAACTCCGAATCCTATGAAAATTGGATACATGGCTCCTGCCATAGTGTAAAATTTTCTAGAATTTTGGGAGACATTTTTGTTTTGTTTTGATATTTTTAAAAAATGAAAAATACGCATTTTCGTTACTGTCTGATTTGAAAAATCACAAAAAAATATTAAAACTTATCTAAAAATTACAAAAAAATTAGCTACTTCTTGTTTTGGCTTGCTTGATTTTCTAGCCAATTTCGGCTATTTTTCAGTATATAAAACTCATAAAAATTGAAAAACACCTGAAAACTCATAAAAATTATAATAAATAGTCTAAAAATTCAAAAACAATAATTAAGGTTCCTAAATTTTCCTTGTTTCTTTCTTTATATAGGAAAATTACCTCCAGGCTTATTGGGAATTTCTAGATATTTTATCTAGGTCCCTCAAGCTCTGCTGGACAGTACCTTCCTTTTTGTGCATTGTTTCTTTAAATAAAAACCCTAAAAATCTCAAAAATTCACTAAAAACAGTAAAAATTATAAAATACACAAAAACATTTTTGTTTGAATTTTTGGTTGATTTTTATTGCATTACATAAAAAGTTGAATTGCCTTGTTCTCTTGTCTTCCTTATTTTCTTAATACATTAAAAATCCAAAAAAATATAAAAAGAATTAAAAACCACCAAAAACACTTGTTTTGTACTTTATTTCATTTCTTGACTACTTCGTAGGCCGCAAGGTCATTACGTGCTCCCTGAGTTCGACCCTGGTCGCTATACCAGGTTAAAATAATAGCAAGACCGCTATATTGATTTCGATTTGATTTTATCTCTTCTTGGTGGTCTCCTTTTTCTTGATTGACCACATCTCGCAACGACCATTTTAGATACCTTTACCTGAGTCGCTTGGTGTGTCAACAATGGCGTGGTATCATCATGGCCGTTGGATGGTCGCTAAGATGAGACCATCCAACGGCAACTGTGCTTCGTCCTGTATCTTCGGCTGGCGGAGATTTTGGAGCTCCGGCAAAGGAGCTCCTCCTCCGCCGCTCCATTCTGGGCACGGTGAACCTCCCCAGAGCTCAAGGAAGGATCGTCGATGAAGCTTGGAGCTCGGGCGAGGTGTTGGTCTCTCTGGAGAAGACCACCGGATCGCTGATGTCGAGAACGGCTGTGAAGAAGTTGTCTCCGGCGACGCTCCGATCGTTGAGAGGATGATCAAACCTGCAAAGTTAGTTCTATAGCCGAAGCACGTGAAGTGGGTGCGTGAATGGAGTGAGAGCTCATAGGGGCGGAGAATGTGGGGAGCTCGAAGCTCCTCCGCCGCGAGAGCTGAGGAGGTGGGTCGGAGGCGATGGGAGGTATGGAAGAAGGAGAGCATGGTCGGAGGAGTGTCGCGTGGATGATGAAAGTGTGGCGGAGATCGGAGGGGGGTTAATGGAGTTCGGGAGTGGATGAAGAAGCCTAGGTAATTAAAGGAAATTTAGGAAAAATACAAAGGAAGAAAAGAAAGACTCACCGGAGATTGGGCGGAGCGGGGCCTGTGCTCGAGGTCATCGGAGGACCTCAGGGTCATCGCTGGACTCCCCCGGCTACGGGGAGCAGCTTGGCGGAGGCGAGGCTCCGCAGACCTGGCCTACCATGGCCAGGGGTCGACACTGGGGCAATCCTTCGTATTCGCGCTCCTCGTCGCCCCCTCGCTGTCACCGAGGGGCAAGGGCTTGTTGGGAGGTTACCCACGTACAGGTGGACACCGGCGAAAGGAGGAGGGAGCAGCGTATTTGAAGGCTGAAAGTGGCGGAAGAACATGATGAGGACGTGGGTTTCGAGGGCTGTGTGGAGCGAGTGGGAAGATATCGTGGATCGTGGAGTGATGCGCGAGGTAGAGGGAAGAGTAGGGAAGGTCGTGAGGTGGTTAGCTAAGGAAGAGGATGACTGGAGTGGTGGAGAAAAAAAGAAAGGGGAAGGAGTCTTCGCGAGGTGGCGAACGTATGAAGGAGGGGGGGTCGGAGGTTGACGACGACCAAAGGCCGTTGGATCTGGAGATCCAACGGCTATCAATTAGGCACGGAGCAACGAGTGAGATCAGATCTGAAGCGAAGTGATCGGCGGGCCATGAAGCTGCCACATGTTGTGAAGAGGCAGCGGCGCGAACGAGCGGCGCGAATGGAATCTGGGCGATGCGAACGAAGGGCATCGGCTATGCCACGTGTCTTATCGAGAGCGAGGCGCTAAAGGACGGTGGCGATTCAGAGAAGGCGCGATCGAAGGGCCGAAGAGCGTCAAAGGAGGAAACGGTCGAGATGGAAGAACGGGGGCGCAATCGGACGGCATCGGTGGCGCTACGTGGCACGCTCTGGTGAGAGCGCTCACATACGGTGTAGATTGAAGGCTGGGACTGATCGAACGGTTGAGAAAATGAGCGCACGTGGAGAAGGTTGAGCCATTGGATTCAAAGCCAAATCCCAACGTCCAGGGGTGTGGCGGATGGTGCAAGGCGGTACGGGCCACGTGGCTCACCCATATTGGGCCACGTGGCCCAATCAGATTATTCAGACTTTCCAGTAGATTTTTGAAGGCTAGATGGTCGAACTTGAGAAAACTCTAAACATGAAAGTTGTATATTTTGATGAGATCTACAAGTTTTATGTTGACTAAAACTGGAGATGAGATCAACTATAGCCTCGAAGTATTTTTGAGTGTATTTTTTGAGTCTAAAAATACCACAAATTTTTGTTTTGTCATTTTTTTGTGATTTTTTAATTTATTTAAGACTCTGTTAATTACAGGACATTAACTAGGTTTTATTGACACAATTTTAAGCAAGGGGGTTAATAATGGGAAATTATGATGATGAAATCGAGTTTCATCACTGGGCGAAGGAGCTGATCGGACGGTGGCTGAGGATCCTCCAAGAACAGGTGGCCGGCGACGTTCGCCGGCTCGATACTCGCGCGGGGGACCTCCTTTGCTGCTACTGAGATGTGCAAGAGCTTCGTCAAGGTGCTCCGCAGCTCGTGGATGCCTCCGATGAGGCTGGAGACGTCGGAGACGCTCCGGCGACGAGGAGGCTCGGAGCTCGGGTGCCCAAATGATTCGACCTCCCAAATGGGGTCCTTTGACCTGCACAATGGCACCAAAGCAATCTGGGGTCGAGGGCAAATTACCTCGACCCGGTTAGAGGTGAAATGGGTGTCTAAATGGGTCGGGGCGGCACCCTCCGGCGATGCGACGACGGAGGAGGGTGGACTCCTAGTTCCTGGGCGAACTGGGTTGGATGGAAGGGCGTAGCAGGTGGAGAGAGGTCTGGCGAAGGTGATGGTCGGGTCGGGAGGACAAATGGGTGGGCGGAGTGAGTTGAATTAACCGGCGACGATGGCGGAGCGAATTGGGGGAAACGTGAAATTAAGCTAAACTACCCGCTAAAGGAGCTACTTGGTGGGTGGAGTCGACTGTGCTGGAGCTCGGGGAGCTCTGGGGGTCATTGCCTCAAGGGGTCGTCACTTCTCGAGGCTGAGCTCGCTCGGTGGCAGAGCACGGTGGTGATCGTTGCCGGATCAGAGGTTCCCGGCTACCCGAGCCTCGCTTCGACTCCCTCTCGCACGGCTGTCACTCAAGCGAGGTAGAGGAGCTCACTGGCAACGAGAGGGAAGGCCAAAGATGGCGTGAAATGGCAGCCTGAGCTGGAGTTTTATACGGCTAGAGGTCCGGCTAGCTGAGGGTCGGGCGAGCATATCGGAGCTCGGATCCCTAAGCAAAACGCCGGGCGTGGGTCTCGGATGCAAGAGGAAGGATTAGGACCCGGGGTTTAAGGATTTGTTGATAGGATCACTGCACGAAAATTAGGCAAAATCGGGTCAGAGCGCAGGATCCGCGGGCTGGTGGTCCAAGGGGGGGAGTTGATCGGGGTCAACATCCCCCGTGGACCAATCAAAGCCCGCCTATTATTAATTATTTGATAATTCATTTAAAAATACTATGTGACTTATTTTCAAAAAACTTAAAACATGAAAAATGTTTATTTATTTCTAAACTATGTTTTAGTGATTTTTATTTATTTTTTTGAAAAATAATTTATGTATTTACAAAATATTATTATATACAGGTATATACATATGTATTTTTTTATTTTTGATTTTTAATTATATATTTTTGTACAATTTATTCCAATTTTACATTTTATTTATTTATAGAATAAAATTTGGAATAATGAGGTATTTTATTTTTATTAATTATTTACAAGGGTAAAATAAATAGTTTTATGTATGTACATACATGGTATATATACAAGGTGGACTTTGATTTTTATTTTATTTCTTTTTATTTTATTTTCATTTTTCTTATTTTCATTTTATTTATTTACAACATGAAATGTGGAATATATACATATTTTTATTGAATTTTAGTTATTTATTTACAAGGTGATAATAAATAAGTGAGTGGTTCTATGTACATGACATATATACAATGATGAAGGGCATTTTTATTTTTGTTTTATTTTCCTAATTTTATTTTAATTTTATATTTACAAATATATACAAATAATTATACACCCATTTTTATTTTTATTAAGAGGAAAATAATTTTTATTTATTTATATTTGTATGTACAAACACATGAGTTTTCCTATCTCCCTCTACTTGGGTTCTTTTGCGGTCAGGCCCATGTTGAGCCCTCCCTTGGGATTAGGTCGCTCAATATTTATTCTAAATATCTCCCTCTTTTTATTTTAATTCTTTATTCTTTTATTTATGTATAAAAACATGATAATTATTCATCTTTACACAATGCATGCCGAATGGTAATTATTGTTATTTACAAGAATATACATGTGTTTTGCATAGGTTTTGTAGCTAAAATAAAAGAATAAAGAGTGATGAATGGGTATTCATCAGTCATCGGTACTAGTGGATATCCATGGAACATAGTGTATGGTGCTATTCCATCTATTATGTTCAACTCGAAGAATCACACAATTTTTGGTAAACAAAGTCATATTCTAAATCTTGATTGATCTGACTCATTCCAATGTGTTTCAGATTCTAAGAGGTTTCCGAATTATTTGAATGGGTCACGGATGCTCCTGAAGAAAGGCAAATATCAAGACTAACCTGAACCCAATTTACATATGGGTCGATCCTACTCCCTCATATTGTCAAATTTTAATAGATAATTGTTGTCGTATAGTCTTCTACATGCAATTAAATAACAAATGTATTATTATTCATAAATTTTAATATAATTCTTCTCCATGCAGTTAGATAACAAATATATCATTCTTCATAAATTTATTGTATCGAATAATATTATTTTTATTATATACCAATTCGTTGAATTATATACCAAAATGTCCGAAATATTCGTGAAAATAGGCATTCTTTATGTGGATACTTAGATGTTCGTATATTTCTTATCTTATGCTGCAACTCCTCAAAGAAAGTTGTGAGCGAAGGATAGAATAGAGAAAACTGTAACAAACCACAAAATAGCAAAGAAGGTAGCAAAGAAGGCTGTGAGTGAAGCTAAGTCAAAAGCTTATGAGGTTTTGTACAAAAATCTCAACCCTAAGGAAGCCAGAAAGATATATTCAAGTTGGCCAAAGCAAGAGAAAGAAAGACCAGAGACCTTTCTCAAGTGAGATAACATATTCAAAAAATTTGACTTAAAAGAGCATGAATAAAAGCTATGTAAAGATAGAACATAGGAAACTGCCACAAACTACAAAATAATGAAGAAGGTGGCAAAGAAGGCTGTAAGAGAAGCTAAGTCAAAAGCTTATGAGGTTTTGTACAAAAATTTCAACTCTAAGGAGATCTAGAAGGATATATTCAGCTTGGCCAAAGCAAGAAAAAGAAAGACCAAAAAACCGTTCTCAAGTGAGATGCATTAAGGATGAGGAAGGGTGATGAGGCAAAAAGAATTGAGTTTCGCGGCTTTCTTTTTATTTGATGAAGAAAGTGGTCGATGTAGCGGAAGCCGCGAAACAAGTTCTGATTCTTTAAAACCTATCAAACAATTTACGGTTCTCTGTCGGAAAACCGTTCACTAATATTTATCCAGGCAAGTGTTCCTGGGTCGAACTCAAGGAGGCAGAATATATTCCCTAGATTTCTCTTCTCGTAATTTTATTTTAATTCTTCTCTAAATCAAAACGCTTTTTCTGGTGATTTTTATTATTTTTATTTGATTTTATTCTTTTTAAATTTTTATTTAATTTTCAAAAAGGGATAATTTTCAAAAGATTTATTTATTATATAGTAGGTGGATAGAATATAGGTGATATGATATAGTAAGGGTGAACGAGGTTCGAGCCGCGTACTCGAACTACACAAGAAAACAAAACAAAACGAAGCGGTTTTCGAGAAAATCAAAACACGTCAAAAACTCGTCGAAAAGCCGCGAAAACTTTATACTAAGTAGTTGGGGTAGTTGTGTAACTACCCTCCAAGAATCGTCGAAATCCGAGGTCAAAAGGACAAGATACAGCCCCTACAGCCCAGGGGCATAAGCGTAAGAAAACTATTTAAAATCTGTTTGCAAAAAGGTCCTGAAGGACTGTTCTGAAAGAAAATACAAGATACTTTACATTTAGGTCCCCGCGGAGGGACCTAAATGCAATTAAAGAAAATGCTGGAGGCGGGTTGCAATTCTGAAAGTCGGCTGGGCTTGTAATGCAAGATTTCAACCGTTTCAACTTTGACGGCCAAGATTATAACCTGCAGGCGCGGATCGGACGCTCCTCCTCTTGACACGTGTCAGCAGCCTGTAACCCCCCTGTTCTTGGGGGTTGTTGAGCTCTTGGCGGACGGCCTTCTTCCCCGATTGATCCCGACTGGCCTCCGGCGACTTTGGCTCTCCGGCGGGGCCAGAGGGGTGGCTCCTCCGCCCCTCGAGCTCGCCCGCGGTGGGTTCGGAGGTGGCGGTGCTCTGAGCGACGACTATGGCTCGAAGAAGATGGTGGTCGCGACCACCATAGACTGATGATGTTCTGAGAGTCCGACTTTGAAACGGATTTTCTTGGTGATCAAACCTCCCAGATGTTGAACAAATGCTCGCGATTGAAGAATAACCTGCAAATAACCAAGTTCTGTGCTCGATTCATATAGAATCGGCCAACAAAGTAAAGATCTCAAGCCACAAAGTTTGAAGAAAAGCACATAAATCCAGCCAAGCAATCAAGATGCGAAGAAGATGAAGAAACAATGATCGATTTGGAATGGAATGGAAACTAAATCGAAAGGTTTTTAGTGTTGCGTGAAAGATGGGTGATTAGTCTACCTAAAGCAGTGATTAGCCATGCTAATCATGGCTCGCGGATCGAGAAACAAACTTGCAAAGATGAAGGAATAGGTCTGGGGATTCAAGGTGTTTTACCTGGAATGAAGTGCTCGACGGACGACCTTGGCCGGAGCTATACGCAGCACGCGGCGGCGATGCAAGGCTGACGATGGCCTTGGAACTCTTCTCCGATGTACCCTCCTCCTCGCGAACGCCTTCGAGCGGAGCTGTCACCTCCTGAGCGAGTTGGGCGAGGCGAAGAAGATGGGGGTTCGGGCCACTGGAGCTGGAAAGCTTGGAGGCTGGAAAAGTTGTTTAAAAAAAACGACCTTGGGGGCTTTAAATAGGAGGGTTAACTTGGGCTCCAAGGTTAGATCGACGGTGGGCGAGTTAGAGGGTTGTTAGGAGTAGGGGACGAAGGGTCGAGATTGGCTGAAGGGGTTAAAGAGCGATCGGCATAAATGGAGGAAGATGGCTGGTCGAGCAAGAGTTAGGTGCACAGGTGCTGACACGTGTCAGCACCTGGTTGGTCCAGGAGTATAAATAGTTTATAAATTAAATATAAAATAGATAATTACGTTATTTCAAGTAGGTATAAATACAAGAAAGTTAGATAAATTTATTTACTAAATTATGGTATGATTACTTTTAATAAATAATAAATATTATTTAAAATATAAATATTTTATTAATAAATATGTATTTATAAATAGGTTTTGAATTTTTAATTTAATAAATAATTAAGTAAAAATTGATTTTATATTTTCTTAATTATTAGGGTATTAAATAAGACTTATACGAATTTTTAGAGATTTTTATGAATTAATTTACATATTTTAATAAATAGAGGAAGTGTCTCTATAGGTCAATTATACCTATATTTTGGGGTCTTTGATTTTATAAAAATAATATATAGTCTCCAAAAATTATGAAATAATTTATGGTGAAACTAGAGGATCATGAAGAAATTTAGAAATTATAAGATTAAGAAAATAATAAATAAGGTGTGTTACATAAAATAAATAGCCCAGAAACCCCTTTGTCTTTTGGTCCCAAAACCGACTTTTTGCAAACGGACTCCGAATTCAGTGAAACCACCTTTATTAATTAGATAATATTATTTTATGAACTTTAAAGGTGAGTAGAGTGAATTTGGAGTTCGTATGAGGGAGTTATGATGTTCGGAAGTTGAGATTTTGACAATTTGTAAGCTGGATTTCTTGGTATTTACAGGGTAATATTTTTAACTTATTTTTTATATTTTTATTTACATTTTTATGAATAATTAGGAGAAAGATTTGGTGAAGAATAAGTTAAGATGAAATAATTAAAAATCTTTGAAGTTTTGTATTTATTTATAAATAGTGAAGAGTGTATATACATGTGATAGATTATTTTTATTTGGTTTTCTTTCCTTATCTCCCCCTACTTATTGGTTTGTCGACCAATCCATGCTGACTTGGTCTCGGGGGTTAGGCTATAAATATATCTTACAGTTATATTTATAGTTTAAGTCATATTACATATATATACATATATTTCATATGCCTTTATTTTTTCTTTTTCTGATTCTTTATTTATTTACATGAATTTAGTGGTTAAAAGTGAATATTTACACATGAATGAGGTTTTGTTAAAATATGAGAATTAGTGATTATTTACATGTATTTGTTAAGGGTTTTAAGACAAAATGCGACAGAAAAGTTAATGAATCATGGATTCATCAACCCCCTATACTTAAACTTTGCTAGTCCCTTAGCAAACACTTATTTTGAAAAAGTAAGTGAAAAAGAAAGAAAGTTAGAATGAATTTGTTTTCCTAAACCAATTCATGAGAACAGACAAAGGACGGAGCTCGATCGGGCCTAAAACAAGCATTTTGTCGGAACCTTAACTAGGATTAGGATTTTATCCTCAACAGTCTTCAAGTTCCATAATCCTTACTCAAGATCACTTCATTGGCTAGTTCAGACTCACTTATTCATATCGCAAACTCTATCATCCTTGAAGTCAACTTGTACAGTGTGTGAATTGATTTAGCTCTTCCTGCTTAGAGAACCGCAGAAACCGTCCATCCCGGCTATACACTCCTATGGCTTCCTCATCTCGCTACTCTTTCCTCGGGGAGGGAGGTATTCCCTTCTGAGTTCAGTTCTGCTATGTCCACAATCGAATATAGGGAGAAGTTAGAAGAATGAGAAAAGAAGTGGAGTGCGACTAGTGTATACGCATCTCCTTGTGAAGCCCAACCGGTGTAGCTGAGTCTCCACTAAGATGTGCAGGCATTTTTGGTGGAAGCTTGGACCATTGTGGTCATTTTTGGTGGAAGCTTGGACCATTGTGGTCTTATTTGGTGGCTTCTGCTTTGCTTTGACTTTGTAATTTGCTTGCACTGCATTCATCTTTTTGTGCCTCGACGGATATAGCATCTTTTTAGTCCGTCCCTTTTTTGAGGTCTTAGAAAAATTGTGTCAGCAGATCCTTCCCTCATCCGAAGCAACTATCGCAACCCCAATCTCTCCCGTCTTTAGACGTCAATGCCGCAAAGATAAGGATAGAAACGCACTACCAAGGTGTACTGCCCTTCGGAACTCCATGCAAGTTGAGCTAAGTGCAGAGTGCATGTGTTCAAGATTGGTTCACTGGTGTAGAGTTATACGGATGACTCCAAATGGTCTACTTAAGCTCAGATGACTTGATTTCCCGAATATGGTCTTAGGGAACCCAAAGATTTAAGTCAAAGACCTGAAGAGTCTAAATTCCAGTTCCTAATCAGGCTCCTTACAATGATCGTTAAAAGCCGTAATCAAGCTCCATCCTTTAGACTAGACTCAGTCCTTAGTTCCAGAAATCAAACTTATTCTGAAAAATGCGAATGCAAATGCAACCATGTTTTTGTGAAGTGTATTTTCTGAATTTTACTCATTTTTATGGATTTTAAGAATTTTGTAATTTTTCTGAATTTTAGGACTTTGTATTTTTTATGGATTTTATGATTTTTATAAACAAAATTTTATTTATAAATTTACAAGATATATTTTATTTGAGTTAAATATCTAATGTATTTTACAAATTTTATCTACAAAGTATTTTACAAGGCTTGAATGGTTTTTACACATGTTTTAATAAATAGGGTTTTAAATAAGTATTATACAAATTTTAAGTACAAATTTTAAATACATATTTTAATTACAAGTTTTAAATACAAATTTTAATCATATTTTACTTATTTACAAGGATTTTATAAATAAAAGAGTGGATTTTAATTTAACCCGTACCCACTTTTTATGGATTTTATAGATATAGAAAATACATAAAAGTACGAGTTATGGCCGAAAGTATATATACAATATATACGCACCCCCCTATACTTAGCTTGTGTTATGTCCTCATAGCGTCAAAAGAGAAAAAGGAGGACATAACTCGTGCTAAGTAAAAGTGGGTGAAAAAGGATATCGAGTACAAGTCAGTCAACCCCCCCTATACTTACGATCATGTCATCGTAAGTATCACGGGAGAGCAAAAACGGGATGACTGAATAAAAAGGATAAATAACGAAAGTTCAAAAGGAAAAGAATACGAAATCATTGAAATCACTCGGTCCCCCCTATACTTAGGATAAGGCATCCTAAGTATAGAAAAGAATGTAGCCAAAAATTGGGAACCAGTGATTCGTGAGAAAGAATGGCTATACAAAAGAATCAGCACAAAAAATAAAACGTAAATCAGCAGGCAATCGTTCCCCCCTATACTTAGGATCTGGTATCCTAAGCATAGAAGACGAGCAAAAATGGGGACGATTGTGGTCTACGAAGAATGTACAAGAGTTGTGAATCTCCAGAATGGCTCAAAAGAATTTGTACAGGAAGAAATGAAGGAATGATTATGATTCCTGTACAAAATAGATCACTTCAGTACGGGCCAGATGATCAGTAGTCTCTACGAAGTGCTTCAGCATCTGCCCGTTAACCACGAACGGTTCTGCACCAGATGACACATCTGATATCGCAATACTGCCATTGTCGTGCACCGTTCTGACTATGTACGGTCCTTCCCACTTGCTTTTCAATTTGCCGGGAAAAATTCTCAACCTTGCATTGAACAACCAAACTTTCTGCCCAGGGACAAAGCTCTTGTGTCGAATATGTCTGTCATGCCATTTCTTCACTTTGTCCTTATAGATAAGTGTGTTCTCGTATGCTTGATTTCGAATTTCTACCAGCTCATTCAGATCTATCTTTCTCTTGGCTCCTGCTTTCTGTTCATTCATCAGTATCTCTCGAATTGCCCACTCAGATTTGTGCATGATCTCTACGGGCAAGTGGCACGGCTTTCCATAAACTAGCCTGAATGGTGAAGTACCTAAGGGAGTCTTATAAGCAGTACGATAAGCCCAAAGAACCTGATCTAGAAGAAGTGACCAGTTCTTCCTATCCGGTCGTACTAGTTTCTGGAGAATTGATTTCACCTCCCTATTCGAGACTTCAGCCATGCCATTTGTCTGCGGGTGGTAAGGAGAAGCTACTCTGTGATCTATGCTGTATTGTTTCACTAGATTTTTCACCTCCTTATTAATAAAATGGCTACCCCCATCAGAGATAAGAATACGAGGGATCCCGAACCGCGAAATGATGTGTTCCCTTAGGAACTTGCAAACGGTTTTGCTGTCTGCGGTTCGTGCGGGTATAGCCTCCACCCATCTGCTAACATAGTCTACAGCAAGAAGAATGTACTCAAAGCCGCTGCTAGAAGGGAACGGTCCCATAAAATCTATACCCCATGCGTCAAAGATCTCGCAGATAATGACAGGTCGCATTGGCATTGCATCTCTGGCATTGACTGTCCCTACAGCTCTCTGACAATCTGGACAACTCTTCACGAATGTGCAAGCATCTCTGGTAAGAGTCGGCCACCATAATCCGCTCTGTAGTACCTTCTGCGTTGTCCTCTTCCCTGAATGATGTCCTCCTGATTCTAGAGAATGACACAAAGTGAGGACACTATTATATTCCTCCTGAGGAATACATCGCCTGTAAACACAATCCGGTCCTTCACGAAAAAGAAGCGGATCATCCCAATGATAGTATCGTGCCTCGGAAACTAGTTTCTCAACTCTGTTCTTCGGCCAACCTTGAGGACTTTTCTGTGTGACCAGAAAGTTCACTATGTCTGCATACCACGGAAGTTCTGTAACCGCAAAGATGCTTTCGTCAGGAAATCTCTCTGCGATCTCTGGCGTGTACTCATCTAAAGGATGATCTGACTGTAATCGGGAGAGGTGATCAGCTACCACATTCTTTACTCCAGGTTTATCCTTGATATCCAAATCGAATTCCTGAAGTAAAAGAATCCATCTAAGAAGGCGTGCTTTGGCATCCTTCTTTTCCATTAAAAATCTGATAGCTGAATGATCGGTGTATACGGTAATTTTCGAGCCAAGCAGATATGATCGAAACTTGTCTAGTGCAAACACTACTGCCAACATCTCCTTTTCTGTCACTGTGTAGTTTCTCTGAGCATCATCTAAGGTTTTGCTGGCATAGTGAATAGCTACGGGAAGTCCATTCCTCCTCTTCCCTAATACAGCCCCGACCGCGAAATCTGATGCATCCGTCATGATCTCGAAGGGTAGAGACCAATCAGGCGGCTGTAATACAGGAGCACTGATTATTTTCTCTTTCAATGTGAGGAAGGCACTAAGACATTTATCATTTAAAACGAACTCGATGTCTTTGCCTAACAATTCAGTTAACGGTCGGGCAATCTTGGAGAAATCTTGGATAAACCGTCGGTAAAAGCCGACGTGCCCCAGAAATGACCGTAACTGTTTGATGTTGGATGGTGGCTCGAGTTTCTTTATGACATCCACCTTGGCAGGGTCAACCTCCATGCCTCGCTGGGAGATGACGTGCCCCAACACGATCCCGTGAGTGACCATAAAATGGCTCTTTTCCCAGGACAGAACGAGATCTACCTCACAACACTTTTTCAGAACCTGGTCTAGGTGCGCTAAACAGTCGTCAAAGGACTCACCATAGACCGAAAAATCATCCATAAAAACCTCTAGAAAATCACCGACCATATCCGCAAAAATAGCAAGCATGCACCTCTGGAAAGTCGCAGGAGCAATGCACAATCCAAAGGGCATCCGTCTAAAGGCATACGTGCCGAACGGACATGTAGAGGTGGTTTTCTCCTGGTCTTCAGGAGAAATTGATACCTGGTTGTATCCGGAGTAACCGTCAAGGAAACAGAAGTACCCTTTCCCTGCCAACCGTTCTATAACTTGGTCTATAAAAGGCAAAGGGAAATGGTCCTTCTTCGTCGCGGTGTTCAGCTTTCTGTAATCAACACATACTCGCCACGACGTGGTTACTCTCTTTGGAATCTCCTCTCCACTCTCGTTTTTCACCATCTGAATTCCCGACTTCTTCGGGACAACATGTAATGGGCTAACCCATTCGGAGTTGGAGATGGGATAAATGAACCCTGCGTCGCACCATTTCGTAATCTCTTTCTTGACAACTTCTCGTAAAACCGGATTCAGCCTACGCTGAAACTCTCTGGAGGGTTTGCTGCCATGATCGAGATAGATATGATGTGAACACAAAGCAGGATTAATCCCGCGGAGATCGGATACAGTCCACCCAATGGCCTTGCGGTTTCTTTCTAGAATCTCCATCAGACGAGATTCTTGATCATCGGTCAAAGTAGAGCTGATAATGACCGGAAACCGTTGATGTGGACCCGCAAGGAAGGCATATTTCATGTTTGGTGGCAAAATCTTGAGTTCTGGCAAGGTAGTATCTGGATCTGCTGCAACATCATTTATATCTGTATGGGGATCTGTGTCAATAGGTGTTGTGTCTGCATTTTGATTATTCACCATCTCAATGTGCTCTAAAGTCGGACTACAGAAGATGTTCGAGACATCATTCGACTCCTCAGAATGATCAGAAGAAAATAAGTCCGCAAGATAAAATTCTGATTCATCTGAGATGGAGGAATTGTGTATAGTCTTTGAATCTAAAAGATATGCATTAATTTCATCAAAAGTCTGATCCCTTTGCTCATCATCATCCAAACTGAAATATAAAGTCCCATCGGAAGAATTACCTCCTGAGGTCTCGGACCCATCTTCTGTCAAACATTCTTGGGTCTCTACCTGATATCTTTCGAGGTCATCAAGCCGAACCTCATCCATGTAATCACAAGAGGCTAAAGAGCTCAGAAAATCCGAAGATGCATCACTGAAGGTGTTTGATTCTCTCGCCATCTCTATATGTACCTTTTCGCCCTCGGCGCGAAAAGATACCTTCCCTGTATCATAATCGAAGAGAGCCTTTGCGGTTTCTAGAAAAGGTCTCCCGAGAATGATCGGGGTAAGGTGCAACTGTGCGGGGCAATTCATATCTAGGACCGTAAAGTCCACGGGAAATTGCAGACCCTGCACGGTTACGATAACGTTCCTAAGTATACCCTTAGGTCTCTTTACAGATCTATCAGCAAACTGAAGGATCGCGCGGGATTTGTAAAGAGGACCTAACTCGAGCTTCCCGAGTAAGGAAGCGGGTATCAGATTGATCGAGGAACCGTTATCTAATAGAGTGCGATCGAACTCGGCTTTTGCGATCTTGCATCTGACATAATGTGCACCTGAGTCTTTCTTCTTCTTTGGAAGCTTATTCTGTATCGCACAGGATGTAGCCTTAGTCAAGACATGCTTTTCTGTTCGAGATCTCTTTTTCCTACGCGTGGTGCATTTGTTCTTCAATTGATTCTTGAGCGTAGGAAATTGATCTAAGGCATCATGGAGAGGGATCTTCAGAAAGATGTGATCTTTGAGTAACTTTTCGATCTGTGGAGATTCAGGATTATTTTTGATCTTTTTCTTTCCTTTTCCAAATAAAGCATCGGGAAAAGGAATAAAGTCAGGATTCAGAAAATCAGAAGTTTTATTCAACTCAGAATCAGCATTTACATCGAGAGTCTCAGAATTATCTACAAAACTCTCTAAAACAGGGAAAGAGATATTTTTGTCCGGGCTCTTTGCCTGATCTGGCGTGATATCATCGTCTGAGCCGCCAGTATCCATATCTGATGAGTTGGCATTGCTCCCGTCTCTCGATTCTGCATATTGGTCCTCATCCTCTTGCGGTTTCTCCTCCTCGGCTTTTGGATCATGCTCGTGCTCCTTTGGTGCCCTCTCCTCTTCTCCAGCAGGTGTTTGCGGTGATCTACCGCTCCTGAGACGAATAAAGTTAGCTAAAAATTCAGGAAACGAGATCTTACCTGTAGTATCTACCAGGTCTGGATGCCTCCTCTTGTTATTCGGGTTCATTTGAGGCTGGGCTGGGAGAGTGGTCTTTGGCACGGTTAACTCGTCCAGACGACGGTTAACCTGCTCCATCTCTGTCTTGTGTGCGATCTGGAGCGTACTCAGCATATCCATGATCTGGTTGAGCGCCTGGGCCTGTGAAGACATCTCCGGTTCGGTGTGATGGCCCTGGCTTGCTCCTCTCTCCTGCCTTGGCGTGAAATGCTGAGAGGTGGAAGGCTGGGAGTAGCGCTGAGGTGTGGAGGAAGACTGCTGCGGCTGCTGAAAAGAATAAGTCGGTGAAAACTGAGCAGGGTGCTGATATGAATGTTGCGGTCTCTGATGGTAGACATTTGGATGAGACTGCTGCGGCGTGAAGCTCTGGCGGTGCTGGAATTGCGGACGTCCATGCTGCGGATGACCGTACGGCTGCTGCGGCTGTTGGTTCGGTATACTCGGCTGCTGCATCGGAGTATACCAAATCCCGTTGATCTCGAAAGTGGATTGCGGCTCCACCTCCATCTCTGCAGTGCTGGTGATCTGGCCAGGATTGGCATGAGACTGATCCTCATGCCAATCGAGCTGCGGAATCTCGGACTCGCTCTGGATGTAATGGATCTGACGGGTGGGTGGAGCGGGTGCAATCCTCCGTGCTGGCTGTGAAGAAGTCTGGCTCTGCTGGTACTGGAGCTGAAGATCAGAGACTTTCTTCGAAAGATCACTCAGCTGCTGAGGTAGAGATGAGAGTTTCTCCAACTCTCGCAGCGGCAGTAGGTCCTGGACCTGCTTGTGAATCACGTCTATCAACGTCAACTTCTCGCTAATAAAGCCCATGTTGGTGTTGGATTCAGAATCTGATATATTCGCCACCTTGTGATGCTCTCGGTGATGTGGTGGCTGCGGGGCTTTCTGAAATGCCCGAGTAGAGTCTACAACTCTCGAGTTCTCGGCCATCCCTTCGAAGATGGCCCAGACTGACTCGGCATCCTTGTTCAAGTAACTGCCGCCACATGCGGCACTTACGAGCCCCTGAACTTCCGGCTGGAGTCCTCCGAAATAATTTTGCACTAGCACCTTCATTGGTATCTCATGATGCGGACATCTCTCCATCAGGTCCTTGAATCGATCCCATGACTCATGGAATGATTCGTTCGGCAATTGCGTAAAGTTGGAGATCTGACTCCTCATCATGTTCGTCCTTCCTAGAGGAAAATATTTGCGCAGGAAGGTGGACTTCAGATCGTCCCACGTGGAGATTTCTCTTCCCAGATGGCTCAACCAATAAAGGGCCTTATCGGCTAAGGCAAAAGGGAAGGCTTTGAGGCGCACGGCTTCCTGCGTTACTCCTGGATAGCAAGCCGTTCCGCAGATCATCTCAAACTACTGCAAAAATGTGAACGGCTCCTCTGCGGCATTCCCATAGTACTTGGGAAGCAAGGAGATGAAGGACGGTCGGAGTTCGTATGGCCCTTGATTCGACGGTAGCCGAATCCAATGATGGAGCGTTCTTGCGCCCGGGTCATACTCGTCCCGTAAAGTTGCGGGAACCGCAGGCGGTAACTGGTTCCCGGCCCCTGCTTGTAGCGCGGCTATTTGCCCTTGTAATTCCGTCTGAACTCGGAATTGTTCTCGAATTTGTAGATTCATCTGCTGAAGTGTATCGAGAATCCCAGTAGTAATATCTGCAGCTTCAGATCTTCCGTCATCTTGCTCCTCGGCTGCTGCCCTCTCTTCTGCTGCTGGTGCTTTACCGCGAGCCATCGGCTTCGAGTCGTCTGGAAAAGAAAAGCTCTCGTAAGCACTCAGTGATAGTTCAGCTGGAGATGATTTATTGAGACGAGAGTCTGTCTCAATTTTCTGGCCAGGAGGTGAGGGAGTCTGGGTCTGACTCGCCTCGAGATCTAAGAGGACCGGCTCGGAAAGAGAGTCATCCCGAGCCTGTGAAGACATACGTTCGACGGTGGACTGTTGAAGGCTCACAGAGTTTGAGCTGAAAAGCCGTCGAGACGTCATCTTCGATGTCAAGAGAAAAGTCGGGAGAGCACGTGTACGATTCAAGAGAGAAAAATGCGAAAGCCGCGGAAACTCACGCCCCGCAAGCAAACACAAAACAAACCCCGTTTTCACCAACTAAACCTGATGAAGACCGTAAGAGTTCGGTCTTTTATCTTTTTGGTTTTAGGGTTGTAATTAGCAAACAAATTATTACGTTTTATCGTGCGCTGTGCGAGCTGATAGGTGCCCGATTTATTTCTCGCGATACTGTCCCGAGTCCTTACAGAGGATCACTTGTTTGCAGCCAGTATGGAGGCAAGTACGGACTGTTTCCGGCTACCCGTGTTGCTTGGGGACGGTGCCTTACGCGATGTCCTCTAAATCCCCCACTCTGCTAAGTATTCTCGGACCGTTGCCGGCTACCCGAGCTTCCTCACTGACAAGACAGTGATCAGGTGTATGGACTAAGTAGTATTTTGAAAAATATCGGTTCTTAGATTAAGTGTCGTCTCTCGCTCGCGCACTCGGAGAAATGTGCGGGGGGTTACTCTCCCAAAATCAATTGAATCGATTTACGGTTTTTGATCAGATATTTTTAGCAGTCCCAATTTTAGTTTTGCGATTTTTATGGTATTTTCAAACAACGTCTATTTTTTTATCTTTTTGTTTAAAAACCCTAAAGCAAGCACCTAGGTTGCAAGTCCTAAAACTAGCTACGTGGCACAAGCAGATAGAGTAAAAACCTAAACAATCATCTAGAAAACCGCGGAAAACCGATAAAAGATGAAAAAGCCGCGGTGGGTGCCCTGATCCACCGGATACACGGTATCCGATGAATCAAGCCCCTAAAAAAATGAATGTTTTATTAACAAGTACAACTCTCTCCCTTTCTCTCTCTTTTAAAAGGATACTAAGTCTTTGCTCCTCTGCAGTCGACTCGTGAAGAAGGAGCCGATCTCTGCCCTTTCAACTGACTCGGCTTCCGAAGAAACCGGTTGATCCTGCAGGCCCTGCAAAGATGATTAGCATAAAAGATTTGATCGAGAAAGCCGAGAAAGCCGTAAAGAAATTAATAAGAAAACTCAGAAAACAACGCACGAAAGAGCCGTACGAAAAACCGTACGAAAAACAAAACAAAGAGAAGAAAAAGAATAAAATCACGAAAAACAAAAAATCCAAGGAATCTAACGCCTCCCCGGCAACGGCGCCATTTTGATGAGGCAAAAAGAATCGAGTTTCGCGGCTTTCTTTTTATTTGATGAAGAAAGTGGTCGATGTAGCGGAAGCCGCGAAACAAGTTCTGATTCTTTAAAACCTATCAAACAATTTACGGTTCTCTGTCGGAAAACCGTTCACTAATATTTATCCAGGCAAGTGTTCCTGGGTCGAACTCAAGGAGGCAGAATATATTCCCTAGATTTCTCTTCTCGTAATTTTATTTTAATTCTTCTCTAAGTCAAAACGCTTTTTCTGGTGATTTTTATTTTTATTATTTTTATTTGATTTTATTCTTTTTAAATTTTTATTTAATTTTCAAAAAGGGATAATTTTCAAAAGATTTATTTATTATATAGTAGGTGGATAGAATATAGGTGATATGATATAGTAAGGGTGAACGAGGTTCGAGCCGCGTACTCGAACTACACAAGAAAACAAAACAAAACGAAGCGGTTTTCGAGAAAATCAAAACACGTCAAAAACTCGTCGAAAAGCCGCGAAAACTTTATACTAAGTAGTTGGGGTAGTTGTGTAACTACCCTCCAAGAATCGTCGAAATCCGAGGTCAAAAGGACAAGATACAGCCCCTACAGCCCAGGGGCATAAGCGTAAGAAAACTATTTAAAATCTGTTTGCGAAAAGGTCCTGAAGGACTGTTCTGAAAGAAAATACAAGATACTTTACATTTAGGTCCCCGCGGAGGGACCTAAATGCAATTAAAGAAAATGCTAGAGGCGGGTTGCAATTCTGAAAGTCGGCTGGGCTTGTAATGCAAGATTTCAACCGTTTCAACTTTGACGGCCAAGATTATAACCTGCAGGCGCGGATCGGACGCTCCTCCTCTTGACACGTGTCAGCAGCCTGTAACCCCCCTATTCTTGGGGGTTGTTGAGCTCTTGGCGGACGGCCTTCTTCCCCGATTGATCCCGACTGGCCTCCGGCGACTTTGGCTCTCCGGCGGGGCCAGAGGGGTGGCTCCTCCACCCCTCGAGCTCGCCCGCGGTGGGTTCGGTGGTGGCGGTGCTCTGAGCGGCGACTATGGCTCGAAGAAGATGGTGGTCGCGACCACCATAGACTGATGATGTTCTGAGAGTCCGACTTTGAAACGGATTTTCTTGGTGATCAAACCTCCCAGATGTTGAACAAATGCTCGCGATTGAAGAATAACCTGCAAATAACCAAGTTCTGTGCTCGATTCATATAGAATCGGCCAACAAAGTAAAGATCTCAAGCCACAAAGTTTGAAGAAAAGCACATAAATCCAGCCAAGCAATCAAGATGCGAAGAAGATGAAGAAACAATGATCGATTTGGAATGGAATGGAAACTAAATTGAAAGGTTTTTAGTGTTGCGTGAAAGATGGGTGATTAGTCTACCTAAAGCAGTGATTAGCCATGCTAATCATGGCTCGCGGATCGAGAAACAAACTTGCAAAGATGAAGGAATAGGTCTGGGGATTCAAGGTGTTTTACCTGGAATGAAGTGCTCGACGGACGACCTTGGCCGGAGCTATACGCAGCACGCGGCGGCGATGCAAGGCTGACGATGGCCTTGGAACTCTTCTCCGATGTACCCTCCTCCTCGCGAACGCCTTCGAGCGGAGCTGTCACCTCCTGAGCGAGTTGGGCGAGGCGAAGAAGATGGGGGTTCGGGCCACTGGAGCTGGAAAGCTTGGAGGCTGGAAAAGTTGTTTAAAAAAAACGACCTTGGGGGCTTTAAATAGGAGGGTTAACTTGGGCTCCAAGGTTAGATCGACGGTGGGCGAGTTAGAGGGTTGTTAGGAGTAGGGGACGAAGGGTCGAGATTGGCTGAAGGGGTTAAAGAGCGATCGGCATAAATGGAGGAAGATGGCTGGTCGAGCAAGAGTTAGGTGCACAGGTGCTGACACGTGTCAGCACCTGGTTGGTCCAGGAGTATAAATAGTTTATAAATTAAATATAAAATAGATAATTACGTTATTTCAAGTAGGTATAAATACAAGAAAGTTAGATAAATTTATTTACTAAATTATGGTATGATTACTTTTAATAAATAATAAATATTATTTAAAATATAAATATTTTATTAATAAATATGTATTTATAAATAGGTTTTGAATTTTTAATTTAATAAATAATTAAGTAAAAATTGATTTTATATTTTCTTAATTATTAGGGTATTAAATAAGACTTATACGAATTTTTAGAGATTTTTATGAATTAATTTACATATTTTAATAAATAGAGGAAGTGTCTCTATAGGTCAATTATACCTATATTTTGGGGTCTTTGATTTTATAAAAATAATATATAGTCTCCAAAAATTATGAAATAATTTATGGTGAAACTAGAGGATCATGAAGAAATTTAGAAATTATAAGATTAAGAAAATAATAAATAAGGTGTGTTACATAAAATAAATAGCCCAGAAACCCCTTTGTCTTTTGGTCCCAAAACCGACTTTTTGCAAACGGACTCTGAATTCAGTGAAACCACCTTTATTAATTAGATAATATTATTTTATGAACTTTAAAGGTGAGTAGAGTGAATTTGGAGTTCGTATGAGGGAGTTATGATGTTCGGAAGTTGAGATTTTGACAATTTGTAAGCTGGATTTCTTGGTATTTACAGGGTAATATTTTTAACTTATTTTTTATATTTTTATTTACATTTTTATGAATAATTAGGAGAAAGATTTGGTGAAGAATAAGTTAAGATGAAATAATTAAAAATCTTTGAAGTTTTGTATTTATTTATAAATAGTGAAGAGTGTATATACATGTGATAGATTATTTTTATTTGGTTTTCTTTCCTTATCTCCCCCTACTTATTGGTTTGTCGACCAATCCATGCTGACTTGGTCTCGGGGGTTAGGCTATAAATATATCTTACAGTTATATTTATAGTTTAAGTCATATTACATATATATACATATATTTCATATGCCTTTATTTTTTCTTTTTCTGATTCTTTATTTATTTACATGAATTTAGTGGTTAAAAGTGAATATTTACACATGAATGAGGTTTTGTTAAAATATGAGAATTAGTGATTATTTACATGTATTTGTTAAGGGTTTTAAGACAAAATGCGACAGAAAAGTTAATGAATCATGGATTCATCAACCCCCTATACTTAAACTTTGCTAGTCCCTTAGCAAACACTTATTTTGAAAAAGTAAGTGAAAAAGAAAGAAAGTTAGAATGAATTTGTTTTCCTAAACCAATTCATGAGAACAGACAAAGGACGGAGCTCGATCGGGCCTAAAACAAGCATTTTGTCGGAACCTTAACTAGGATTAGGATTTTATCCTCAACAGTCTTCAAGTTCCATAATCCTTACTCAAGATCACTTCATTGGCTAGTTCAGACTCACTTATTCATATCGCAAACTCTATCATCCTTGAAGTCAACTTGTACAGTGTGTGAATTGATTTAGCTCTTCCTGCTTAGAGAACCGCAGAAACCGTCCATCCCGGCTATACACTCCTATGGCTTCCTCATCTCGCTACTCTTTCCTCGGGGAGGGAGGTATTCCCTTCTGAGTTCAGTTCTGCTATGTCCACAATCGAATATAGGGAGAAGTTAGAAGAATGAGAAAAGAAGTGGAGTGCGACTAGTGTATACGCATCTCCTTGTGAAGCCCAACCGGTGTAGCTGAGTCTCCACTAAGATGTGCAGGCATTTTTGGTGGAAGCTTGGACCATTGTGGTCATTTTTGGTGGAAGCTTGGACCATTGTGGTCTTATTTGGTGGCTTCTGCTTTGCTTTGACTTTGTAATTTGCTTGCACTGCATTCATCTTTTTGTGCCTCGACGGATATAGCATCTTTTTAGTCCGTCCCTTTTTTGAGGTCTTAGAAAAATTGTGTCAGCAGATCCTTCCCTCATCCGAAGCAACTATCGCAACCCCAATCTCTCCCGTCTTTAGACGTCAATGCCGCAAAGATAAGGATAGAAACGCACTACCAAGGTGTACTGCCCTTCGGAACTCCATGCAAGTTGAGCTAAGTGCAGAGTGCATGTGTTCAAGATTGGTTCACTGGTGTAGAGTTATACGGATGACTCCAAATGGTCTACTTAAGCTCAGATGACTTGATTTCTCGAATATGGTCTTAGGGAACCCAAAGATTTAAGTCAAAGACCTGAAGAGTCTAAATTCCAGTTCCTAATCAGGCTCCTTACAATGATCGTTAAAAGCCGTAATCAAGCTCCATCCTTTAGACTAGACTCAGTCCTTAGTTCCAGAAATCAAACTTATTCTGAAAAATGCGAATGCAAATGCAACCATGTTTTTGTGAAGTGTATTTTCTGAATTTTACTCATTTTTATGGATTTTAAGAATTTTGTAATTTTTCTGAATTTTAGGACTTTGTATTTTTTATGGATTTTATGATTTTTATAAACAAAATTTTATTTATAAATTTACAAGATATATTTTATTTGAGTTAAATATCTAATGTATTTTACAAATTTTATCTACAAAGTATTTTACAAGGCTTGAATGGTTTTTACACATGTTTTAATAAATAGGGTTTTAAATAAGTATTATACAAATTTTAAGTACAAATTTTAAATACATATTTTAATTACAAGTTTTAAATACAAATTTTAATCATATTTTACTTATTTACAAGGATTTTATAAATAAAAGAGTGGATTTTAATTTAACCCGTACCCACTTTTTATGGATTTTATAGATATAGAAAATACATAAAAGTACGAGTTATGGCCGAAAGTATATATACAATATATACGCACCCCCCTATACTTAGCTTGTGTTATGTCCTCATAGCGTCAAAAGAGAAAAAGGAGGACATAACTCGTGCTAAGTAAAAGTGGGTGAAAAAGGATATCGAGTACAAGTCAGTCAACCCCCCCTATACTTACGATCATGTCATCGTAAGTATCACGGGAGAGCAAAAACGGGATGACTGAATAAAAAGGATAAATAACGAAAGTTCAAAAGGAAAAGAATACGAAATCATTGAAATCACTCGGTCCCCCCTATACTTAGGATAAGGCATCCTAAGTATAGAAAAGAATGTAGCCAAAAATTGGGAACCAGTGATTCGTGAGAAAGAATGGCTATACAAAAGAATCAGCACAAAAAATAAAACGTAAATCAGCAGGCAATCGTTCCCCCCTATACTTAGGATCTGGTATCCTAAGCATAGAAGACGAGCAAAAATGGGGACGATTGTGGTCTACGAAGAATGTACAAGAGTTGTGAATCTCCAGAATGGCTCAAAAGAATTTGTACAGGAAGAAATGAAGGAATGATTATGATTCCTGTACAAAATAGATCACTTCAGTACGGGCCAGATGATCAGTAGTCTCTACGAAGTGCTTCAGCATCTGCCCGTTAACCACGAACGGTTCTGCACCAGGTGACACATCTGATATCGCAATACTGCCATTGTCGTGCACCGTTCTGACTATGTACGGTCCTTCCCACTTGCTTTTCAATTTGCCGGGAAAAATTCTCAACCTTGCATTGAACAACCAAACTTTCTGCCCAGGGACAAAGCTCTTGTGTCGAATATGTCTGTCATGCCATTTCTTCACTTTGTCCTTATAGATAAGTGTGTTCTCGTATGCTTGATTTCGAATTTCTACCAGCTCATTCAGATCTATCTTTCTCTTGGCTCCTGCTTTCTGTTCATTCATCAGTATCTCTCGAATTGCCCACTCAGATTTGTGCATGATCTCTACGGGCAAGTGGCACGGCTTTCCATAAACTAGCCTGAATGGTGAAGTACCTAAGGGAGTCTTATAAGCAGTACGATAAGCCCAAAGAACCTGATCTAGAAGAAGTGACCAGTTCTTCCTATCCGGTCGTACTAGTTTCTGGAGAATTGATTTCACCTCCCTATTCGAGACTTCAGCCATGCCATTTGTCTGCGGGTGGTAAGGAGAAGCTACTCTGTGATCTATGCTGTATTGTTTCACTAGATTTTTCACCTCCTTATTAATAAAATGGCTACCCCCATCAGAGATAAGAATACGAGGGATCCCGAACCGCGAAATGATGTGTTCCCTTAGGAACTTGCAAACGGTTTTGCTGTCTGCGGTTCGTGCGGGTATAGCCTCCACCCATCTGCTAACATAGTCTACAGCAAGAAGAATGTACTCAAAGCCGCTGCTAGAAGGGAACGGTCCCATAAAATCTATACCCCATGCGTCAAAGATCTCGCAGATAATGACAGGTCGCATTGGCATTGCATCTCTGGCATTGACTGTCCCTACAGCTCTCTGACAATCTGGACAACTCTTCACGAATGTGCAAGCATCTCTGGTAAGAGTCGGCCACCATAATCCGCTCTGTAGTACCTTCTGCGTTGTCCTCTTCCCTGAATGATGTCCTCCTGATTCTAGAGAATGACACAAAGTGAGGACACTATTATATTCCTCCTGAGGAATACATCGCCTGTAAACACAATCCGGTCCTTCACGAAAAAGAAGCGGATCATCCCAATGATAGTATCGTGCCTCGGAAACTAGTTTCTCAACTCTGTTCTTCGGCCAACCTTGAGGACTTTTCTGTGTGACCAGAAAGTTCACTATGTCTGCATACCACGGAAGTTCTGTAACCGCAAAGATGCTTTCGTCAGGAAATCTCTCTGCGATCTCTGGCGTGTACTCATCTAAAGGATGATCTGACTGTAATCGGGAGAGGTGATCAGCTACCACATTCTTTACTCCAGGTTTATCCTTGATATCCAAATCGAATTCCTGAAGTAAAAGAATCCATCTAAGAAGGCGTGCTTTGGCATCCTTCTTTTCCATTAAAAATCTGATAGCTGAATGATCGGTGTATACGGTAATTTTCGAGCCAAGCAGATATGATCGAAACTTGTCTAGTGCAAACACTACTGCCAACATCTCCTTTTCTGTCACTGTGTAGTTTCTCTGAGCATCATCTAAGGTTTTGCTGGCATAGTGAATAGCTACGGGAAGTCCATTCCTCCTCTTCCCTAATACAGCCCCGACCGCGAAATCTGATGCATCCGTCATGATCTCGAAGGGTAGAGACCAATCAGGCGGCTGTAAGACAGGAGCACTGATTATTTTCTCTTTCAATGTGAGGAAGGCACTAAGACATTTATCATTTAAAACGAACTCGATGTCTTTGCCTAACAATTCAGTTAACGGTCGGGCAATCTTGGAGAAATCTTGGATAAACCATCGGTAAAAGCCGACGTGCCCCAGAAATGACCGTAACTGTTTGATGTTGGATGGTGGCTCGAGTTTCTTTATGACATCCACCTTGGCAGGGTCAACCTCCATGCCTCGCTGGGAGATGACGTGCCCCAACACGATCCCGTGAGTGACCATAAAATGGCTCTTTTCCCAGGACAGAACGAGATCTACCTCACAACACTTTTTCAAAACCTGGTCTAGGTGCGCTAAACAGTCGTCAAAGGACTCACCATAGACCGAAAAATCATCCATAAAAACCTCTAGAAAATCACCGACCATATCCGCAAAAATAGCAAGCATGCACCTCTGGAAAGTCGCAGGAGCAATGCACAATCCAAAGGGCATCCGTCTAAAGGCATACGTGCCGAACGGACATGTAGAGGTGGTTTTCTCCTGGTCTTCAGGAGAAATTGATACCTGGTTGTATCCGGAGTAACCGTCAAGGAAACAGAAGTACCCTTTCCCTGCCAACCGTTCTATAACTTGGTCTATAAAAGGCAAAGGGAAATGGTCCTTCTTCGTCGCGGTGTTCAGCTTTCTGTAATCAACACATACTCGCCACGACGTGGTTACTCTCTTTGGAATCTCCTCTCCACTCTCGTTTTTCACCATCTGAATTCCCGACTTCTTCGGGACAACATGTAATGGGCTAACCCATTCGGAGTTGGAGATGGGATAAATGAACCCTGCGTCGCACCATTTCGTAATCTCTTTCTTGACAACTTCTCGTAAAACCGGATTCAGCCTACGCTGAAACTCTCTGGAGGGTTTGCTGCCATGATCGAGATAGATATGATGTGAACACAAAGCAGGATTAATCCCGCGGAGATCGGATACAGTCCACCCAATGGCCTTGCGGTTTCTTTCTAGAATCTCCATCAGACGAGATTCTTGATCATCGGTCAAAGTAGAGCTGATAATGACCGGAAACCGTTGATGTGGACCCGCAAGGAAGGCATATTTCATGTTTGGTGGCAAAATCTTGAGTTCTGGCAAGGTAGTATCTGGATCTGCTGCAACATCATTTATATCTGTATGGGGATCTGTGTCAATAGGTGTTGTGTCTGCATTTTGATTATTCACCATCTCAATGTGCTCTAAAGTCGGACTACAGAAGATGTTCGAGACATCATTCGACTCCTCAGAATGATCAGAAGAAAATAAGTCCGCAAGATAAAATTCTGATTCATCTGAGATGGAGGAATTGTGTATAGTCTTTGAATCTAAAAGATATGCATTAATTTCATCAAAAGTCTGATCCCTTTGCTCATCATCATCCAAACTGAAATATAAAGTCCCATCGGAAGAATTACCTCCTGAGGTCTCGGACCCATCTTCTGTCAAACATTCTTGGGTCTCTACCTGATATCTTTCGAGGTCATCAAGCCGAACCTCATCCATGTAATCACAAGAGGCTAAAGAGCTCAGAAAATCCGAAGATGCATCACTGAAGGTGTTTGATTCTCTCGCCATCTCTATATGTACCTTTTCGCCCTCGGCGCGAAAAGATACCTTCCCTGTATCATAATCGAAGAGAGCCTTTGCGGTTTCTAGAAAAGGTCTCCCGAGAATGATCGGGGTAAGGTGCAACTGTGCGGGGCAATTCATATCTAGGACCGTAAAGTCCACGGGAAATTGCAGACCCTGCACGGTTACGATAACGTTCCTAAGTATACCCTTAGGTCTCTTTACAGATCTATCAGCAAACTGAAGGATCGCGCGGGATTTGTAAAGAGGACCTAACTCGAGCTTCCCGAGTAAGGAAGCGGGTATCAGATTGATCGAGGAACCGTTATCTAATAGAGTGCGATCGAACTCGGCTTTTGCGATCTTGCATCTGACATAATGTGCACCTGAGTCTTTCTTCTTCTTTGGAAGCTTATTCTGTATCGCACAGGATGTAGCCTTAGTCAAGACATGCTTTTCTGTTCGAGATCTCTTTTTCCTACGCGTGGTGCATTTGTTCTTCAATTGATTCTTGAGCGTAGGAAATTGATATAAGGCATCATGGAGAGGGATCTTCAGAAAGATGTGATCTTTGAGTAACTTTTCGATCTGTGGAGATTCAGGATTATTTTTGATCTTTTTCTTTCCTTTTCCAAATAAAGCATCGGGAAAAGGAATAAAGTCAGGATTCAGAAAATCAGAAGTTTTATTCAACTCAGAATCAGCATTTACATCGAGAGTCTCAGAATTATCTACAAAACTCTCTAAAACAGGGAAAGAGATATTTTTGTCCGGGCTCTTTGCCTGATCTGGCGTGATATCATCGTCTGAGCCGCCAGTATCCATATCTGATGAGTTGGCATTGCTCCCGTCTCTCGATTCTGCATATTGGTCCTCATCCTCTTGCGGTTTCTCCTCCTCGGCTTTTGGATCATGCTCGTGCTCCTTTGGTGCCCTCTCCTCTTCTCCAGCAGGTGTTTGCGGTGATCTACCGCTCCTGAGACGAATAAAGTTAGCTAAAAATTCAGGAAACGAGATCTTACCTGTAGTATCTACCAGGTCTGGATGCCTCCTCTTGTTATTCGGGTTCATTTGAGGCTGGGCTGGGAGAGTGGTCTTTGGCACGGTTAACTCGTCCAGACGACGGTTAACCTGCTCCATCTCTGTCTTGTGTGCGATCTGGAGCGTACTCAGCATATCCATGATCTGGTTGAGCGCCTGGGCCTGTGAAGACATCTCCGGTTCGGTGTGATGGCCCTGGCTTGCTCCTCTCTCCTGCCTTGGCGTGAAATGCTGAGAGGTGGAAGGCTGGGAGTAGCGCTGAGGTGTGGAGGAAGACTGCTGCGGCTGCTGAAAAGAATAAGTCGGTGAAAACTGAGCAGGGTGCTGATATGAATGTTGCGGTCTCTGATGGTAGACATTTGGATGAGACTGCTGCGGCGTGAAGCTCTGGCGGTGCTGGAATTGCGGACGTCCATGCTGCGGATGACCGTACGGCTGCTGCGGCTGTTGGTTCGGTATACTCGGCTGCTGCATCGGAGTATACCAAATCCCGTTGATCTCGAAAGTGGATTGCGGCTCCACCTCCATCTCTGCAGTGCTGGTGATCTGGCCAGGATTGGCATGAGACTGATCCTCATGCCAATCGAGCTGCGGAATCTCGGACTCGCTCTGGATGTAATGGATCTGACGGGTGGGTGGAGCGGGTGCAATCCTCCGTGCTGGCTGTGAAGAAGTCTGGCTCTGCTGGTACTGGAGCTGAAGATCAGAGACTTTCTTCGAAAGATCACTCAGCTGCTGAGGTAGAGATGAGAGTTTCTCCAACTCTCGCAGCGGCAGTAGGTCCTGGACCTGCTTGTGAATCACGTCTATCAACGTCAACTTCTCGCTAATAAAGCCCATGTTGGTGTTGGATTCAGAATCTGATATATTCGCCACCTTGTGATGCTCTCGGTGATGTGGTGGCTGCGGGGCTTTCTGAAATGCCCGAGTAGAGTCTACAACTCTCGAGTTCTCGGCCATCCCTTCGAAGATGGCCCAGACTGACTCGGCATCCTTGTTCAAGTAACTGCCGCCACATGCGGCACTTACGAGCCCCTGAACTTCCGGCTGGAGTCCTCCGAAATAATTTTGCACTAGCACCTTCATTGGTATCTCATGATGCGGACATCTCTCCGTCAGGTCCTTGAATCGATCCCATGACTCATGGAATGATTCGTTCGGCAATTGCGTAAAGTTGGAGATCTGACTCCTCATCATGTTCGTCCTTCCTAGAGGAAAATATTTGCGCAGGAAGGTGGACTTCAGATCGTCCCACGTGGAGATTTCTCTTCCCAGATGGCTCAACCAATAAAGGGCCTTATCGGCTAAGGCAAAAGGGAAGGCTTTGAGGCGCACGGCTTCCTGCGTTACTCCTGGATAGCAAGCCGTTCCGCAGATCATCTCAAACTGCTGCAAAAATGTGAACGGCTCCTCTGCGGCATTCCCATAGTACTTGGGAAGCAAGGAGATGAAGGACGGTCGGAGTTCGTATGGCCCTTGATTCGACGGTAGCCGAATCCAATGATGGAGCGTTCTTGCGCCCCGGTCATACTCGTCCCGTAAAGTTGCGGGAACCGCAGGCGGTAACTGGTTCCCGGCCCCTGCTTGTAGCGCGGCTATTTGCCCTTGTAATTCCGTCTGAACTCGGAATTGTTCTCGAATTTGTAGATTCATTTGCTGAAGTGTATCGAGAATCCCAGTAGTAATATCTGCAGCTTCAGATCTTCCGTCATCTTGCTCCTCGGCTGCTGCCCTCTCTTCTGCTGCTGGTGCTTTACCGCGAGCCATCGGCTTCGAGTCGTCTGGAAAAGAAAAGCTCTCATAAGCACTCAGTGATAGTTCAGCTGGAGATGATTTATTGAGACGAGAGTCTGTCTCAATTTTCTGGCCAGGAGGTGAGGGAGTCTGGGTCTGACTCGCCTCGAGATCTAAGAGGACCGGCTCGGAAAGAGAGTCATCCCGAGCCTGTGAAGACATACGTTCGACGGTGGACTGTTGAAGGCTCACAGAGTTTGAGCTGAAAAGCCGTCGAGACGTCATCTTCGATGTCAAGAGAAAAGTCGGGAGAGCACGTGTACGATTCAAGAGAGAAAAATGCGAAAGCCGCGGAAACTCACGCCCCGCAAGCAAACACAAAACAAACCCCGTTTTCACCAACTAAACCTGATGAAGACCGTAAGAGTTCGGTCTTTTATCTTTTTGGTTTTAGGGTTGTAATTAGCAAACAAATTATTACGTTTTATCGTGCGCTGTGCGAGCTGATAGGTGCCCGATTTATTTCTCGCGATACTGTCCCGAGTCCTTACAGAGGATCACTTGTTTGCAGCCAGTATGGAGGCAAGTACGGACTGTTTCCGGCTACCCGTGTTGCTTGGGGACGGTGCCTTACGCGATGTCCTCTAAATCCCCCACTCTGCTAAGTATTCTCGGACCGTTGCCGGCTACCCGAGCTTCCTCACTGACAAGACAGTGATCAGGTGTATGGACTAAGTAGTATTTTGAAAAATATCGGTTCTTAGATTAAGTGTCGTCTCTCGCTCGCGCACTCGGAGAAATGTGCGGGGGGTTACTTTCCCAAAATCAATTGAATCGATTTACGGTTTTTGATCAGATATTTTTAGCAGTCCCAATTTTAGTTTTGCGATTTTTATGGTATTTTCAAACAACGTCTATTTTTTTATCTTTTTGTTTAAAAACCCTAAAGCAAGCACCTAGGTTGCAAGTCCTAAAACTAGCTACGTGGCACAAGCAGATAGAGTAAAAACCTAAACAATCATCTAGAAAACCGCGGAAAACCGATAAAAGATGAAAAAGCCGCGGTGGGTGCCCTGATCCACCGGATACACGGTATCCGATGAATCAAGCCCCTAAAAAAATGAATGTTTTATTAACAAGTACAACTCTCTCCCTTTCTCTCTCTTTTAAAAGGATACTAAGTCTTTGCTCCTCTGCAGTCGACTCGTGAAGAAGGAGCCGATCTCTGCCCTTTCAACTGACTCGGCTTCCGAAGAAACCGGTTGATCCTGCAGGCCCTGCAAAGATGATTAGCATAAAAGATTTGATCGAGAAAGCCGAGAAAGCCGTAAAGAAATTAATAAGAAAACTCAGAAAACAACGCACGAAAGAGCCGTACGAAAAACCGTACGAAAAACAAAACAAAGAGAAGAAAAAGAATAAAATCACGAAAAACAAAAAATCCAAGGAATCTAACGCCTCCCCGGCAACGGCGCCATTTTGATGAGGCAAAAAGAATCGAGTTTCGCGGCTTTCTTTTTATTTGATGAAGAAAGTGGTCGATGTAGCGGAAGCCGCGAAACAAGTTCTGATTCTTTAAAACCTATCAAACAATTTACGGTTCTCTGTCGGAAAACCGTTCACTAATATTTATCCAGGCAAGTGTTCCTGGGTCGAACTCAAGGAGGCAGAATATATTCCCTAGATTTCTCTTCTCGTAATTTTATTTTAATTCTTCTCTAAGTCAAAACGCTTTTTCTGGTGATTTTTATTTTTATTATTTTTATTTGATTTTATTTTTTTAAAATTTTTATTTAATTTTCAAAAAGGGATAATTTTCAAAAGATTTATTTATTATATAGTAGGTGGATAGAATATAGGTGATATGATATAGTAAGGGTGAACGAGGTTCGAGCCGCGTACTCGAACTACACAAGAAAACAAAACAAAACGAAGCGGTTTTCGAGAAAATCAAAACACGTCAAAAACTCGTCGAAAAGCCGCGAAAACTTTATACTAAGTAGTTGGGGTAGTTGTGTAACTACCCTCCAAGAATCGTCGAAATCCGAGGTCAAAAGGACAAGATACAGCCCCTACAGCCCAGGGGCATAAGCGTAAGAAAACTATTTAAAATCTGTTTGCGAAAAGGTCCTGAAGGACTGTTCTGAAAGAAAATACAAGATACTTTACATTTAGGTCCCCGCGGAGGGACCTAAATGCAATTAAAGAAAATGCTAGAGGCGGGTTGCAATTCTGAAAGTCGGCTGGGCTTGTAATGCAAGATTTCAACCGTTTCAACTTTGACGGCCAAGATTATAACCTGCAGGCGCGGATCGGACGCTCCTCCTCTTGACACGTGTCAGCAGCCTGTAACCCCCCTATTCTTGGGGGTTGTTGAGCTCTTGGCGGACGGCCTTCTTCCCCGATTGATCCCGACTGGCCTCCGGCGACTTTGGCTCTCCGGCGGGGCCAGAGGGGTGGCTCCTCCACCCCTCGAGCTCGCCCGCGGTGGGTTCGGTGGTGGCGGTGCTCTGAGCGGCGACTATGGCTCGAAGAAGATGGTGGTCGCGACCACCATAGACTGATGATGTTCTGAGAGTCCGACTTTGAAACGGATTTTCTTGGTGATCAAACCTCCCAGATGTTGAACAAATGCTCGCGATTGAAGAATAACCTGCAAATAACCAAGTTCTGTGCTCGATTCATATAGAATCGGCCAACAAAGTAAAGATCTCAAGCCACAAAGTTTGAAGAAAAGCACATAAATCCAGCCAAGCAATCAAGATGCGAAGAAGATGAAGAAACAATGATCGATTTGGAATGGAATGGAAACTAAATCGAAAGGTTTTTAGTGTTGCGTGAAAGATGGGTGATTAGTCTACCTAAAGCAGTGATTAGCCATGCTAATCATGGCTCGCGGATCGAGAAACAAACTTGCAAAGATGAAGGAATAGGTCTGGGGATTCAAGGTGTTTTACCTGGAATGAAGTGCTCGACGGACGACCTTGGCCGGAGCTATACGCAGCACGCGGCGGCGATGCAAGGCTGACGATGGCCTTGGAACTCTTCTCCGATGTACCCTCCTCCTCGCGAACGCCTTCGAGCGGAGCTGTCACCTCATGAGCGAGTTGGGCGAGGCGAAGAAGATGGGGGTTCGGGCCACTGGAGCTGGAAAGCTTGGAGGCTGGAAAAGTTGTTTAAAAAAAACGACCTTGGGGGCTTTAAATAGGAGGGTTAACTTGGGCTCCAAGGTTAGATCGACGGTGGGCGAGTTAGAGGGTTGTTAGGAGTAGGGGACGAAGGGTCGAGATTGGCTGAAGGGGTTAAAGAGCGATCGGCATAAATGGAGGAAGATGGCTGGTCGAGCAAGAGTTAGGTGCACAGGTGCTGACACGTGTCAGCACCTGGTTGGTCCAGGAGTATAAATAGTTTATAAATTAAATATAAAATAGATAATTACGTTATTTCAAGTAGGTATAAATACAAGAAAGTTAGATAAATTTATTTACTAAATTATGGTATGATTACTTTTAATAAATAATAAATATTATTTAAAATATAAATATTTTATTAATAAATATGTATTTATAAATAGGTTTTGAATTTTTAATTTAATAAATAATTAAGTAAAAATTGATTTTATATTTTCTTAATTATTAGGGTATTAAATAAGACTTATACGAATTTTTAGAGATTTTTATGAATTAATTTACATATTTTAATAAATAGAGGAAGTGTCTCTATAGGTCAATTATACCTATATTTTGGGGTCTTTGATTTTATAAAAATAATATATAGTCTCCAAAAATTATGAAATAATTTATGGTGAAACTAGAGGATCATGAAGAAATTTAGAAATTATAAGATTAAGAAAATAATAAATAAGGTGTGTTACATAAAATAAATAGCCCAGAAACCCCTTTGTCTTTTGGTCCCAAAACCGACTTTTTGCAAACGGACTCCGAATTCAGTGAAACCACCTTTATTAATTAGATAATATTATTTTATGAACTTTAAAGGTGAGTAGAGTGAATTTGGAGTTCGTATGAGGGAGTTATGATGTTCGGAAGTTGAGATTTTGACAATTTGTAAGCTGGATTTCTTGGTATTTACAGGGTAATATTTTTAACTTATTTTTTATATTTTTATTTACATTTTTATGAATAATTAGGAGAAAGATTTGGTGAAGAATAAGTTAAGATGAAATAATTAAAAATCTTTGAAGTTTTGTATTTATTTATAAATAGTGAAGAGTGTATATACATGTGATAGATTATTTTTATTTGGTTTTCTTTCCTTATCTCCCCCTACTTATTGGTTTGTCGACCAATCCATGCTGACTTGGTCTCGGGGGTTAGGCTATAAATATATCTTACAGTTATATTTATAGTTTAAGTCATATTACATATATATACATATATTTCATATGCCTTTATTTTTTCTTTTTCTGATTCTTTATTTATTTACATGAATTTAGTGGTTAAAAGTGAATATTTACACATGAATGAGGTTTTGTTAAAATATGAGAATTAGTGATTATTTACATGTATTTGTTAAGGGTTTTAAGACAAAATGCGACAGAAAAGTTAATGAATCATGGATTCATCAAAGGGCATGTGCTTGTTACTCAGAAAGATATAGAGACTAGATGGAAACAGTATTTCCATAAGTTTTTTTGAAAGGAAGTAGAGAGATCACTTTCGAATATCTAGTTAGTAGTGAAAGTTACTTGAATCGTGCAAGCTATATACGAATACAAATGAAGGAAGTAGATGGGGCTTTGAAGGTTATGAGGTCTGGGAAAGGTGTAGTACCTGATGACATTCTTATTAAAGTATGGAGAGGTTTATTTGAGTGTGGTTTGGCTTGGCTTACAAATTTAATCAACGTTATTTGGCGAAGCAAGAAAATGGCTGAAGATTGGAGGAGAATCATCGTGATGTCGATTTATAATAATAAAGGAGTCATTCAAAATTGTTCATATTACAGAGGTTTCTTGATGAGTTACAATATGAAAATTTGGGAAGGTGCGATCAAAAGAAGGTTGAGGCAAGTTTCCAAGGAAAAAGAAAAGCAATTCGAATTCATGCCAGGCTGCTCAACTATTGAAGCCATCCAATTGTCGAAGAGAATAATGGAAATTTATAGAGCTAAAAGGAAGAACCTATGTAGGTTGATTTGGAGAAGGCTTATGATTCTGTCCCACGGAAGATATTTTGGAGAGTTTTAGAGAAGAGACAAGTACATGTCCTATACATTAACCTCATAAAGGATATGCATGATAGGGTTTCATCTTGTGTAAGGATCCAATGTGGGAAGACTGACTATTTTAACATCAACATTGATCTGCATCAGGGTTCGGCTTTGAGTCCATCCTTTTTACTTTGGTATGGACGAGTTTATAAGTCACATTCAGGATGAGATACATTGGTGTATATTATTAGCTAATGATATTGTGTTGATTGATGAGACTAGAGATGAAATAAATGAGAAGCTTGAGATCTTGAGACATGCTTTGGAGATGAAAGGATTTCATATAAGTATGGATAAGATTGAATATATGGAGTGATTTTTTGATGGAACAATGGTGAAGGAATCGAGGTAAAGATTGGTGACGACAACATTCAACGGAAGGACTTTTTTATATACTTGGGATCTATTTTGCAACATAATGGATAAATTGAGTGAGATGTTACTAATAGACTAAATGTAGGTAGGCTAAAGTGGAGACGAGCTTCTCATGTTCTATGTGATAAGAAAATTCCTATGAGAATCAAAGGGCAGTTTTACAAAGCAGTCGTGAGACCTGTTCTGCTCTATGGATCTGAATGTTGGCATGTGATTATTTAATATTGATTAGAGATAATAAAGAGATGATCTTCATTGAATTAGGACTTGGTTTTAAACCCTGATTTAAAATCCAAGTGTTACCAAGGCACATGTTGGACGTGTGTTTTAACTATAAAAGGAGGGCGAGGTCTTCTCTTTTTTTACACAACACAATAATCAGGAGAGCAAGTCCTCTAAGTTTTGTGACCCCTTTGAGAGAGAGAGAGATTGTTGATAGTTTAAAACTCTCATAACCCTCTTCTTGTTTCCCTAGTTGACGTCCGGGTTCGTGGGAAGCAACGTGACTCATCTCCGCGCCCATAAGAGAGAAAAGTCTGCAGATTGGACTTCAATTCGGGAGGTTTCTTTAATAGAAACTCACGCATCAAAGGTAATCCAGATTTACCTCTCTTATTTATCATGAATATTATAAATCATAAACGAAATCATTTTCTTATATAATTAATTTCTAAATGCATAAATCATTGTGCTACATTTTCTAGTTCATACGATGAACTAACAATATTTTGGTAAATTGTTTGCTAAATATTCAGTGTTTTTCATGATGCGTAGTAAATAAATTTTTATTTACTTACTTTAATTGATATCAGAGCCAATATTTTAGAGGATTTTTATTGCATCCATGTTCAATTAACAATTGGTTAGATCATCCTGATTATCGGATACATTGTCTTGCGACAGTTTTAACGATTCGAATGATTCCACAACTTTCAAAGTTGCCACTATTCTATTCTATTTTTAAAAATAATTTTGGGATATATATAAGAGGTCTAGAAGGTTTGGACTCATACCCAAATGATGCATCAACTATTGATGACATTCGGAAGAAGATTTGGATGTTAAAAGCGATCGCATAGTTCCATTTCGTCCAAAGATCGTAGCATTAAAGTTATGAATTTTTAACTATTATGTTTAGGTAATATAACATGATAAAATACTGATTAATAAGTCATAAATAAAGTCCTCAATCTGTGCAAAAAATCTTCACACAATTCTGACTGTACGACCTCGAGAAATTAGATTTCTCCATAGACAGAGTTGAAAGAGGACTATATCGTCTTATTGACTTGTTTGTCATATATTGAGACTCAAAATTGATGGAAATATATTTGATATATTTACATCAGGAATTGGATCTAATTTTTTAGAAATATTAGGGGTCACAACGAATTATATGATGCTCCCAAATTTGAAGTGTGATGGTCACAGGTTGCAAAATTAGAATCTGAAATCATTGTTTATTTATTTTGAAAACATGCAATAAAACAGAATGTCTTTTTATTTCATATTTTTCTTGATTATTTATGCACTTGAATGCTTAAAATGCAATCAAAATTTGTGGAATTAATTTCACAAATTGACTAGATTGTTGCACTAGACATCTTTCACAATTGAAATTATTTTGATTCAAAAAATTGTCTAGATTGTTGCACCACACCTTTTGAAATTAAAAAAGGAGTTTTTTTAATTCAAGAAGTGTCTAAATTGTTGTACTAGAACTTTGTGAAATTTAAAAAAGTTTTTTTTAAATACATGAGAGTTGCTATATAGTGACATACAAGGTCGAAAGATCGATAAAACCTCATTAGTATAATATGTACCAATTTTGTTGTCTCGAATTGATTCGAATAAGGTGTATAGGCTATGGAAATCTAATGTATTACTTAATTGGCATCCGATGTCGCATTTGTAGTAGAAGCATTCCATGTTAACATTGTCTGTCTGATCTGGTTTGATTCCTTTTGATGAAAGGTGGCATGAGGAGTCATGGCGTAGTTTAACAACTAAAATTAGAACATTAAATTCTATTAAATGAGGGTGTAATACTATATGATAAAATGAAATGCGTAAAAGATCAACCCTAGTTAATACTGCTTAAGTGTCATTGTTTTAATTGGTATAAAACTAGGACAACAAGCATATGTGATGAACTGGGGATTTTGCAAGGTCTAATGTAGTCTACACAAGGCTAAACCTACACTGTCGTTGAGGTTGCCGCTCACAGAACCAATAGAACAATCAACAATTAACCCACAATATAGATAGAGCAATGCAAAATTTAAATATAGAGTTCAATTTTATTATAACACAACAAATAGTGTGTATAGGTGTAGTAGGCAAAAAGACAATTGATTGCTTTTATGGTGATTTTTGAGTTTTCTTGGTTTTATAATATTTAATTTTTTGCATTTTAAAATTTCATTTTTTGTTGTGTTTTTTATCTTATAATTTTTTATAACTTTTTTTATTTGTAATTTTCTTTTATATTTATGAATGTATAATGTGTGTAGATAATATAGATATTATACTATATAAATATATATAAAATATAGAAAATTTCAGAAAATACCCAAAATACAATCCTTTTTAATTTTTTTAAGGGTATTAAACTTTTTTGTATTTTTTAAAATTATAATACTAATAAATATAATATAAGTAAATATAAGTATAAATATATAATAAAGGCTAGTATATATGTAAATAGGAATATAAATATTCAAAATACACAAAATAAAATATTTTTATCTTTTTTTATTTTAATCTATTTTTAGGATTTTATCTCAATTTTTTATTTTTTTCCCATTTTTAATTGACTAAAAACTAGAAAATAGTGAATAATAATATATAGCCGACTTGTTTTGAATTTCAAGCCAAGTATCTCAAAAATTTCCTAAATTGATTTTAATAGAGAATATATATAATATATAAGATACAAAAATAGAAAACTCAATTTTTGAATTTTTTAGGGATTTTTTTAGGGTTTGAGAGGGTTCGCAAATTTTTTATTTTTCTTTTGATTTTTTAGTGATTTTTCATATGTAGTGCAAAATACAATAATAAATAACATCTATTTTTTTAGACTTTTTCAAAATATTTTTCTAAAAATTATGGATTTTTTAATACAAACAAGGAATAAATGCAATATTTTTGTGTTTTTAAATATAGGAACACAATTTAATTTGTCATATAAAAAATATATGTGATTTAATAATATAGTAGACACTTGAAATAATATTCCTATAGTTTTTAGATGGTAAATGGTATTTTTAATGCAAGAAATAAAAAAAATAAAATTATAAAACGAGCATAGACTGAAATGCAATTAAAATTAAATAAAAATGCAATCTAGAACTAATATCCAAAGTTCAAGGGTCTCTATGTAAATTTCCCACAAATTTTCAATTCATTCAATACTGGTAGTGGTATAGATGCAATCTATAAAACACAACAGGGCATACATGCAAATATTCCAAAAAGTTTTGAAAAGATTTACAAATTTATTGGCTAAACAACATACTAAAGTACTAAGGGTCCTTGCAAAATTCCCACCTCCTCACGTGTGTGGGCACGTGAGGTGACGTGCCAAAGGATCAAAGTGCAAATACATAGATTACATGGTCCTACTTATAAAATATTGAAAAAATATTTACACTATAGATAACAATTTATGCTCTAAAACTAAAAGACACAAAACTAGGTGTAGATATGTAAAATTACCCCTTAAGGCGCTCGTAAACGATGGAACTGATTCCACTAATATACGTGTCAGCTCGTGTATGGTGGATGACAATTCGGTGATGGATGGTTGGATTAGATCATTGCGACTGATCGAGCGGTCGAAGAGGGGCATGATCCCATGGTTGGGACTTTATCTAGAGCGGGCAAATGATCCAATGGTGAATGATGCTCACAAAGAAGAGGGAAGAAGGATAGATGAGGCGAGATTCGATCTATTCTCCAAAGTGTCTCCGGCGGTCATTGGCACTCCTCTTTCGCTAAATATGATCCTGATGTCATTTTCCAACCGTTGGATGTTGTAGAAGGGCTCTCGGAGATCGAGCGAGGGCCGACGAGGTCGAAGAAGCTTTGGAGATCTAAGACCCTTCTTCTAGAACAAAACTGACCCAGGAGGGGTCTTTATTCTCCATGATCTGCAAAGTTAGTTAAAGCATGCAAAAATCATGGTCCATGGTATTTAATCAGGGTGAAATGAAGTGGAATGGGGTGCGACGACACTCTTCGGTAAGGTGGCAGAGGAGAAGAGCAAATTCCTTGATATGAGCGAGATTGTGGGGGGCAGGAGGTGTGTGAGATGTGGAAGAGGCGAAGGGAAATGAAGTGGGTGTGAAAGATGGGTCGAAAGACGGTTGATGCACGATGAAATAGTCGTTGGAGCTCAACTTCAGTGAACTATAATTCCTGAATTTAATGAAAAATATTGTGAAGTTATGTGAAATAAAAGCTAATCTACACTAATCTAGGCCCTAGGAAGAGTAAACAAGGTTAGACTAGGGCTCTACCTGCCTGACGAAGGAGTCTGGTCAGATCTCCGCCGCAGAAGAAGGCGATGCTCGGATCACCACCTGAACTCCTCTTCCTCCACACCAACTGGTCCGACGATGTTCATGCTGTTACCAGGAAGTTGTAAGGCACACCAGTCAGGGATTTAGAGGGGCTAAAGGGGACCAAAATTCAAATGGGGGTCGGAGCTAGGTATATGTATAGGCTGACCTTTGATCGAGGTTTCTGGTCGACACAACACTCCATCAATCGAGGGAAGATGCAATCATGAAAGCCATATGATCAAGGAGCAAAAGTCAAAGAAGAATCAAGACCAAAGGGTGAAAGGATTGCTTTGAAAAATTCAAGGAAGATGGGCGGTAAGCGAGGCTGACAAGCCTAGGGTGCTAGATGCTTAGTTGACCGACAGGTCAACTGAGGCCAAGCCCCCATTGGGTCACATCAGTCCACCAAAGAACAAAACAAAAAATAAAATAATAAAATAAAATGATAGAAAATTATTTTATTGATGCTTATATAAAACATAAAAAAATATTTATTACTTTTTGTAGTATTTTAATCTGATTTTATTTATTTTTTGAGTTTATTTATTGCATGTTGCTTTTTGTATGTACATTCATAGGTACCTATGTATAGTCCACTTATTTTTCTTTTATATTTTAAATTTATTGTTTTCATTACATAATTTATATATTTATAATTTATTTAAGTACATGTAAATATATTTTTCTTGTATTTTTTGATGTAATATATACACTTAAATAAATATATGTATTTATGATATGGGTATACGTATGAATAATTCGTCTATATATTTTTATTCACTTATTTATTTTATTATATTTTCAATGACTTCTCTTTCTTCCAAGTATTTACATATGCTATAAATAGTATTTACAAAACTATAAAAATATAAAAGTTGAAATTTCAAAAAATGAATAAATTGATTATTTTTTCAGGCATACTATGTAATAGGGGCCCAAAATCTTATTTTTGTCTTAACTCCAAATTGAATGAAATCACCTTCAGGATTTGGAATCTTTATTCTGAGCATATAAAGCACATTATGCACTATTTTTATGTGAAATGATTTTGTAATTTTCTATGTATTTTTATCTACAACTTTAATGTTTATTGATTTGATATACAAGTAATACAGAATAAAATAGGTCCTAAAATGGACTTTATTGATAAATTGAAAATTAGGGGTTTTTATTGTGTTTATAACCTTTATCTCCCCTTCTTTATTCCTTGTGATGTTTAGGTCTCCAGGTTTAGAGTCATTCAATACCTATGGTATTTTATTTTTTATTCTTTGTTTTAGATTTAAATAGAGTATTTTATGCAATATTTATACTGTAAATAATAGTTATTATTTTATGCAATATAATGCTATATACATGCATTTAACTAGGGTTTAATGGCCAAAATAAAAGAACAAGGTGATGAAATGGAGATTCATCAATATGTCCTGACCCCCTTAGATTAATCAATGATAATATGATTCGAATTGATTAATCATTAATTTAAATATTATATGGAATAAGTCATATTATGACATCTACGGTCTTCCTCCATTGCGTAGAACTTCATCACGATATGTTGTACTTTTGGAGACGCCCATGCATAGTCATGACTTCGAAATACAAATATCCATGGAATCTCCATTTCTCGAAAGAGATGGACGTATGCATAGTAACCCCAATATTGTTCCCAATATTATTGAGGCGACATTGGACTGTGCATATCGTAAATTGATATTTGCTCACTAACAATTGGTTTAATCGACAACATGTTAACTCCATATATGTGGGGATGTGGGTGTTGAAGACTGAACAGAGAATACAAGTTGGACTTGTAAGGGAAAGAGTTGTTGCTTCTTTCATCGTAGTTGCTTTTTCTCATATTATTAGGGTGCAATGAAAATGGGAGACCCAGATTTCATTGTGAGACCTTTGAGTAGCCTGCATCATGATTTGAAAGCTTATAAGGGAAAGCATTTCAAAGTACACAAAAATACTAAGAGTCTTGATTTAAAAATATTAAATCATTAAATTTTTTTTAATCAAGATTTTAAAGTGTATTCTATTTTTCCTTGTATTTCAGATGAAATCTCTCAACCCACTTAACAAACTTCTCGAGGTCAATCAGTTGACCGGCCCCAACTATTCAGATTGGATCCAGAATTTAAAGCTAGTGCTTGTGGCTGAGCGCATCGGGTATGTGCTCTCTATAAACAAGTATGAGGACCCTTAGATTGAAGATGCCCAAGACTTCAACAAGAAGTGGAACGAGGACCACACTGTACCGTTGCTATATTCTTGGTTCGTTATCTCATGTGCTTTAGAAGCAGCATGTGTGTGTGTGTGGAATCAGCTCAGGACATCTAACGAATGTGAAGAAGACTTTCAACAATGTGAACTACACTCAACAGTATAATGTTATGAAAGAGATGCTTCGCTACGAGATGAAAGAAGGCACTCCGATTAGGGAACTTGTACTCAAAATATTTAGGTATATCCATGAGCTGGAGACGTTAGGAGCTGAGATGAATGCAGATATGCAATATGATTTCATACGATTTTTGCTTCCTAAATCTTTCAGTAACTATATTATTTCTTACCATATGAATGAGTTGAAAGATACGAATGTTGAGTTACTTGTTTCATTGAGATCCACTATGGAATCATGAAGAAAGAGAACCCCTTCCGTAGTCCAATGGTTGCATGAGTCAAAGGGAAGCACAATAAGAAGCAATGATCCAAGAAGGGTCTAGCTCAAAAGAAGAAGAGCCAAGCCATTGATATCTCTTCAAAAGTTTGTACACATCTGACATCCAAGAAAGGGGATGTATGTCATCACCGTAAAAAGTTGGGACACTGGAAGCGCAACTGTCTGGAGTACCTGAAGACCCTTGAGAAGGGAAAAGGTGCTACCCTAGCTTGTAACTCATCTACTTTTGTCATTGAAATCAACTTACTCGTAGGATGAAAAGATAGTTGGATTGTTGATCCTTGTGCTTATGTTCAAGTATGAAATTTGTTGCATATGTTTCAGGAAGCTAGAAGTCTTGATGATAGGGAGATAGCCATCCAAATGGTAACTGACACAATCGTTGCAGTAGTCACCATCGGGACATACCAACTATCGTTGTGTAGTGCAGGAGTTCTAATTATTAAATAATGTATATATGTTCCTACTGTTAGAAGGAACTTTTTATCTGTATCTAAATTAATTAGACATGGATATTCATTCCTATTCTGTAATAAACGTATCCTAAGTCATTATGTTAATTTTGTAGAAGATGGTTTATTAACAATAGGTGGACTCTATGAATTGAACATGCATGATTGTATTATGAATGTCAATAGCATTGACAACATTAATATTAATAATAATATTAAAACTCCTAAACGATCAAGAGAGAATGGAGATCATTTAACTATGATCTTATGTCAAAGACTTAGGCATGTGTCTTTTGATAGGAAAAACAGACTGGTAAAAGACCGACCTTTGGATTTTATGGAATTCCATGATTTACCAACTTGCGACCATTGTATTCATGGGAAAATGTTCAGGGAACCCTTTGATGATCGGCATAAGTGGGTATAGCCAATTATGCAGAACCGAATCAAATGTCTCTATGAAGAGGACTTGATTTTTAATTTATATCATGGCCAAGTTTGGGGTTGAACACAGGGAGGCAAAGGAACAACTTTGGGTCAATTAAGATCACTTAGCTCTAGGTTTTCCAAATGGTATTTCTTTTAATGAAAAATGAATGCGAATGCAAAATGTGGTTGAACTAAGTTAAAAAGAAAATACACAACCTAGCCAAATTAATTTTAATGTGAAGTTAATCCAATTTAGCCAAATTATATTTTCTCCAGAAACTAATCCAGTGATGAATGAAAAACATATTTTTTGGAATTAGAATAGGTAAAATACAATAATAAAAAACGCACACTTTTATGGTTTTGTATGCAATTTTTCATACAAATAGAATGCAAAAATTATGAAAATTTTACTAAAAGTTAAACATGACGAATGAAGCTATAGTATATTTTTTGAATTTTTTTGAGAATATATGAATGTTTTTATGAATTTTTAATGAAAATAGAGGAACATTTAGTATTTAACTCCTAAAAAATCCATATTTAAAAAGGTACTTTAATGAGCAATCCAGAAGAGTTGGAATTTCGTAAAAATGATGTGTGCGGATTTAATAGAAAATAAATTATGATCACTAATTTATTTAAATCACATGACAACTCCAATTTAGATGAAGTTTGGAGAATAATTAAAGCGTATTTCAAAGCAATGTCTATGATTTTTGCATAATTTTTGGAGCAACTATAATTAAATACCAATTTAAAACCTCGCACTAGGTAACATAAGCAATTTCTCACTAATACAATTTTAATAAATTACCCAATGCTCATAAAAATCCAATTAAATATCAAAACGATAAAGAATTAGTTTCTCAGCAACATGACGTTTTTCATTAAAATAAATGATGCTAAAAAGATATCCAAATTAATACATGAACATAGGGGTGTTTATGCAATTCAAAATTCAAATTTTAACAAATAAACCGTGCCTAAGGACACTTTTGCAAATACAAAAACTTGACCGGTAAATGTTGCAATTCTTACATAATAATAATAAAAGAAAAGAAAAGAAAAGAAGGGGGACCTTCTTCTTCGATGGGAGGTCGGCAGACGGATCTGGGGTGCAGCGGTGAGGTTCTGCAGCCTTGCGCAGAGGGAGGTCGTGGGTGAGGATGATGGTAGTGGTGCAACGTCTGGAGGATTCAAGTAGCCACGGTGGTTGGAGGCGATGGGGCGGCGGGGGTTGGACGGGATGGAGGATGAGGAGGGTCTGGCCCTAGTGGTGAGGGTCGATGGGAGGCAGCGTCACTTGAAGTTCCTGTCGTGGTGGAGCCTCGCTGCTAGGTGCGAAGAGCACGACGCCCAAGGCAGCGACGGGCATTGAGCAGGGTTGGTGGTGGTGGCTAAGCGGGAAGAAGCAGTGACGTCCAGCTTTTTTATTTTTTATTCTGATTTTAGTTTTAATTTTTTTATTTTTATTCTCAAACAGAAATCAAACACAAGAAAGACAAACAAGATGGTGATTTGGTGAATGATGATCAAGATAACGGTGGGGTGATGGTTATTATGAAATGGAGGAAGTGGTGGTATTTGAAGATGATGTAGTGAAGGTGGTGGTGTTTGATGAACAAGACACAAAAAAATAGACGTTAGATAAAAAATGACAAAGTTGAGATAGAGAATTTAGCTCTGGTTTGTCGGATTTGTGGAGCAGCTACACTAAACTTCTGTAGTAGCCTCGAGCGGCGTGGCGAATGCGTCACAAAGCTGAGCGAGCTTGATAGGAAACTTGTGATGCGAGGATGGTGGTCACCACTGATCTCTCTTGAAATGAGGTCATTGCTTTGTATCGTGGTGAAACGCCGTCATCGATCGACCTCGATGAGCTCTTCCTTTTTCTCTAAGAATGTCAGATAAGGAGAAAAGGAAGAAGATGAGATGAATAAAAAGAAAAAGAACGGGAAGTTGGAGAAAAATGAAGGTGGAGTGTAAGGAGTTGAATGGGAGGTTAGAAAAGAAATTATGTTGGGGAGTTAACGTAGAGAATAAAAATAAATAAATAAAATAAAATAAAATAAAGTAGGCTATTAAAAATAGAGAAAATAAAAAGAGAAATGGAAAGTTTACATAAACATCAACAAAATAAATGCAACAAACAAACAATATGTACATCTTTTTTTCTTTTTAAATTTTATTTTTTTATTTTTTAATAAAATACATATACAAAATAAAATAAAATACTAGAAATAAAATAAAAATACAAACATATTTTTTTGATTTTTTAAGAAATGAGAAAAAGTAAATAAAATGAGAGAATAAAAATATGTACATTATATAAAAAAAAGTCACTTTACCTTATTTACAATGACAAAATATTTCTAGAGATTTTTTAATTATTTAATTTATTAAAATATAAAGTAAATAAATTAATACAAAGAGAAATAAATCAAAAGGGTTATATTTGTACAAAATTTATCAAAGTAAAATCTACTACATTATATACAATATACAAATCGGTCCCAAAATTTAAATTTTGCAGCGAGCTCCGATTTTAATGAAACTACTTTCATTGGATAGATAATTTTATAAATTAAACTTTAAAAGTGAGTTTAATGAATTTGGAGTTCATACAGGAGAAGGAATTTAACCGGGAGGTTAGACTTTATGGTATTTTCTCTTTGGGATCTAAGAGTATTTATTTGCGGTGAAAATTATTTTATATTTTTGTATTTTATATATATTTCTAGAAACAAAAAGGTAAAGAATTAGTCGAAAAGGATTTGAAATGAAACTATTAAAAATATATGAAGATTGAGCTATTTATAGATGAAAAACTCCTTTATTTTATGGCTTATTATCATTAAATTATTTTGTGCCATATAATATACAATAATTAGTGTATTTTAGTTACAAGAGTTATTTTATTAATTTATTGATTTTATGGACATTTATTTGAGATTTAATCAGGGATTTTGCTAAGATCAATATGTTGAGATGATGAATCGTGGATTCATTACCCCCTATAGTTAAACTTTGCTAGTCAATGAATAAGTTGGATTAACTCCTGACTATACGTGTGAATACAAGACTTGATCCATTGAAGAACTCTCAATTTTAGTGATTATAAAATTCTAAGCTGAACCAAGCTCTAATCAAAAGGTATCAAATTTCCCTAATCATCAGACTCCCTCTGTATACATATATAATAGAGATATGACTTTTAGTGTGGGTTGCAGTTACAAGAGTAGAGTCGCAACGTCACCCTAGGTTCCCGTCCAAGAAACTTTCCTAAGAACCCGACCCTCAACAGTAGGGAATAAATCATTTCTTGCATCCAATACATCGTCTCTTTAGTTGTCGGACTTAAAATTGTAGATGAAAGGCCAGTTGATGGAGGGCATAGGATTGTGGCATTTATTCTCTCTCTCATTAGAACAAGGATCCTCTCGGGTACCTTATTATCTCAACATATGTATTTTTTTTGTTGTTGATCAATGTATCCGTCAAGAGAATTCGGAGTCGTCTGCACTTGTTTTCTTGGGAATACATCAGGGTGTGCCTTTTTTTGAGTAACTATCGTATCTTCTACATCTAGACTTGTAGCATTTACGATGCAGAACTCTTTTTGGATGCAAACCCGACTCCTGGTCCTAATAGCAGTGGTCCAAGTGGACACTTTGAAATGGTTGGGAGTGCTCGCCTTTGGTGGAAGCTCTTTGTATTTGACTTTGTAGTATGGAATTTTTTCTCTTTTTTCTAAAATTTTGGCTAGTTCCATTGCTTTTACCAAGTTGGCACACACTGATCAACAATTTTTAGATTTCATCATACCCTAGTACATAGGTAAATGTCAAGAGACAATTAAGAACCATGTTCTCATATTGGCTAAATGTGCTGACACTCTGATTTCATGAAGCCTTCATTGATTTTATCCCATCCTCGAGCATCATAAAATCAGGTCCAAACTCAAATCCATCATCCCAGTTCCTCTAGTGAAATTTCAACTCATCTCATCACGACTGCAGTCGTGTTTGTGAGCTGCTAATCATATTCTTAAGGTAGAGACTAAGCATGTTATATAGCACACAAATCTTTCAAACTAGAGAAATATGAATAACTAAGTCAAAGACTAATGACTAAGATTGGTTAACTCAAAATCTCATTACCTCGTAAACCAAATGTTCTTGAACTACACTAGTCTTTGTGTGAATGTGTAAGTGTCAGGGACTAAACAAACTCATTAATTAGTTTTTTTTGTGATTCTCCTTTTCTGATTTTTTGTTTATTTTTTTATTTAAAAGGGAAAATAATTATTTTTTGTATATTTTTTGAAAATTAAGGAAAAGAAGAAATTTTTTTGAAATTTTTTTGCTATTTTTTTCAAAAGTTTTTAAAAAAGAAAGGTACATAAGAAAGGACACACTTTTAAAAAAAGTTTTTTTATTTTTTTAAAGAAAGAGGAAGAAGATTTTTTTGAAATTTTTTAAAGGAGATTTTTTTGAAAATATTTTTGATTTTTTTTTAAAAAGTGTATATATATATTTAAGAAACAACAAGAGAACTTTTAGTTTTTTTGAAAAGGTTTTGTTTTATGAAAAGTTCTTTTTTTGTTATACCTCTTATTTACAATAATTTACTCATAACCCCTTATTTTAATTGTAAACAAGTCAAAGTACGAGCTATAGGTAAAGTATATATGTAATATATACAAACCTCCCATACTTAACATGTTTTATGTCCTCATGGAACTAGGTGACAAAAAGCCATAGCTCGTACTAGGCATAAGTGAGTGAAAAAATAAAAGAGAAAAAATATATAAGAGTGATGAAGAATATACAAAGGGCATCAACCCCTCTATACTCAGGCTTTGATCAGCATAAGTATTGGAGAGAACACATGATTGGGGGACCAATGAGAGTGGGAAAGAATATACAAAAAGAAAATAGAAAGAAGAGACGAAGCAACTCTGGTCACTTACCCCTATACTTAATATCTAGTCATCCTAAGTATAGCCACAAAATGAAAATGATACAGAACTGGGGCGAGTGATGTGAATCACGAGGGAGGGATGGAAATAAAGGAAGGAAAATCTATGCAAGGAGTAGTGAGAATATGTAAGGATCAGGAAGGTTTGTGATGGACCTTCTTGCAGAAGCAAGGGGGTGGGTAGTATACATATGTGTCATTTTCAAAATCGTCCTCAGGGGAATAATAGTGAGGGGTTGAGAACATCCAACGAGGGTCGACACATGGTTGCTTTCTCAAATATGGTTTAAGAACAATCAAACTGAGCTCACTCGTATAGATCACGTCATCCAGACCTAATGAGGACTCCTCATAAAATTCCTTCTCTAGTATGTCGAAGGTGACTTTCTTAGCCGATTTTCTAGAACCTGAAGCATCAAGAGGAAGGTGAGAGTGATACATCTTGAGAAGTTCAATGGAACACCTCGAGGAATCAACCATATGACCGATTAGAGGATCGAGCAATCGATTTATTGAGATTAGTCAATTTGATCCTGGTTGTCTCTTTTAATGTAGGTCCTGGATGTAATGTGTAAGAGGTGTTGACCAGAGGATCATCATCAGATGAGTTATCATATGCATTGTAATACTCCTGCAGGGTTAGCACACATCTCGGGTATGACATAGTGTTCTCCGTTGGCTTGGCATTGGTCGGCTCATGCGTCAGATCATCTAAATAATCAAGAAAATCAGAAATGCCCGTGCCCGACTCATGTGCAACTTCTGGTTCTGAGCCCTCTTTAGAAGTTGTCACGGTAGGGGTGATGCAAGCAGTGGGTGATATGGAGGTGTAGGGAGTCTCTGAACCAATGGTCGTCTGAACAGTCATCATCGCATGTGTAGTAGAGAGATGGGACTCAACTGTCTCTCAGAAGTCACGATTGTTTGCAACTTTACGAGTTACCTTAAAATATTGTGTGTCCTCAAAGATTGGGTGAGGTCGAAGTGTTCCCAATGCAATGAAATCGATCTCCCAAGTCTCGCAATCTATGTTGCCTTAGCCAAGGCTAAGAACGACTTGTCGAGAATGATATGAGACTGGGTGAACTCTCCTCAGTGCTCAATGTCAATGATCGTGAAGTCTACCTGGATTAGAGTACCTTGGAAAGTAATGATGATTGAAATGGTTCCTCTTGACCATTTTATAGACTAATCAGCCAGTTGAATGATCTCTTTCGTCTTCCTGCTTGATATGAGTTTACGCTTGGCAAACACGAAGGTCGGGAGGATATTTATCGATGAGTTATCATCGATTCTTGCATGTATGAAGGTAGTATCATTGACATCATAGTCAAACCTAGGCAACCTCTTCACTCTGTGGCTCTCGGTTTTTCTCTCAATCACCAAAGAGGTTGCCATAGACACTAATTATCTCTCAGTCCTTGTCCTCTTACTGCCAGATCTTTTAGGCACTAATTTACTTCTTACAAATCTTTTGAGGTTGGGAGAGTGTTCAATGACCATTATTAAGAGAAGCTCAAAAATCAACTCTCTATCAATCGTTTCCCTAACTGCATGGTTCAATTTTTTTAGGCCTTTTCCATTTTAGTTTTTATGGTGTTTTCGAGGTTTTCAATTTTTTTGGCCTTTTTGATAGGTGAAGGAGGAATAGGAGAATGTACAGACTCTGGTTTGAAGGGAAAGTGGTTAGTAGAAGAGGGAGGCAAAAGGGACTCCAGCTATGCATGACGTGTGGTCAATCTGGTGTCTTCCAAGTTTTCAAAACAGTCCACGAAATTCATGATCCACTTTCATACATGGACTCTCCATCAGTCGAGAAATGCCATCCTACAATAAGTTCTCATGATACATCATGATAGAAGTCTGCTTCGTTAGAGGATACAACTGAGAACTTGAGATCTTATAGTCAACACACCACTCATGCGTGCAATGCTGGGTCAAGTATGTCCCATCTGTATGGTAGATATTTCTCGGAGCCATAATGTGGGTCAGTAGACATGGGATCTACAAATTGATCGCATGAATCTAATCCCCTGTACATGTCAGCTCTCCGAATAGGTGGTACGAAGGATGGTCAATGTAGGCTTGATCACTAAGGTCGATCAAGTCAGGAAGATCATGTAGTGCATACCTCTCCATTTGGTCTGTTTAGTCGACCATATTGTACCCTAAGGTCAAGTCGGGATGTGTATAGGTCAATTGGTGTACAATCCCAACTCAAGGTGAGAACGAGGTCTATGGGGGCAAGTAATGCTGCCAATAACTCATATCAGCAGTGGTTTGCTCTTTGATTCGTTCCTTGATTCCAACAAGCAGACGAGAATATGGTGAGTCAATCCAGCATGGATGTGGGTCAGGATGTAAGAATTTGAGGTAGGTGAGAAGGACGAAGAAGTGGGGAAGTCGGTCGGAGTTTTGACTTCACAGTCAAGGAGTGGGTATGAGGAGGAATAAGAGGGTGCAGATGATCGGAATATGGTCGGAGATGAGTGACCTGGATATGAGACCGATATTCCAACATCTTCGAAGAGAAATGGGAGAATGAAGCAGATCAGGGAAGAAAGTATGCAAGTGCACTGAATAACACACAAAACAGACAAACACAAGAGAAAACCATGGGTTCACCTACTCAACATTGTGATAGTCGCAAGAGTCTGACTGTTTATCTTTTCAATTTTAAGTATGTGATAAATCAAGATATACGTCTAATTACGCTTAAAAGTAGGTTTTGTACACTATCATGAGGATGCGTCCTCACCTCTCGACAATCACAATGGCACAAACGTACAATGAGGGTTTTGCTCTCCGAAAAACAAGTGTTAATTTTAGTCATTTTTTGTCAACTCTGATTAGCAGTCCCAATTTTAAGTTCAGTTATCACTTGATTAATCTACAAGACAATGCACACCTAACGATTAGTCATGATTTCCTTTTAACCTAAGTTTTAAAACCAATGAGAAGGGAGTCGAGAAAAACCAATTCAGATAGTGAAATCAATGATGGATGCCCAGTTCAGAAGACTAACATTGATTCTTACGCTCTATATGTGGTATGTAACACAGAATTGAAATTTTATACTATATGAGATGCAAACGAGAAAAATGTTCCTATACAGGTAGTTCTATTAGCGAGAGATGAATAATTTAATTTGGACTAATAGATCTATGGTGTAAGTGCATCTCGTTAAATGTGATGTGTGGACATAACGATTATGAGCACAAATAATGAAAATATTATAGTAAAATTGCTCTAAGATTGGCGAGGCAAGTCCTATTCTACGTCAATCAACCACACAACCATGAATGGGTCAAATGTCTAGTTTGGATACATGTGCGAGCTCTCAAACAAGAGCCATTTTAAAGAGTGAATTATCTAAATTACTACAACACAATAATTGCAAAAATTTACAAAAATGAAAATGCTCTCAAAAATAAATTAAAAATTACTTGATATTCAGGAGTCAGTGCACGTCACATCCATCGATCTTCGATGCACTCCAAGTCCACCGAGCCCTCCCAAGGAAAAATAAATTTATATTCGAGAGATAAACAATAAAATATATACAAAAATGAGTAGAAAATAATTGAGAGGAAGAAGAAAAAATGGATTAATTACAATGTGGCTCGAGGGTCAAACTGCTCGAGTGAGAGAAAACTTAAATCTAATTTTCTAAATTAAACTCTAAGTCGTTTGTCTCTCTGACAACGATGCCATCTGATGATCCGTCTGAATGGGTATATTAATCGGTACTCGTTGTAGCACAATTATGCATAAACGAATCAAATGTCTTTTTGAAGAGGACTTTGTTTTTAATTTATATCCCGGAAAAGTCCGGGGTCGAACACAGGGAGGTTAAGAAACAAATTTGGGTCAATTCATATCACTTTGATCTAGGATTTACAAATGGTTTTTTGTTTGTTTTTTAATGTAAAACGAATGTGAATGTAGATGCAACTGAATTAAGTTAATAAGAAAATACACAACTTAGCCAAATTAATTTTAATGTGAAATTAATCCAATTCAACACAATTTTATTTTTACTAGAAAGCTAATCCAGTGATGAATGCAAAACACATTTTTTTTGAATTTTAATGGTTAAAATGAAACAATGAAAAATGCATACTTTTATGGGTTTTTATGTAATTTTTGACACAAATAGAGTGTAAAAATTATGAATATTTTACAGAAAGTTAAACATGATGAAATTAAGCTATAATAATTTTATGGAATTTTTCAAGAATATATGGATTTTATGAATTTTTAATAAAAAAGAGAGTGATGTGAATATTTAACTCCTAATAAATGCACATTATCACTTTATCCATAGAGTGAATCATCTCAAAAATTTATTTTAATGAAAAATACATGAGAGTTAGAATTTCGAAAAAAAATGATGTGTGGAGTTAATTAAAAATCCATTACGAAAATCTATCACCAATTTATTGAAGGGACAACACAACACCAATTTAGATGAAATTTAGAAAGTATTTAAAGTGCATTTCAAAGCATCATCTACGATTTTTGCACAATTTTTGGAGCAACTGTTAATTAAATAGCAATTTAAAACCTCATAGTAGGTAAAATAAGTAATTTCTCACTAACACATTTTTAATAAATTACAAATGCTCATAAAAATCCAATTAAAAATCAAAATGATAAAGAATTAGTTTCTCAACAACATGCCATTTTTCATTAAAATAAATGATGCTAAAAAGGTTTTCAAACTAGCGCATGAACATAGGAGGGTTTATGCAAATCAGAATTCGAAATTTAACAAACTGTGCCTAAGGACACTTTTGCGAATACAAAAACTTGATAGGTAAATGTTGCAATTCTTACATAACAATAAAAAAGAAAGGAAAAGAAGGGGGACTTCTTCCATGGGCAGTTGGCGGACGGATCTGGGGCGTGACGGCGAGGCTCATGTGGCCACATGCGGAGGGAGATCGTAGGCGAGGATGGAGGCAGCGATGTAGCGTCTAGAGGATGGTCAGGTGGACAAGGAAGCTGGAGGCGTTGGGGCAAGGGGGGTCGGACGTGATGGAGGACGAGGAGGGCATGGCCCTAGTTGCAATGCATCGACGGGAGGCGACGCCGCTTGATGCACCTGTGGTAGTAGAGCCCCACTGCTGGGTGCAGAGGGCACGATGCCCAAGGCGGCGATGGGCGTTGGCGGCCTACGATGTACATGAGGAGCACGGCCAGCAGTAGTGGATGCGCTGGAGGAAGCAGCGACGTCGTGCTTTTCTATTTTTTGTTCAGATTTTAGTTTTAGTTTTTTTTATTTTTCTTCTCAAATAGAAATCAAACACATGAAAGACGATCAAAATGGTGATTTGGTGAATGATAATCAAGATAATGGTGGGGTAATGGTGATAATGAAATGGAGGAAGTGGTGAAATTTGAAGATGATGTAGTGAAGGTGGTGGTGTTTGATGAAAATGATGTGGTAGTGGAAATGAATGAAGACGAACAAGACACAAAAAAAAGATGTTAGATAAAAAATGATAAAGTTGATCTAGATAATTTACCTATGGTTCGTCATATTTGCGGAGCAACTATGCTGGACTCCTGTTGGGGCCTCGAGCGGTGTGGTGGATGTGCCGCGAAGTAGAGCGAGTTTGACGGGAAACTTGCGATGCGGGGATGGTGGTCGCCACAGATCTTGCCTGAAAGGAGGTTATCGCTTCATATCATGGTGGAACGATGTCACCGATCGACCTTGATGAGCTCTCTCCTTTTTCTCTAAGAATGATGGATTAGGGGAAAACAGGGAGGAGAAGATGAACAAAAAGAAGAAGAATGGGAAGTTGGAGAAAAATGAAGGTGGAGATTAAGGAGTTGAATGGGAGGATAGAAAAGAAAATGGAGTTGAATAGGAGTTATTATATTGAATGAAAAAAAAGAAAATGAAATAAAATAAATAGGCTACTAAAAAGAGAGAAAATGAAAAAAAGAAATGGAAAATTTACATAAATATCAACAAAATAAAATGCAACAAACAAACAATATGTACACATTTTTTTACTTTTCTAATTTTATTTTTATATTTTTAATAAAAAAATATTTACAAAATAACATAAAATAAAATACTAGAAATAAAATAAAAATGTGAACACATTTTTTGGATTTTTAAGAAATGAGAAAAAAGTAAATAAAAATGAGAAAAGAGAAATATGTGCATTATATACAAAGTCAGTTTACCTTATTTTTAATAATAAAATATTTTTTTATATTTTTAATTACGTAATTTATTAAAAATATAAACTACAAAATTTAATAGAAAGAGAAATAAATCAAAAGGATTAGATTTGTACAAAAGAATATCAAAGTCAAATTTATTACAGTATGTACAATATACAATCAGGTCTCAAAACTCAAATTTTGCAGCAAGCTCTAATTTTAATGAAACCACTTTCATTGGATAGATATATTTCTAAATTAAACTTTAAAAGTAAGTTTGATGAATTTGGGTAGGAATTTAGACTTTACATCTTTTTTCCTTTGAGATCTAGGAGTATTTGTTCATGGTGAAAATTATTTTTTTGTATTTTTATATACATTCTTATAAACAAGTCAGAGAAAGAATTAACCAAAAAAGAGTTGAAATAAAATTATTAAAAATACATGAAGATTGGGCTATTTATAGGTGAAAAGCTCCTTTATTTTACGGCTTATTATTATTATTTTGTAGAAAATAATATATAATAATTAGTGTATTTTATTTACATGTGTCATTTTATTAATTATTGATTTTATGAATAATTATTTGAGATTTTACTCAGGGATTTTTCTAAGATCAATATATTGAGATGATGAATCGTGGATTCACCACCCTTCTCTGAGAAAGGTAAATGATGTGAATGTATTATATTAGACCTAATACATACCGATGTCTGAGGTTCATTTTGTACCACAACTCAAAATGGATATCAATATTATGTGACCTTTATTGATGATCATTCATGTTATTGTTTTGTCTTCTTATTACGTCATAAACATGAAACTTTTGAAAAGAACAAAGAATTCATGGCTTTGGTTGAGAACCAAACATGAAAGAAGATAAAATGGATTCGATCTGACTGAGATGGAAAATATCTCTCAGATGAATTCAAAGAATACTTAAGAATAGAGGAATTATTTCCAATCTCACTCCTCCAGGTACTCCTCAATTCAACGGACATGTAGAGAGATGCGACAGAACCATGTTGGACATGGAGAGATCAACGATGAGTAAAGCAAACTTACCTCTCAGTTTCTGGGGACATATAGTAGAGACTGCAGATTATGTCCTAAACAAGATTCCATCTAAATTTGTACATAAAACTCCTCATGAACTTTGGTATGGCACCAAGCCAAGTATACGACACTTGAGGATGTGGGGTTGTCTGGTTCATGCTTAAACGTGGATGCAAGCAAGTTGAAATTCAGCACTAGAGAGTGCTACTTCCTAGGATACGTAAAGAATGGTATTGGATACCAACTTTATGATCCTGAGACTCAAAAGGTATTTGTTTCTAGAGATGTCAAATTTCTGGAAGATGATTTAGATTTGTGTTGCCCATGGATTGAGATCCATGGATCTCAAAATATTATAAAAGGAGAGGCACCCCATTGCTCTTCTTTACACAATGAGAACATAAGTCTCTCTCTCTTTCTCTCTCTACACGCCTACTCTCTCTTCCTCTCATGTGGCCGTCCACCATGGATGCCCTAGAGAGTTTCTTCATCGCCGCAGCATCGTCGTTATGTTGCCCGATCGTTTGCTCGTGGATCTCCGTCTCCTTCGGTGTGACTTGCTCGTGAAGAAGACGTCGGATCTCCTGTGTCGATATCAGAAGATCCGCCGCTTGAATCATCAACATGGATTGCGAGAAGTATGTGTTTCATCAAGATGCTCGCAAGCGTCTCCTCCGTTGGATCGGACTTGAGACAGGAGGTCTCTTCGTTTAGAGACTCGATCGCAACCATGCTTCAAGAGGTAATCTTATTACTTGTTTGTGTTTTAGACGAAACGATCCGAGAAGTGTTCTTGGATCATGTGATTTCGTCACATGAAAAAATTTTAATTTTCGCTGCATCGAGCAACTAGTGCGACTAGTCGCTCCCGATCGCATACGATGTGATCCTCACGCTTCCATAATGTGCTTAAGGATCTAACCATATCCTTCAAGTGGTATCAGAGCCAGGTCGAAGGTTTTGGATGTGATCCATGGACCTTGGACGACTTGGGTTCATTAGGGTTTGCGAAAGTTTTCTTGCATTTCATTTTCGCATCTCTGTTTTGAGATTATTTTAGGCCCTGTTTAAATTGTTTAAATACGAAAATAATAAATTGTATTTTGTTCCCCATTAAATAAGGAAATCGTAGGATCTGAGTTTAGGTAATTTGGATTCTGTATGCTCGAGATATGATCATTTTAGTGAACATGTATCCACAGTTTCGGGGACTGTGAATCTTAATGTAATTAAAGAGTTAATTGTGGAATTGAAATGCCTTGAAATGCGTGCAAATCACTTAGGTTCTGTTGTAAATCAAATTAGCAAAATTTAGGAACTTACTTTGCTTAATTTGAATTTAAATTGATTGAGATATGGTATTTTTAGTAAGTGAGGGTCACTGCTGGAAATACTTTCCTAATCAATATCCTAGTGATTGTCATTTAATCAATTAGTGAAATTAAATTGTTTAATTTCCTGGAATAAGTAACTAATCAAATCCAGCGAGACTGATGAAGTTCCTACACCAGAAACTAAAGAGATGGTTGAAAATGACATGATCGTACCTCCTATAAATAGTTCTATGGTTGTAACACAACCCGGAAGGTACGGATTCCATGTATCAGAAGAGTCTGATGATGATCCAACTTCATTTGATGAAGCTTTGGATGATCGTGACATGGATAGCTGGATGCAAGCAATGAAGTCTGATATAGACTCCATGCACAATAATGGTGTATGGACCCTCAAAGATCCACCTAAAGGGGTCAACCCATTGGGTGCAAATGGATCTCCAAAAGAAAGAGAGGACCTTATGGGAAGGTAGAGACCTTCAAAGAACGGCTAGTAGCCAAGGGTAACACACAGAGAGAAGGCATCGATTACGATGAGACATTCTTTCCTATGGCCATGCTCAAATCCATCAGGGCATTGTTGGATATAACTGCACACATGGACTATGACATCTGGCAAATGGATGTCAAGACTACTTTTCTCAATGGATACCTCAAAGAGGACATCTATATGGAGCAATCCCAAGGCTTCATAGATGAGGAAGGAAAAGTATGCACACTGAAGAAATCCATCTATGGGCTCAAACAGGCTTCTCGTAGTTGGACAATCTAATTCGATGAAATCAAAAAGAGTTATAATTTTGTGCAGAATCCGGATGAACCATGTATGTACAAGAAGCTTAGTGGGAGCGTCATCGTGTTCATTGTGCTTTATGTAGATGACATCCTTATCATTGGGAATGATAGATGGTGACTAGTGTTAACATCCAGTCGTCCAATACATTTGAGATGAAAGATCTCGGAGCCCTCTTATATCTTGAATTTGAAACTGTTCAAAAACAGACAAAAGAGGATATTGGGACTACCACAACAAGGATACATCAAGAAGATATTGGAAAGATTCAGCATGAATAATTTCAAGAAATGCTTCTTTCCCTTAGGACGTGGTATTCACCTATCTAGAAGGATGGCTCCTCAAAATGTTGATGAAAAGAAAGCCATGGTCGGACACCCTTACGCATCGGTTGTAGGAGTCTTGAGGTATGCCATGATGTGTACTAGACTAGATATCTGTCATGCAGTGGGAGTGGTAAGTCATTACCAATCATGTTGTGGAGAGGAACACTTTAGTAAAAAAACATCTTCAAGTACCTAAGAAGAACTCAAGACTACGTCTTGGTTTATGGAGATAATGATATTTGAATCTTAGGGTACATTGATTCAGACTTCCAGATTTGAAGTCAAACTCAGGGTTCTTATTAATGTTGAACAGTGGTGTTGTGAGCTGGAGAAGCAAGACGTAGGACACCACGGCTGATTCGACAACTAAAAAATAATATATGACCACATCGGAAGTTACCAAAGAGTTTCTATGGTTGCGCAAGTTCGTTCAGGAACTTGGCATAGTTTCATCATTAGAATCTCCCATCCCATTGCTCTACGATTACACACGTGTCATAAAGAAAGCGAAGGAACCTTGGTGGCATCAAAGAAGCAAGCACGAGGAGAGGAAATATCACATCATCCGGGAGATATAGAAGTGTGGTGATATCACGATTACCAAGGTTGCCTCTATCGACAACATTGCCGATCTGCTAATCAAGTTGTTGACCTAAAAGGCTTTAACTAGATTGTAATGAATATAGGGTTGAGAGATGTACATGAATGGTTATGAGGGCTAGTGGGAGACTGTTGGACTATAAACCCTCGGTGACCCATTAAATGCAATAAAAGTTATTGTTTTTATCATGTCTATCTAAAATGAAATGAATAACTGAATGAATGCACTTTATTGTTAAGGTTCCTTTGTACAATTAGGGTAATGTACCATGACTATATTGAATATCATAGAGTTGGAAGGACACAACTGACTTCAAACATGTGATATTTAATAAAGATCTCCTGTCTGAGAAAGGGATGGAAATCTTTTTCTAAAGATTGATTTCCAACTGACTTCTTGATGCAGGTCTTCTGCAAAAGAATGGAGATTCGGAAGTGTTGGAATAATCAAGTCAAAGAGTTGACTTGACGAGGTTGATGAATCTCAGATTCATCACTCTAAAAATGATTAATTAAGCTCAAATCCCCAAAGTTCATCTGCATTTCTTCATCTATATTGCATAATCAGCATTTATGCATATGTAAATAATAATTGCATTTTAGCATGCATAATTGCATAAAATGAGAAGCCAAAAATCTCAGCCCATTTGATCTGTCAAATAAGCTAACTTCACGCTAACTCCAAATCATCTAAAACTACCTCCATTGTGTACATACGACTAACAAAAATAAATAAAAAAATAAAAAAAATCGTTAACTGAAATAATTGAAAAATAAAGCCAAACCCTAACTTCAGGAAGATCGGACTAAAATGTTGATATCTTCCTTATACAATGTCTGGTTTGATCCTACTCACTTTTGAAGTAATGTGCATTCAATTACCTTGAAAAGAAGATCAAGTTCAAGTGAATCGGAGCTCATATGTGAAAGTTGGGTTTTGATCCTCTTTTGTACATTTTGTATTTTTACCCGATTTTAATCTATTATTTTATGTATATAATTAACTTTTTTTCTTTTATTTCTTTTTCATTTATTTTCTTTGAAAAAAGTTTTAATAAAATGCGTAAAAATATGAATCCAAACTAAAACCAAAATCAAAGAACTAACTGATTCTGAGTGTTCACTAACATGCTATATAAAATTATCTTTTGTATTTTATTTTATTTCTTCATTTTCTTAATTACTAAATTCTAAAAATATATTATTGTGTAAATAATTATCTTGTATTTTATCATATTTTTTTATTTTTATCTTATTTAAAAATGATAAAAAATTACAAAAAATAAAAATCCGATCTATGTACATAGAGAACCACAAAAAATATCACTTTGTGCAATTGACCTATTATGATTTTTGTCTCTTCATGAAAGTTATAGATGTCATTGGGATGAGCAACTTTCATGAAGAGAATTTTTCAATCTGAGTCATCTGTTATTTCTTCTGTATATATCTTTGAATTTTAATCCTCGAATTTTCTGGAGCTAACACGTGGCACCTCCTGGAGCCACCATGTGTCCTCCATTTTCGGTCTTTATTTATTTCATTTATTTAAGAAAAAATAAAAACAAAAATAGAAAACCCCTTACACGTGATGGCCATGTGCCTCTACTGCACGTGCCCAACACGTGCCATCTTCCTCATGCGATCAACCCCCCTTTCCCCTTTCGGTTGGCACCGCCGCGATCCCCAAACCATCACCAACCTCCATAGCCACCGCCGCCACACCGCTTTCCCCCTTCTAGTCGCACTGCCACCCTCTCTGATCTCCCATCACCATAATCAAGACGCCCCCATCAGATCAGTCACCCAATCTCTTCTCATTCAATTGTGCATCCACCTTCCTAATCTACTGATGCTCCACGTCAATCACCACGATCTTAGTCGCCAAGCAAATCCTCCCCTCATCCAATCTTCCATCTCAGGCACCCCCTTCGACTCCACTATAAAACACCGTCGAGCATGTCCTCCATCTTTATCTGCCCATTATCAATCACAGGAGGAGCCTTGCTGGAGGAAGTTATAGCTCCTCCATCAAGCAATCTCCAGCCAACGAGATCCAAAGCCCCCTTGCTCCACCTTGTCGCAGCACGCCGCACCCCGTCACGTCTGCTCCACTCCGACCTTGTCATCGGTCGTTGAGTTCGATCCCAGGTACCCCCTTCTCCCCAAATTCATCTGCTTCTTCTACCATCTTCGCCTCATTCTTCTTCCTCTTGCACCACCTCCATCAGAGCTCCGCTCCTCCGCCCCTTCGCGCTACTCCGCTCGATTACCCATACCGACTACCCACACTCTCGCTCACACTGACACCCCCTTCACCTCCATCGACACACCTCGTACAAAGTTCCGCTCCAAGAGGTTCCACCATGTAACCAACTCCGCCTCCGCATTTCATTTCCACCTTCTTCATCGTCTCCAGCAACAATCGCACCACCGACCTCAATCCAGGAGCACAGCTTCCTGCTCCACCACCTCCAGGTCTTCATTAACGCCACCGTCAAGCTCCCTCGACCAACTCCAACATCACCCTTGTCACGGTCATCTTGAGGTCATGCATCCTTCACCAATACCGCCACCAACACACGTCATTCCAGGAGTCCTCAGCTGCCTCATTCTTCACTGACATCTCCTGGAGCAAGGATCTCATCCTTCCACTGTCAAGCTCTTGGTGAGGCGTGTGTCATCCAGCTCTGCCCCCTCTACCGGGCTGCCCTCCTAGGGATCGCATTTGACCAACAACCTCCATTCCTCATGTGATAAACACGTGTGAGGGAGGGGCTTTTTGTGAAGGAGCTCGTAGAATATTTTCCAGGCTTAGAAAGACTCCCAGGAGCCCCACATGTGATAAACATCCTCCGTCAGGAATAATTTGCATTCAACCCCACCCGATTTCCTGAGAATACTATTCGCACACGTGACCACTTGGACATTTTGGAGAACCCCCTTCGGGTTAGGTAATTACTCTTAGGTCCTTCCTCTGCAATTTTCATTTTATTTATTTTATTGTAATTTGCGAACAGAACCATGTATTCCTCCACTATTTTAAGCATCAATTTGGCATCATTTTATTTATTAAAAATACGTAATCTGTTCTACAACTAATTATTTACATTTCGGCATGTGATTTATAATTTTTTGCTCTGTGGTAGTTTAACAATTAATATTTTTATGGAATCTTGCATATTTAGCCCAATCTTTGCTCAGAAATTCAAATTTAATCAACAACTGCTTCAAAAATTGCTGAAAATTCACGGATAGTAGAATTATTTGTATTTCACATTATATCCAAAAAAATTATTTGCATGGATATTTTATCCTCTAAATTTTATTTTGTGTATTTCAGGAATTAATTTATAACAGGTAATAAACTCCACATTTTAGGGTTTAAGATTTTTTTAGGATATTCCATTTATTGGTATATCATAGATAATTTTATTTCCTAAAAATATGTAGGTTTAATATTTGTTATAATTAATTTTTGAGATTCACACTTTTTGCATTCATAAACTTTTTATTCATATTGCATCAGAAAATCTTGAAAAAAATGCAGTGCATTATTTCACCATAATTACCATCTGAGCCAAGTTTCATAATTTTTTAACATCATTTAATTGACATTAATTTTCTTGTCCCTAAAATTAGCCCTCACTTTATTTGCATTTCAAAAATTGCATTAAAAATACCCAGAAAATATTCTGTCTCGAAAAGCGTGCATGAAATTTTGATAGACATTAACATGGGTTGTTCCTTTGCCTCCTCGAGTTCGACCTTGGGACCTAGCATGCTAAATAAACATAAAAACCGCTTCGATTAAAAACTGATTAAATAATTAAGTGATTATTTATCTTGATAGATTTTGATTACTCACCAACAAAAAATGATACATAATTATTTTTGCACGCTTAATTCAAGAAAATTAACTAAGGGTATATCGTGAATTGTCAAAGGTCATGATAAACTAAAAGCTAAATCGTAACGGTCACAATCAGGCACACATCCTTTAACATGAGACATATGTGCATCTATATGCTCGAGTATGCACATTTGATAGATCAATAGGTTGGTGACCTAACCTAGGTCCATATACATGTACGTTGGTCAGCATATGAAGTTGTATGAGATGTATGATCTCTTGAAGGAATCATACAGGTTCATAGTTGATGAACTAGAAGATAGAGCTCACTCATGAGATTTTTTGGGGGTTAAAATGAATTCCTTGCGTGGTCATCTTTTTATGAAATAAGACATGAATTCGAAATATTAATATATGCTTTTATATGATTAATATTGTCACCCAATTATCAAATGAGAAATATATTGATGCATTCCAAAGAATATAATTAAACCAAGGTTTGAACTTTAGATTTATCAAAGTCTTCTAGTGTGAATGATTGATGCGTATTTGGAATACTCAGGATTAATTTGTTGTTGTCATGGATCATCTACCAGGACACTTCCATACTGAAGAAGTGATGAAACGTGATGGAGTTTAGGGGCTCCATTTAACTAGATGATTTGTGATTCAATTGGATTAATTAACAATTCATTTGAATCCAATTTTCAATTCCAAATTAAATATCTAAATGTTGGAAATAGAAATAGCCATAGAAATGGAAGTATACAAAATCCTTGAGCTCATTTCTTAGCTCCAAATGATTTGGACTGTGATTAAAAATGATCAAGGAAGCTAGATTCTGGTCGCTAACACTTTGTCCAGCTGATGGAGAATGTAATGAATTTCATCGAGCCCACTAAGAATGTAAAGTGTTACAACTCAAGCTCAACATTCGCAGGTGATGGATGTTTCAAAATAGTATAAACCTTGAAATTGGATAGTTATCCACATTTCAAGTCACTATACATGGATAGTATGATCTCCTTGACATTATCTTCAAGTATCTGCGTTCCTATCTCATGAGTCCTAATTGGATTAGGATTCATACATGTTAATGGTAATATTATAATAATTATGATTATTACATATTATAGATAAAGATAATTTTGTGAATATGATTCACAAGCATGACTCATTAATTAATGTGAATAATGATTCACAATAATTGATATTTTTATGGATGTGAGTTATATAAATATGATTTACAAAATTTTTGCAAGGCATGAGATTTTGTGAATTTGATTCACATTAATTTTGTACATATAAATATGATTTACATTCAATTTTGGGCTCATAAAAACGATTCGTAAGATTTAAGGAGTAACTCCATAATTTCTCTAATATTGATAATATGATTAGCAAGTGAACTAATTAACTAATTAACTAAAATTTGGAATAACAACTTCCATTTATGGAAGGTGGTGATGTGTGTACTAAGTGCACCATGTTGTTGAGTTCTAATTAATATTAGGACTCTCAATTTGTTACTTATCTTATTTTAATTATTTAATATTGATTGGAGATAATAAGGAGATGATCTTTATTGAATGATTACTTGGTTGTAGCCCTTGATTTTAAATCCAAGGGCTACTAAGGCACATGTTGGACGTGTGTTTTAACTATAAAAAGAGGACAAGGCCTTTTTTTTACACAACACAACAATCAAGAGAGTAAGTCCTTGTCTAAAATTCGTGCCCCCGTTGAGAGAAAGAGTCTTGAGAGTTTGCAACTCTCACAACTCTTTTCTTGTTTCCCTAGTCGACGTCCGAGTTCGTGAGAAGCAACGTGACTTATCTCCACACTCACGAGAGAGAAGTCTGCAGATGGGACTTCATTCGGGAGGTTTCTTTTGTAGAAACTCACACATCAAAGGTAATTCTTATTTATCTCTCTTATATATCAAGAATATTATAAATCATAAAGAAAATCATTTTCTTATATATTTTATTTCTAAATGCACAATTTGTTGAGCTACATTTTCTATTTCATACGATGAGAACTAACATTGTTTGACAAATTGTTTGCTAAATATTCCACATTTTCCGTGATGTGTAATAAATAAATTTTTATTTACTTCCTTCAATTGGTATCAGACCCATAGATTAGAGGATTTGGATTAGTTCCATCAGATGATATAGGAGCAATGGAAAATTAATGATTAAATAAGATTTAATTATCATTAATGTGGATATGATTCACATTATTCCAAAATATGTAGAGAGGCATCTAAGATAGTTAAATATGTATTTCATTATCATAGATAAGATCAATGTAGATAACACTATCCACAATAATCATAAATATAAATAGTGTGAATGGGAATCATAATATTATAGAGAGGTTTAATTACAAATAAGATTTAAATTTATAAGTAAATGTGATTTGGATTCACATTATATAATTAAATGCGAATTGAATTCACATTGTACAATTATTGTAAATGTGATTTACATTTAATAGTGTATAGATGAATACAACTCATAATTAATCAATGGTTTGTTTAAAATTGTCACAAAGAATTTACAAATTATTTGGTGATATTTTATTGACAAATATTTCTATGAATAAAGATCTACTGCAATAAGATTACATTAAAAGGATATTGAAGAGAGAAAATCTCTCACCATTCTCAAGGTGGATCTCCACCCTCCATAAGAGGAAGGATGCTATTTCCTTTCCTCATTTTTGAAGGTGGCTCTCTTCTTTCCCGTTATTCATGAGAATGAGATTGGTTTTAATTGAATTAAATTTGTTGAAGAATGTTTTTCTTTTTTCTTTAAAAATTAATTATAACGTTGCAAATTATTGCAACAAAATCTTGGTCATTGATTTCAATTAGGAGTGCATTTCCACCATCCAATTTGCCATAAGAGAAAGAGTCACCCTAACATTTTCTTTAAGAAATACACAATTAAGTTCAATGCAATTGTTGCATCGACTCTCTCTCTCTCTCCCTATCAACCTAATAAACATCCACCCTCTCCCTCTCCTTCAAACCCATGATCGTCCATATGGCTAGGGATTGTGGATATCGTAGTTATTGTCTTACTACCATCGTGTTGCTGGATCAATTGTTCGTGGTTCTTCATCTTCTTCGACACCTCATGCTCTTGAAGACATCAGATTTTCTGAGATGAAATCAGGAGATTCCATGCTCGGATTGTCACCTTGGATTATGGGAAGCATGTGTTTCATCCATGCGCCCACAAGTGCTCTCTCATCAGGTTGAGACAAGAAGCATCTTCCTTTAGAGGATATGAGATCGCGATCACGCTTGAAGATGTAATCCTTATACTTGTGTGATCATGATGAAACAATATGAAAATTGTTTCCATGTCATATGGTTTCATCGAGTTTTTTTTAATAATCATCTGCCCCATCGACTAGTATGACTAGTCAACCTAGATCGCATACAACGCGATCTCCACACTTTTATGATGCACGAATCTTTGATACTCCCTTCATTAAGACAATGCTTCTCCCTTGTGTAGCAGATCCCTTTCAAAGATTATTCCATGTAGCCTTCCAATCTCTTATTTTTTACTGAATGAATAACAAACATACTAAATTTCGGAATCACTAGTAATATATAACACAAATCAACCTTCTCCAACACTTCAAGTGCAACCAAGACCTCTACCGTTTAAACCTTCCAAGACCAGTTCAAGTATACACATATCAGCAACCACTCCATCAGCAACATTTTGAGGGACCTCATACAGCTAAGAATCATAAGCTACAAACATGTTGGCCTTCGCGAGATCCATGGTTGCAGAAAGCAGTAGTCGATACTCGGTCGGCGGGATCACTGACTAAGGATTAATTGGCACTCAGGAGACTAATCGGATTTAGTCGGCCATTAGTCGGTTTTGAATTTTTTAATTATTTTAAATATATTAATCAATTTTTATACACATATTCTTATATATTTACATTGATTTGTACATTTTTTATACTATCGTAATGAAATAAAAGAAGTAATTGTCTTTAAAATATAACATTAAGCATATTAGAATAAGTTTGCTTTAAAAAATCAAAAAACGAAAAAAATAAAAAATCTCTACGTAAAAGTCGGTCAACTAGGCCGATTCGTCGGCCCAATTAGTTGGGTTGAGTAGGCCCAGTCGAGTTGGCTACCCCACCGACTCGACTAGTCGGGCCGACTAATCGGCCTAGTCAGCCAACTTTTACAACATTGGCGAGATCCATGCACATTTTTCTGAAAGTGCACCAGAGCGCGTCCAAAAAAATACAATCCACTAAAAGAATATGTAGTATGAAATTATATCCACAACCAAGTATGCAAGCAACAACAGATAGAGGCTACTGTTCATATAGATTCACCCTCTCCATAGGATTTCTCCTATGCTTTGGCCTACTTAGGGCCTCCCAACTGATCCACTAAAATTACTTTTCGGGGTAGCTTATCCCCGATTTCAGAATGTCTCGCTTACAAGAGTTGCCTCTGTTCCTGCTTAATGGAGAAAGGTTTATAAAAACTTGCCTCAACAATCTCCAGAGAATTAGCTCTTATCCTACTTAAGGATATATGAGAAATGGCATTACAATGAAGACCTGCCTTCTCTTACACCTTCTCAAAAGGAAAAAAGATTCTTTTATACTTGCTCAAAATATGATGCAAACAAATTTCACGGCCAATTGGAAAATTCGCTCAAAAGATAAATACACAAATCAAAGGAAGTTTATGTCGCTACAAGATGTTCAGAAGAATTCATCGATTTTTTAAGAATAATCTAGCAATGGAAAAAATGATGTGAATTTAATGATTAGGATATCAATTAGCATATGCTAGAAGCCAATATAAAAGGTTCCACTGTTACCGTATACTGATATAAATGGTGTTGATATATGAACCAAAACATGTAAATAGCTCAATGGTTTCCCATGTACTGCTATACAACCAGTTTGGACTCCTGAGCATTAGTTAATGTGGTATATTCCTTACATTTTTTTCTGAATGGAGCTTATTACTTTCATATTAGTATAGAATTGTATCAACCTCACCCCTCCCATCTCGACTATCAAGTCAACATCGATGGTCACTGTAACATCCTTTCGCATCTTTCAAAATCTCATCATCACTATCAGCATCTTCCATCACATAAGAACGTCTCCGTTTTCCCTTGTGCCCTAGGATAAACTTTCATCGCGATTGTATAGAACGGTTATAGTAAGGTTGCAAAAATCGGTAGTCAGTACTCGATCGGTTGGTTCACTGACTAAGGATTAATCAACAGTATGGCGACTAATCAGATTTAGTCGGCATTTATACAGTTTTGAAATTTTTAATTATTTTAAATATATAAATCATTATATATATATATATATTCCTATATATTTACATAGATTTGTACATTTTCTATACTATCATAATGAAATAAAAGTAATTGAATTTACATAAAATATTAAGTATATTGAAATAATTTCAATTTTTAAAACACAAACAAATAAAAAATATAGTTTCTCCGTGCAAAGATCGGTTGACTATTCAGTCAACTAATCAAGCCGAGTAGTCGGTTGACCGACTATTAGCTAATTAATCAATATTCAGTTGGTCACCCCACCTACTAGACTAGTTAGACCGACTAGTAGGACTAGTCAGCCGACTTTTACAAGGGTCACATAATCTTAATAGTAGTTGAGTTGTATTCTATTTATAATCCTATTGGGAATATGAGCATAGGGTTGTAATTAGGCTATATATGAAGTGGATGGGAGGTATTGCCTCAATACCACATCAAAAGGGAATACCACAAGAGAGAGAGAGAGAGAGAAGAGAAGGTGAGAGCGAGGTAACAGAGAGAGTAGTACTCGTTCCTCTTATAGTGATCTTTCGTCCATCATTTCTGATGGGATGGTAAAAACCCTTGTGAGTGACTAGTAACTTCGGTACCCAAAAAAATATCGAAGGTGGCCGAGGTGCTTAGTGCCAGCTTTCTTTGGAGTAGTATCTGTTAGTCTTTTGCCCCAGGAGGCACTAAGAAAGTCTTTTGGAGAAGGTCTATTAGGCTTCTTGCTTTACCGGGACCTTCTTTAGTCAGACTCCCGTAATATTCAAATAGTACTAGATCCGCACCCGATATGGGATAATGAAGGCCTCCACATTATACACTAGGTCTCATGAATCTATATATTTTCATCATTAATACTTACCATATCATCCACATATAAAGCAAGAATGACAATATATTTGATTGTCATCCGATAAACACGTTGATCTGAAGAAATTTTGTGAAAGCCAAGAATACTGATCTCAATAGTAACCATGTCAAACAAGACTTGAAATTTTGCTTTAAATCATAGACGACCTTCAATAATATGTAGATGTACTCCTCAAATGCACACCCAGGCAATTGAGATATATAGATTTCCTCATCAAAATATCCATAGAGAAATCACTCTTAATAATAGACAAGCCAATTTTAGTTAGCGGTAATGAAAAAAATAGTACATATGAAGAGCTTATCCTAGCCCCATAGGTTTGGATAAAACCTTTGGCAGACAACTTGACCTTCAGACAAGCATGAGATCCAAAATAGCTAACTACACAGATTTGGATAAAACCTTTGACTACCAACCTAACCTTTATATGATCGATAGATTTGACAGAACCATTAGGTGCATACTTTGTCGTAAAAACCCAGTGACGGACAACTGAGAGTCATGCCTAGGGGGAAAAGGACTAGATCGCATATCCCTCTTCAGACAAAAGCTTCCACTTCATCATACAGGGCATGTTTTCATCACCTGTAATGTAGGGTTGAATGGCAATCTCTTGAATCATGATTAACCATCCCAGCATTAGTAAAATCCCTATTATCAATAAGTAGACCATCAGTATCAACACAATGAGAGAGACAGTGTAATGTATAGCTTCTGACTTCCTATTATCAATAAGTAGACCGTCAATATCAAAAAGGGTGTGCACCCATACTGTTCCACATATGTTAGCTATTATCATCTATAAAAAACAATTGGAGTCCAAGGTTCACAAAGAGCCTTAGCATGCTCAATTATGTTTTCCTCGTAGAATCTTGATGAAACGTAGCCGCATTACAAGCTATTCACAACACCCAAACACTTACCAGAGGCTTCAGTAGTCTGCCACTCTGATGAAAAAAGTGGCCAAAAGAGAGAGGCCCGAAAAATAGCTGTACTTGTGAAAACCAACCACCCCATCCACACATCAAGCCACACCCATACTCCGTAGATCGATCATAGGTAATGAACAAGTGATACGCATCCTCGTGATGTCTAAACACCTAGGTTAAGCCATGTCATTCACAGAATCTTGCATGTGTGAACTTTGATCATCAAATGCACCCTTCTTAGCAGCTAGAGGAATACTTATATCTTCAAAGGGACCTTGGAGCTCCAGCTTAACTTACAGTCCCAAGCCAAGATTCCAGGATCAACCATCAGGGAAGTAAACGATGCCTTGCATGGCTTCTTGACCAAGAAATTCCCATCGATCCAAGTCCAGACAAGTTTGATGTTAGTTTTCTTTAGAGAGTTTAATTTCATTTATTAAATTAATTTCCAGTTTGATATTTACTTCCATGTATCTTTTACTTTTATTTCAATTTATTTTGCTGTAAGAAAATGTAATAAATTAAGCAGCGTGTACTTTAAAAAATAAGGTAAATTACAAAAGAAGGCCCCAACTATGCTATGATTCTCGATTAAATGCCTCATTTTTTTAATGTAACAATAGGGTATAAACTTCAAGTTTAGGGTTTAATGTTGACATAAAGGATCATGAAGCTTATAAATGTGTAATTGAGACAAAAAAAAATAACATTGGAACCCTCTTTGTTACATTTCAAAAATGAGGCTTATAAATGGGAATTGATGCATAGTTTAGGCCCATTTTGCAATTAATCTTTGAAAATGTGTACTTCTATTAGAATCCGTTAATATAATGACATCTGATAGGGTAAAATTACATGACTTTACGTCTCAACCTTCCCACCCCCATCTTCCAATTATAAGGTATTAGTAAAATTACGTACATTTTGGAATTCGTTGGGACTTTGTAATTTTTTGGAATTAGTTGATATTGACCAGCTTTGACATAACTATGGGATTTCAACAGCATGTTCGCGGCATACCATTTTTCAACTTTGGTCATGCAACATTGACATTTGTACTTAAAACCTTGAGATTAAGCAAACACGCGGTGTGGAATATCACTTTATCTAAACAAATAAATCGATTGAGGTGAAAAATTGGCATAGAGAATCCTCTCGATACATTCACTAAGCTGATTCTAGGAAGCAAGTCCAAACATTTTTTAGATATTTACTTGTTATATATATATATATATAACTAGCAAAGTTTAGAACAGATTTGGGTTGTAAAGGATGCAAGAAACGCGGAAGAGAATGTCCAAAAAAATTCTAAAGTATGGGGCATAGTTGCTTTAGATGAGGTGAATTATGAAACTCAAACTCAACAGATAATGGATGAGGTAGATGTGGTTCAGGAAACCGAACCAAACAACATGACAATAAAGAACTTTGAAAAAGGTGACACGTCTTCTAGAACTTTGGAACCGGAACAAACTCAACAGAAAATTAAGAACTCTGTAATTGCTGGGATGTGTTCGGTAAAAAGAGAAGAGATACAGTTGTAATCAAAATAGAACTGAAAAGGATTCTGATGCTATTCTGTATCAAAGGACCTGGTTACAATAGAAGTTGCTTTAATACAGTCCAGTCAGAAGAAAGCATTACAGCAACAAAAGTAATTGATTCTGTGGAGTGAAATGCATCATCTGAAACAGATAGAGGAGAAGTGAACACAAAAGAAATAAATGCTTTGGTATATGAAGATATACCTTCAGCTGATGAATCTATTACCAAGAAGAATGGTGCGGTGAAATCTCAAGGGAAGTAAATGGGAGCTCAGAGAAAACAAAGATGCAATATTGATAAAAAAAACACTGAGAATGTTTTTCAAACAGAGTCTTCGATTCCATGATGATGGTATGAATATCACTAAAAGGAACATTGTTGAAATACTAGGGGGAAGTGAGAAAGATAATAATACTGATTTGGAATATACAAGTGGCGAGGGAGGAGGGATATCTTCCGGTTCAGTGTACATTCCAGAAATTAATTAACATTTGAGAGATTTGACGGAACATTATCAAGAATAGCAAAAAGAACACACGTGAATAAAGAAAGCAATAAATCTGATTTTAGTTCACAATATAACAACAACAAAAACTTTTCCCACATTAGGTAGGGTCGGTTAAATGGATTCTTCGCCTCTATTCAGATCTATCTTGGGCCATTCTTGGGATTAGATCCAAAAAACTGAGATCCCTTTGTATAGTCTCATTCCAACACTTCTTGGGCCTTCCTCGCCCTCTTTTAGCCGGCTCAACATTTCAAAACCCATGTCTCCTCACTAGTGCATCAGCTGACCTTTACAAATGGCCAAACTATCTTAAGCAATTTTCTCGCACCTTATCCTCGATCGGAGTACACCAACTTTCCTTTTGATGGCATCATTCTGAATCCGATCTTTACGTGTATGTGTGTGTGCACACATCCACCTTAGCATTTTCATTTCTGCTACTACCATTCTCTGCACATGTCTATGATTCACAGGATGTCAATGGTTCACAAGCCATTTGAGTTCATGATGACGATGATTATATGAATTGTCATGGGAATTGTAATGGCTCCACTGTTACAAATATAAATAAGCTTGTGAGGTCGGATGAAAAATAAAGGTTCCAGACATATTAAAACCTTTAGTGGAGAGAAGTTGCAGGGTAAGGAAAATATGTTCTTAAAATGGAGTCTTATTTTGCCAACAAATCATCTTCCATGGTTTGCACGAAAAAGATGAAGATTCAGCTTTACATGAAACTGTGAGCATTTTACGTTTATTCTTAAGAATTTGCTGAACTCAACCATAGTCGGTCTCAATACCAAGTAAATGAGGGTTGCGCGTTAGGTAGCTGACAGCCAGCGCAAGAGAGATATTTAGGAACTTGTCTCTTAGCTGACAATCAGCGCAAGAGAGACATTTAGGAATTTGTCTCAAAACAATTCGGACTTTTTTCAACATGGATTTAAGCAAACATTAAGATTTCATTGGGACGTTCTATACTAGCGTCGCGTTGCATCGTCCAAATGCAATGAAAAATTGGCAAGTGCCCTGCATCATTGTCCAAATGTAGTTCAAAATTTCCAAGGGTTCTAGCATGAGGAACACATGCGGATAAATAAGCTAGTTTCGTTGCATCGTTGCCTGGATGCAGTCCAAAATTGAAAAGGGTTCTCGCATGATGGAGTACGCATGCGAGTAAAGAAGTTAGTCCAAAAGAGGTTGCAAAGGAAGTTGCAGATAGGCAGTTGGAACATTGGCACTTTGGTAAATCAACAGAGATAGTAGATATGATGGAAAGAATGAATATTCAAATACTACGTCTCCAAGAAACAAAATGGGTTCGAGAGAAAGCAAGGGAGATCGAGAAGACAAGCTTTAAACTTTGGTATACATGTAAAGAAAAGGCAGAAATGGTGTTGGAGTGGTCTATGCATAAGGTTTTGAAGGATAGTGTAGTTGAGGTGCTAAGATTCGGGGATCGGATTGTTTTGCTAAAATTGATTCTCGAAGAAGAAATTTTGAATATCATCTCACTTTATGCACCACGAATTGATTTAGATGAAAGGATTAAACAAGTTTTTTCGAAGGATTTGAATAAGATAATGCAAGAAATCCCAAAAAGAAAGATGATTTGCTTAAGTGGAGATTTTAATAGACATATGGAGAAGGATGCTTCAGAGTGTGCTAATGTTCATGGAGGTCATGGCTTCGGGGATAGAAATGAAGAGGAGAAAGTTATTCTGGATTTTGTAATGGCTTACGATATTTTCATAGCAAACACTATCTTCAAGAAGAGGGAGGAGCATTTAATTACTTATAAGAGTGGCCCAACTAGGTCACAGATAGATTACTTTACGTTAAGGAGAAGAGATCAGTTGTATTGTAAAGGCAATAAAGTAATCTCAGAAGAAAGTTTGAAAACCCAACATCACTTATTAGTTATGGTTGTGCAAATAAAAGGACTAGTAAAGAAAAAGAGGGCTTCCAAGATCACTAGAACTAGATGGTGAATTATCCATTTGAAGCAATCAAGCTTTAGAGAGAATGTTTTAGAAGAATTATTCTTGGATTGCAAACGAATGTAGGAGGTGGTAGCATCTTGTATACAAAGAGTAGCCAAAGATATGCTAGACGAGTCAAAGGGAGGAGTTCCAATCCAAAAGGAGGCTTGGTGGAGTGGAGGGGTACAAAAGAAGCTCAAAATTAAAAGAGCATGCTCTAAAGCTATATTTAAGGATAGAACATAGAAAACTGTCATAAACTACAAAATGTGAAGAAGGAAGCAAAGAAGGTTGTAAACGAAACTAAGTCAAAAGCTTACGAAGCTTTGTACAAAAATCTCGGCTCTAGGGAGGGCTAAAATGATATATTCAAGTTAGCCAAAGTAAGAGAAAGAAAGACAAGACCTTTCTCAAGTGAGATGCGTTAAGGATGAGGAAGGACGCATGCTTGTTACTCAGAAGGATATAGAGACTAGATGGAAGCAGTATTTCCATAAGCTTTTCATTGGAGAAGAAAATAGAGAGATCATTTTGGGAGATCTAATTAGTAGTGAAAGTTACCTGAATCGTGCAAGCTGTAGACAAATACAAAGGAAGGAAGTAGATGAGTGTAGAGATATTTCTAGTATTTATGTACTCGTTTGTTATATTTATTTTTCTTGTTCCACCTTATGTAATTTACCCATAGGTTTCCTCAGTATAAGAGAACCTAGGGTTCCCTGGAATAAACATGTTCTCATTTTCTTCCAACATGGTATCAGAGCCTCCATCCTAAAACCCTAACCCTAGCCCCCGCCGCCGCCCTCTATTCTCGGCACCTCCTCCCACGGCCCGCCGCGCCTCCCACACCCCGCCGACGCTCCCAGCCCGTCGTCGTCATTCAAACACCACGTCCCAGGTATATCCAAATGAAATTAGTAACGATGGGACTGACAATGCACAAGTGCAGAAGAATAACTTACAGGTGGAAACTGCGGATGATTTGGATGTACCTATTGCCTTGAGGAAGTCTAAGCGGACGTGTGCACTTATCCGCTTGCTTCGCAGGTTTCATTCCATCACCTCACTGGTGAATTTCAGAGATTTGTTGTTGCCTTATCTACCGTGGAGATACCACGGAATTATTAGGATGTCTTGAAAGAAAGCAGCTGGCGGTTAGCCGTGGAGGAGGAAATGGCTGCCATGCGGTCTCGTTGTACATGGATCTTAGTTGATGCTCCCCCAGGAGCTTCTGTGGTCAGTTGTAAATGGGTCTTTACTGTCAAATATAAGGCGGATGGCAACCTTGATCGACATAAAGCAAGGCTAGTGGCCCGTGGATTCACTCAAACCTATGGTGTGGATTACATGTACACCTTTTCTCTGGTTGCACGACATTCCACTCTACGTGTTCTTCTGCCAGTCAACGCGTCCACTGCATGTAACATTTTCCCCACATTTTTTTTCAAAATTCAACCATGTATATATATATCTCCTACATGTCATTCAAATTTCGCCAGAAACAGAGACTCCTATGACCTCCATTTAGAACATGTGATTTTAACGGTCTCAGATTTGCTGTAATCGACCTGTTCTGGATAAAGGGCATATGAGTCTTTGTTTTTGACGAAATTCAAATGACATATAGGAGGGATATATAGGTGAATATACATGGTTGAATTTTGGAAAGAATTGGGGAAAATGCTACATGCAACATCCACGTTGGTGCTACATGTAGCACCGTCTCTATTCTCATTTTGAATATCTCCTTTATTCTTATAAAGAGGCACCACAATGCTTCTCCTCCAATCTTCCTGCATTTTCTTGCTTCACCAAATAACATTTAATAATTTGTAAGTCAAACACTCACCTGAACTCTCTAGACTTCTATAGGAATGTCATCAGGTCCTACACCTTTCCTAGGTTTCATAACCTTCAAAACCTTCTTTACTTCCTTCCTTTGTATTTGTCTATAGCTTGCACGATTCAAGTAACTTTCACTACTAGATAGATCTTCCAAAGTGATCTCTTTATTTCCTTCCCCAATGAAAGCTTATGGAAATACTACTTCCATCTAGTCTCTATATCATTCTGGGTAACAAGCACGTGTCCTTCCTCATCCTCAATGCATCTCACTTGAGAAAGGTCTTTAGTCTTTCTCTCTCTTGCTTTGGCCAATCTGAATATATCCTTTTGGCCCTCCTTAAAGTTGAAATTTTTGTACAATATGTTGAGTTTCAATATTTGCAAACTCCATTAAGTTCCATTTTTTAAAGATCATATTTATATGCCACAGTTTTATTATCAAAGTACTCAGAGTTCTCACAAATAATAGGCCAGGCTTCTTTCACCGTAGACAAAAGGTCTTTATGATAAGTCCACATTTGTTGAAATCTAAAAGTTGAAGCTCCCTTGTGACCAGGACTTTGGCTCTTTAAAGTCATAATAATATCATGGTCCTATAGTACTCTACCGTATAACCCACTTTCATCAAATAAGTATAATGCCATTCCGCATTACCCGTGCATTTATCTAGCTTTGCATATATCCTTCCCACTCCCTTGTGGTCGTTGCACCAGATTAGAAGATCACCTTCAAAGTGGAGTTCAGTTAAGTAAGCATTATGGATGGCTTCCCTAATTTCTAAACATTATGGATGGCTTCCCTAAATTCCAGAACAGCATATGATCATCATAGATTCCTTTCTTCCCTGTTCTGTCATAGTAAGTATTGAAATCCTACCCAACAACCAAGGTTGGTTAATACTTAATAGAAGAGGCCAAACTTTCCAGATCTATCCATAGAGCTCTCCTCCTGCCGTTATCAGTAGATGAATATATCAGGGTAAAGTCAGCATCATCCTCCAACAAATTCTTAAGACAATAACAACAAAGTTTTTTCCTACATTAAGTAGGTTAGTAGGTTCGCTACATGAATTATTTGCTTTCATTCAGATCTATCTTGTCCCTTGGATCATTCTCTGGCTTAGATTCAAAAAACTAAGATCCCTTTGAAAAGTCTCATTCCAACACTTCTTCGGATACTCACATCTCCTTACTAGTGCATTAGCTCACCTCCTTTGCAAACAGTCAAACCACCATAAGCAGTTTTCTCGCATCTTATCTTCGATCAGAGCTACACCAACTTTCCTTCTGATTGCATCATTCCGAATCCGATCTTTACGCGTATGTCCACACATCAACCGTAGCATTTTCATTTCTGCTACTGCCATTCTCTACACATGTCTATAGTTTACAGGACAACATTCAGATCCATAGAGTATATTATGTCTTACAGCTGCTTTGTAAAAAATTTCATTGATTTTCAAAGGAATTTCCTTATCACATAGAACAGAAGAGACTCCTCTTCACTTAAGCTAACCTGCATTTATTTTATGAGTAACGGCTCAATCAATTTCCCCAATCCCCATCATGTTGCAAAATAGATCCCGATTATCTAAAAGAATCTTTCTTCTGAATGTTATCCTTACCGATGTTCACCTCGGTTCCTTCACTATTGCTTTCCTCAAAAGTAAGTCTTAGTCCTACTTATTCTAAATCCTTTAGTCTCTAATGTATGTCTCCATACCTCAAGCTTCTCATTTACTCCATCTTTAGTCTCATCAATCAACATAATATTACCAATGAATAACACACACCTTTGTATCTCATCCTGAATGTGACTAGTCAACTCGTCCGTAATCAAAGTAAAAAATGAACGAACTCAAAGCTGAACCTTGATGAAGACCAATGTTGATGTCAAAATAGTCAGTCTTCTCAGACATGATCCTTACACAAGATGAAGCCCTATCGTACATATCGTTTATGAGGCTAATGTATATGATATGTACTTGTCTCTTCTTCAAAACTCTCCATAATATCTCATGTGGGATAGAGTCATAAGCCTTCTTCAAATCAATAAAAATCATATGGAGGTTCTTTTTAGCTGTATACATCTCCATTGATCTCCGCAACAAGTGGATGGCTTCAATAGTTGAGTGACCTGACACGAATCCGAATTGATTTTATTTTATTTTGGAAACTTGCCTCAACCTTCTTTCGATCACGCGTTCCCAAATTTTCATAGCATGACTCATCAGCTTGGTACTTCCGTAATCCACACAATTTTGAACATCTCCTTTGATCTTATAAAGAGGTACCACAGTGCTAATCCTCCATTCTTCAGGCATTTTCTTGTTTCGCCAAATAACATTGAATAAATTTGTAAGCCAAGTCAAACCATGTTCACATAGAACTCCTCATACTTCTATAGGAATGTCATCAGGTCCTACCTTTCTAAGTTTTATAACCTTCAAAGGCTCATTGTTGGAAGAAAATGAGAACATGTTTATTCCAGGGAACCCTAGGCTCTCTTATATAGAGGAAGCCTGTGGGTAAATTACATAAGGTGGAATAAGAAAAATAAATATAACAAACGAGTACATAAATACTAGAAATATCTCTATACTCCCCCTCAAGATGGAGTATAGATGTCAATCATGCTAACCTTGGAAGAGCATTTCTGAAACGACCCTCTGAGCAACGACTTAGTAAAGATATCGGCAGTCTGTTCTCTTGAACTGACATGGGAAGTAGAGATCAAACCCTTCTGAATCATATCTGTGGTATAATGGCAGTCTACCTCAATATGCTTCATCCTTTCATGAAATGCAGGATTATTAGCAATAAATAATGCCGCATGATTGTCACATTGTAATTGCATGGGTAGAGGTTCATCTATATGCAGATCTTCTAATACGGCTCGAACCCACATAATTTCCGTACTCGCCTGTGACATGGCCCTGTATTCAGATTCAACACTAGATCTAGCCACCACTGTCTGCTTCTTGCTTTTCCAAGAAACTAAGGAACTGCCAACAAACACTGCAAAACCTGACGTAGATTTCCGATCTCTAGGACATCCTACATAATCCGCATCAGCACATGCAGAGTAGAGAGATTTGCTTCTTTCACGAACAATAATCCTACCCTTAGAGACGACTTTAGATATCTTAGTATCATATATACAACATCCATGTGCACCTGTCTAGACTGTTCCATGAACTGACTCACCCGACTAACCGCAAAGGTAATGTCAGGTCTAGTGATTGTAATATAGAGAAACTTTCCCACCATTTTTCTATATCTTCTTTTGTCAACTTCCTCTGTATCATCTCCATATAACTTCATACTAAGAATCATGGGAGTAGTGGAAGGTCGACACCCAATCATACCTGTCTCAACAAGCATATCTGTAATATATTTTCTTTGGGTCATCACAAGACCCTGCGCATTCCTCGCAAATTCCAATCCCAGAAAGTATCGTAGAGTACCAAGATCCTTAGTCACAAACTGATAGCCTAAAAAATTTTTTGTCATTTTTATCCCCTGCATGTCATCTCCCGTGACAAGTATATCATCAACATATACCATAATAACAACAGTACCTCTGGGATTCTTCTGGACAAACAAAGAGTGGTCAACATTTGATCTTATGAACCCTTACTTCTGGATTAGATCTGAAAGCTTGAAACCATGCCCGCGGACTTTGTTTAAGACCATATATGGCCTCGTGAAGTCTACACACCTTCTGGCACTTCCCCTCAGCAACAAACCCCGGAAGCTGCTGCATGTAGACTTCTTTCTGCAGATCCCCATATAAAAATGCATTTTTAACATCAAGTTGGAACAAGGGCTACATGTAACAGCATCTCTATTCTCATTCAAAATTGTTCGAATTATAGAGGTATTAAGTTGATGAGTCATACTATGAAAATTTGGGAACGTGTGATCGAAAGAATGTTGTGACAAGTTTCCAAAGTAAAAGAAAATCAATTTGGACTCATGTCAGGTCGTTCAACTATTGAAGTCATCCACTTGTTGCGGAGAACAATGGAGATTTAAAGATCTAAAAGGAAGAACCTCCATATGATTTTCATTGATTTGGAGAAGGCATATGATTCTGTCCCACGGGAGATATTATGGAGAATTTTGGAGAAGAGACAAGTACATGTCCTATACATTAACCTCATAAAGGATATGTATGATAGGATTTCATCTTTTGTAAAGATCCAGTCTGGGAAGGCTGACTATTTTGACATCAACATTGGATTGCATCAAGGTTCAGCTTTGAGTCCATTCCTTTATTTTGATTATGGACAAACTGACTAATCACATTCAGGATGAGATACATTGATGTATGTTATTTGTTGATGATATTGTTTTGATTGATGAGATTAGAGATGGAGTAAATGAGAGGCTTGAGGTTTGGAGATATGCATTACAGACTAAAGGATTCCATATAAGTAAGACTAAGACTGAATATATAGATTGCACTTTTGATGGAAGCAACGATCAAGGAAACGAGGTGAAGATTGGTGATGATAACATTCAGAAGAAAGTTTCCTTTAGATACTTGGGATCTATTTTATAACATGATGGGGAAATTGATGCAAATGTTACCCATAAAACAAATGCAGGTTAGCTAAAGTGGAGAGGAGTATCTGTTGTTTTATGTGATAAGAAATTCCTATGAAAATCAAAAGAAAATTTTACAAAGCAGCTGTGAGACCTGATATGCTCTATGGATCTAAATGTTTTTTCTGTGAACCATAGACATGTGCAAAGAATGTTAGTTGCAGAAATGAATATGCTAAGGTGGATGTGTGGACATATACGTAAAGATCGGATTCGGAATGAAGCAATCAGAAGGAAAATGGGTGTAGCTCCGATCGAGGATAAGTTGCGAGAAAACTGCTTAAGCTGCTTTGGTCATTTGCAACGGAGGTCAGGTGATGCACCAGTTAGGAGATGCAAGTGTTGGGATGTTAAACCGGCTAAGAGAGGGCGAGGAAGGCCCAATAATTATTGGAATGAGACTATCCGAAAGGATCTTACTTTTTTGGATCTAAGCCCGAGAATGACCAAAGATAAATCTAAATAGAGGCGAAGAATCCATGTAGTCGACCCTACTTAATGTGGGAAAAAGCTTTGTTATTGTTGTTGTATAGCATTTATTCATAATTTTCACATTGCTGACAAAATGACTCCTCGTGCGATCAAATGTGTCTTTTTTGGTTATTCTCGTACACATGAGGGTTACAAGTGCTATGATCTTGCTGGAAATCGATATTATATCTCTGCAGATGTAAACTTTTCGAACAGACTGGTTTTTCTACTCAGTTTGTCACTGATACCTTTGGGCATTCCTCCTCCACCTGTTATGTATAAGCACGAGCATACTTCTACATCAGCGCATGTTCCATTATCTATCCCTTTGTTGTAGGATGATATGCCATCATCACATGCCACTACCACTACTGTCCCAGATGATCCTCAGGAGCTTCCAGTCGCTCTTCGCCATGGCCTCAAATTTCAGCGAAATTCGGTCGAATTTCTGTCGAATATCGATATCTAGTCGAAATCGAAACGATCGAAATACGGGGGTCCTAGTACAAAAAACGACCGAAATGGCCGAAATTTCGGTCAAAATTCCACCGAAATTCCATCGAAATTTTGTTTCGGTCGGTATCGAAATGGTGACCGAAACCGACATTTAGGGCCTTACTCTTCGCAGAACTAAGAGGCAGTGTACTTTTCATCACATGTTTCATTTCACTTCTACTGCTAGCTTATCATGCTCTGACAGAAGATAAACAGATACTCTCATGACTATTTCTGTTCCCAGAGAACATCATAGTGCCTTGCATGATTATGGTTGGCAACAGGTAATGAATGAGGAGATGGATGCTCTCACTTCTAGAGTGACATGAGATCTTGTACAGTGCCCTAAAGGGACTAGACCTATGTCATGTAAATGGGTCTTTACGACTAAGAAATCACCAGGCGGACCCATTGACAGCTTGAAAGCAAGGCTTGTGTCTAAAGGAATGCAGACATATGGGCTTAACTACTTTAAGACATTCTCTTCTGTTGCACAGATGAGCTCTATACTGACTATTCTTTCAGTGGCAGCAAACAAGATCTAGCCTATCTTTCAGCTCAATGTGAAGAATGCTTTCCTATACAGCGATCTCGAGGAGGAGGATTGCATGATGTAGCCTCCTAGTTACGAAGTCGAGGAGGAGTGTATATGTCGACTTCGCAAGGCAATCTACAGCCTAAAGCAAAGCCTGAGGGCATGCTTTGACACGTTTACTACCGAGATCAACACTCTTGATTTTCAGAGAACAAACTCTGACTACTTTGTTTTTCTCAGAAGGCGGTCAACTAGTGCAGTCATACTTGTTGTTTACGTTGATGATATGGTCGTCGCAAACGATGATAATGAAGGTGTGCTAGAGACCAAGGCTTTCCTTCAAAAGGTCTTCGTTACCAAGGACCTTGGTCAACTTTGTTACTTTCTTGGCATAGAAAGCGTATGCACTACATAGAGACTTCACCTCTCACAAAGGAAGTATTGTCGGGACATTCTGACAGAGGCTGGATTACTTGGATGCAAGCCCTCTAGTGTTTCAGGACCCGAGGAAACACTCCACTTCCACCAATCCTGTCTTCAAAGATACTACACTGTACGGAAGCCGGGTAGGCCAACTTCTTTACCAATTGTCACTAGACCGGATATATCATATTCTGTGAGTAGAGCCAGCCAACACATGCAGCAACTGCATTACAGTAACAGGCAGGATGTTCTTCAGATCATGCGCTACTTGAAGGAATCACCAGGACAAGGTTTCTTCTATGGGGCAAATGGCTACGGCATATGCAGATGCAGACTATGCGAGTTCACCTGAGGATCGTCGCTCCACTACAAGGATATGCTATAATGTTCGAGGAAATCTTGTTACTTGAGAAACAAGAAGCAAACTATAGTCCCCAGATCCAGTGTAGAGGGCAGAATACATGACGATGACGATGGCTCAAGTTACCTGTGAGATTACTTGGCTACTAATCTTTCTGCAGGAACTACTGTTGTAAAAGTCGGCCGACTAAGCTGATTAGTTAGCCCGACTAGTCGAGTCGGGTGGTAGCCAACTCGACTAGGCCTAGTCGGCCATTAGTCAATCAACCCGACTAATCGGGTCGACTACCCGATCGACTTTTACATAGAGATTTTTTATTTTTGTTAGTTTTTTTTATTTTTTTAAAAGTAAACTTGTTCTTATATGCTTAATGCTATATTTAAAAATAATTACTTCTTTAATTTCATTACGATAGTATAGAAAATGTATAAATCAATGTAAATATATAAGAATACGCACATAAAAAATCGATTTATATATTTAAAATGATTAAAAAATTAAAATCGACTAATAGTCGACTAAATCTGATTAGTCGCCAGACTGCCGATTAATCCTTAGTCTATGTCCCCATCGACTGAGAACCGACTATCGGTTTCTGCAACCTTGGCAGGAACTTAGCATTATTGTCACTACTCATATTCAGTGTCAATGATAGAGTTGTTGTCACTAGAAATATTCGGGTTGAGCGATCGCATATGCGTATGTGGACCTCCTAGTGTGTTGCATACATGAAGCCCATCAATACGCACCCTTTGCGAATATGTGGTCTGCATATGCGAATTGTACGACCGCATATACGGACCGTGCGCCCGCTTCCAAGGATCAGAGCATTACCGAGTTGTCGGATCGGATCTTAAGATCCGAATACATGTTTATACAAAAGGGAGACTCGATTTTCTAAGGTTTCCACCTCCATAACCCATGACACCCCCGATCGGTATGCTCTCTCTCCTTCTCAAGCCCCACAAACGACGATTCCTCTCCTCTGCCTCCTCCGAGTTGTGCCTCCACCACCACCTTGAAGTCCTCCGCCTTCGTGCGAGGCTCCTCTGGTTCCAGCTCATCCATGCGAGGCTTCACCGCCTCCAGCTCCTCCGTATGAGGCTGCACCGCCTTCAGCTCCTCCGTGTGAGGCTCCTCCGCCTCATCTCCTCCGTGCGAGGTTCCTCCGCCTCCTAACTCCGTTGTGACCATGCAAAGGTAACCATAGATCTCTTTTTCCATTATTTCAAGATATTTTTGATATATGCAATTAATATAATGAATATTAGATGTACCTTACATGAAAAAACATGTTACCTTAACACTCTCGCCAAAATGTATGTATACAACTCCAATATATATGTATAGTATAGCTTCTATATATAAAGAGTTTCACATACATGAGTCACATACATGAGGAGGAAAGACGTAGTCCTTATCATTTGCATGCTTGTCGCGTCTTTTATGTCAATCTTATTACCCACTTTAATTACGATAGCGTGCATTTTCTGTCTCCATCGATATAAAATGGAGCTATAGTAGTGAATAATTTGAGCAGTTACTGCTATATATTTTGACATTACATTTATCACAAAGAATATTGTTTGTTTTAAAATTATCTTTGATTTTCTAAATTGACAATAAGTATCATATCTGTTGCTATAGTGTAGTAAACAACTAATATAACAGCAATTATTCGATGACTTTTGCAAGCTTTTTCGCATTGATAAAAAAATTTGCAACTATTGATACCAATATTAACAGAAAAATGGTAAATAATCACCATTATATATAAAAAATAATATTATTTTGCAATAGATTGTATCTATTATTATAAATTTATCATCAAATGTTGTAGCAGAAATTGATTAACAAAATCCTTAATGTGGCTCAATTTTGTTGTGGCAAACTTAAAAAATGGATTCTTATATCACGGAAGATAAGGAAGAGTGAAAAAGGCCATTTTGAAAAAGGGCCCAATACCATTATTTTTCATCATATTATTGGTAGAGAGAGGCATTAATAAATGCAACCTCGATACAAGTACATTTTTTTTAAAATTTAAAAATAATCCATATTACTTATAGATACTAAACATCTAATTTTGATGGTTATTATATTTTTTATCAATAATTCATGTACTGTCTTTGTTGGGTCTGCATGCAAGTGTTGATTAAATTAAGAGGATTGTCTTTCGATTTGAACATTTCAGTTTTCCTATGCTATTTTAGTTAGTACTTTACTAATGTTATTTGTTTTGAATTTCAGTTTTCTTTCATATTCTTGCATATTTTGGTGATTGTTGTTAATTATTATGTGTGGTAACTTTTCTATTTAAGTATTGATATTTGATTGATAGAGATTATTTTGAACTCTACATGAAAGTTATTCTTCCTAGATCTTCCGTTAGACCACACTTATTCGTAATTCAATGCAGTTGAAGCCACTTTTGTAGATATTTTTTATTTTTAAATAAAAAATTAAGAAACCGCATATACCTCGAATATGCTCTAGTATACCGCTTAATCGTTATTCAGTGACCTGTCCGAACGCATATACATACCGCTTTCCTGAACTTTTCTTATATTCATCTATATTGTGACAACAAATCTCCTACATACATTGCTACGAGTCTTGTGTTTCATGAGCGGACTAAGCACATAGAGATTGACTGCCAATTTGTCCGTGATGCAATACGAGGAGAGAAGATTACTACTCCACACCACACGATGGATCTTTAGTTTGCAGATGTATTCACGAAAGCCTTGCCTAAGAAGCACCTCTCGTGGAAAAATTTCAAGTTGGGCATGATTGATAGATATGCTCCAACTTGAGGGGAGTGTTAGTGATGTGTTTATGTTTATCCTATTTCATTGTACCCCCTATAGGGGTACTTACGGGTTTTCCAGGTTATAAGCTCTCTAGGGTTCTGTCCTATATAAGGACCTCTAGACCTCCTGAATAAAATATCTCAGTTATTCTTTCATCTTCTCTACAGTTTACAATGAACCGTTTTTGCCAAGCTGAAACCCTTTGTAGTTTTTTTTCCTCAAAAGTTGCAATACCTGATAAATTGGGATGTAGATGATGTTAAATCTGAACAACTGGTAGACTTGTGTTGTGGATTACAATTTATTGAACAGAATTGGTTTCCTTACAATGTCAACATGGACTTCTAGGATAGGGAGACTTGTTCTTGGATAATTATATGAATGTTTTACTTTCAAAGATGTTGACTCCTCATTTAAATTCCTTAGTAAACCCTTCTTTTCTAAGAATTCCTGCTACAAATTATTGGCCAATGGAGGAGTGTGAGATCTTTTAGCGCAATGTTTTTTTTGGAAAATAAGTTACCCAGTCGCATTGGGTACTTAGATATGCCTCAACAATAAGTTACTCACCCAACCTAAACCTCAGGAGGAGGGGTTTCCAAATGGCTCCAAGATGCTATCTTGTTTTGACGAGGAAGAATCCATTCGACATTTCCTTGTTGATCGTTACACTTTCAACTCATTTTCCCCTTTATCAACTACCATGCTAAGGGGTAGATTTGTAACATGTTCTTCATAGCTAATGGAGCCAAGGCCTTAAAGATCAACATTTTGGTGAACTTTGCCCCTCTATGCCACAAGATTTTTAGGTGTGCGGGAAAGAACGTTGATATCCAATATCCTTTGGGAAAACAAGATTTCCAATATCCATTTACTATTTAACTATGATATTGAGATAGTTGTTATGAACACTTCGTTTGATGTGCTTTCACCCCTTCAGGTCACTCATCTACAGTGTTGTAGAAGTCGGTATTCGGTATCCATTCGAATGGTCATTGAATAAAGAATATTCAGTATTCGGATGAATATTCGAAATTATTCGATTATGCATTTTTAGTTATTTTAAATATAAAAATTATGTTTAACATATATCTTCGTATATATTTATACATATATGGTCATCAATCAATAAGAGTCCAAGACAAAAGTACCTATTAACAAGTTACATATATGGAGCTTCAACATTTGTGGTGATATCAGGAAAAATGGAGAACTTTAAATAAATAAAAAATAGTAGTGTGTTGCAACATTTGGTCAAATATTCAACCGAATGTATCGAATAATCAAAAATATTCGTGTTGGAACGAATATTGACCGAATATCAATATTTTATTCGATCACCCCACTATATAAGAATATTTGGCTGAATATTCGGTTCATTTAGGTCGAATATTGCAACATTACTCATCTAAGATGAATTCCACGAATCTTAGGTCTTGTGGCAATTGCCACATGCTATAGGTAGTCATAGTTGCAATAGTTGGCTAACTTGATCGAACAGACGGTCCGACCATGAGATACGATGGATGACCAATCGAATAATGAATATTCGATCAATATTTAGTTCAACCAAATAATCGACCTCACTTTTTAGTGACCATTGGTTGACTACTGAAATATTTTCTTTTACTTTTTATTTTTTATATCAAGACCAATATCACCAAAAATGGCAAAGCTCCACCCCAATTTTCCCATGATATCTTTTCTTAAAAAATGGTTTAAACTACCATGATTAAAGAGAAGTTATTATCATTTCCTCTCTTTTTGGATTAAACCTATTATATTGTACATCTTTTTTATGGGAGGAAAATTTTTTTGAGGGAAATCAATTCGTGCATCTTGACTTTATCTAAAATTACTTGTTGCCATATATATGGGATTGGAGAGTATAACCAATGTGCACATAGCATCTGTGCGTCCACCCATTTTTTATTTTTGGTCTTTTAGACCCACTTAATGGTCTAGTGGTAGTACATTGTGTCTACCACACAAAAGACCAGGGTTCAAATCCCACTCTTGCAGGGGTTGCGTTAGGTAGTCGACGACCAGCATAAAAAATAGTCGAATATTTCAACATGGATTTGAGCAAGAATCCATGTAGCAGACCCTACTAATAGTGGGAGAAGGCATAGTACATTTTTAAAAAAAATGAAAGCTCGGGGGATTTACTTAGAATAATAAGTGGAATATGTGTTTCAAATTTCGTGTATAACAAATATTCCTAATATATCCATCTAAAATGGGTTGATTTCAATAATTCTAAGATGATTAAAATTCGATAGCCTTTATGGTTGGGATAGAAGTCTCAAATTAAGTTGAATTTTGAATGACAGCATACTGAAATGTGAGGATCTAAATCTCCCTAAAAGTTTAATTTCAAAAAAATAAAAAGGAGGAAAGGGGGTGGGTACACTGAAATTATGGAAACAGTGGTGCATATTCCTCAATCCCTATGAACACGCACATATACATATATATGGGAAACTTCAAATAGGTGGTACTTTAAGTAGCAAAGAAAAGCCATCCAGCACATTCGTTGATATTCAATTTGGTGGTTAAGATAAATGGCACATTGATGGTTATAACTTAATTGATTGAAAACATATTTTTCGTCATTAGCATATTATAGAAATAGAATGTACAGCCCAACAACTCTAAATTATCTCCACATTTTCGCTCTTCTCTTTCCATTTTCAAATTTCAAATGCAATCCTTGGGCAGGTTGTGGAGGACGGGCATAAGAAATCAGAAGAGATCAACAACGTCGTCGACATTGATATCGTGTGAAGGTAGAGAGAAGATCAAGCTACCACCATCAATGCATGGTCGCTCATGGGTGGAGGGGCAACAAGTGTAGCGGGGGAGATGGAGGCTGAGATGCGTGAAAGATAGGTCGAAAGGAGATTTATGAGCAGAGGGGCAACAAAGTTAAGGTTGAAGGACGTCTTATGGATGGAGAGGTGACAATGGTGCATAAAAAATGAAGGTTTCCGAGCAGTGGAGGAGATATGTAATGTAGTGTTTAGGCAGAGATCGATGGAGGTGATGTAAGAGCAATGGAGAGAAAAGCCATCACTATGTTACATCCTCGTATTATAAGTTTTATTACATTTTTAGCATGAATGATTAGTATTTAACTTAGTTATTTAGTACATTACATAGCTAGTTACGTAGACTCATTTTTATCTTTGCATGTTATATTCTTGAAAATAATCCATAAATTACTAATATACTCATCTTTTTGCATAACATCATACAAATTTTACAAAGAGAAAAACATAGTTTACTTTAAAATGTTGATTGAGGATGTAATAGTAAACAAAATATGTAACTGGGATTTCATTTTGTAAAGCAGCATATAATTTATAATTTTACAGTGGGAATGTGAACTTTACAAAGAGCATTGTCATTTTGCAGATCTTTAAATTGCTACAACGTGGCTGGAACCCTATTGAATATTAATAAAAGAATCACAAATAGCAATAAAAGATGCTAAATAAGAATGGCTAAAATTAGTAATTTGAATACTAGATGAAGTTGATAATTGATGCAAAAAATGATGAGCAAATTGCCATTTTGTATTAGGAAAATGGATAAATTATTAGATTTATAACGGATCCAATGATAGGTTATTCTATACATATAGGAAAGGCCTAACTTATTGGAAGGACCCTACAACAGCAACAAAGCATTTTCCCACATTAAGTAGGGTCGGTTACATGGATCCTTTGCCTCCATACCGATATATCTTGGGTCAATCTCAGACTTAGATCCAAAAAACCCCTTCATATAGTCTCATTCCAACACGTCATGGGCCTTCACCAACCTCTCTTAGTCGGCTCAACATCCCAAAACTCGCATCTCTAACTGGTGCATCAACCGACCTCCTTCGCAAATGGCCAAACAACCTTAAGCGATTTTCTCGCAACTTATCCTCGATCGAAGCTACACCAACTTGCCTTCTGATTGCATCATTCTGAATCCGATCTTTACGTGTGTGTGTGTGTGTGTCCACATATCCACCTTAGCATTTTCAGTTATGCTCCTGCCGATCTATGCACATGTCTACAGTTCACAGGCCAATATTAAGATCCATAGAGCATAGCAGGTCTCACGGTTACTTTGTAAAACTTTTCTTTATTTTCAAAAGAATTTTCTTATCACAGAGAACATTAGAGCACATATCCACTTTAGCCAGCCTGCATTTATTATATTAGTAACATCTCCATCAATTTCTCCTTCATATTATAAAATAGACCCCAAGTATCTAAAAGAATCTCTTCTGAATGTTATCATAACCAATCTTCACCATGATTCCTTCATCATTGCCTCCATCAAAAGTACACTCCATATATTCAGGTTTATCCCTACTTATATGAAATCCTTTAGTCTCCAATGCATGTCTCCAGACCTCAAACTTCTCATTTTCTCCATCTCTAATCTCATCAATCAACACAATATCATTAGTGAATAACTTACACCAAGTCTCATACTGAATGTGACTTTCAACTCGTCCATAGACCCTATATATAAGTTTATATTTGAATAATTAAAAACCACATATTGAATAATTCCAAATAATCATCTGAATATCACGTATTTACTCATGACCCCACTAACTGTATATTGAATACCAACTTTTTGCAACACTGTAGAGGTTTACTCCACTTTGGCCGCTCTAGTTTAGTCTCACTTTTGCTTAGGTTTCCTTACCCCTTTTCTGTTCATAATCCAGGTCGGGTTGGATCACTTTTTTTGTTTAAACATCGTCAGATGTATCTTTTGGCAAACCATGCCATCGATGTTATCTTTTGGCAAACCATGCCATCAATGTGGTAATGGCTTTTATCTACTTGCTAAAAAATGGGTCTCTACATATTTGAGGGAGGTCGATTGCTACAATCATGTGTGTAAGTGATTTTAACATGGAGAAGTTGCTATAGTTGGATTATGCAAATAAGCACAAGAGAGGGCCAAAGACTAAAGTATTAGGATGGGAGCATGATCTCAAGCTGAGCTCTGGATGCTATGGTTGTTAGAAAATCAAGTGCCATACATGAGCTTGGATTACTATAAAAACAAAATCATAGTTCCTTTGCATTTATTTGGGTTGAATTTTTTATTAAAATGAATTGATACCAGACAAAATTTCTAAACATTCTTTTTGAAAAATCTCTACTAAATCAACTTTACAAGCATAAAAAAACAAAAAAAATGAATCAATAAAAACAAAAATTACCTCCAAGATTCTTCCTTTACAGCAATGATGAAGCATTCTCCCGCTATAAGTAGGGTCGGCTACATGGAATCTTGCTCAAATCCATGTCGAAAGATTCAACTATTTTTTACGATGGTTGTTGACTACCTAACGCAACCCCACAAGGGGGATTTGAACCCCGGTATTTTGGGTGGTAGACACATTGCACTACCACCAGACCATTTAAGTGGGTACAAGAAATAAAGTCCATATTGAGGAAGTTAGCATTCATCAGTAAAAATGATGGAAATTTACTCTAAAAACTTCTTATTTCAACTATATCAGCAAAATATAAGATGACATATTACTAAAAAAATGCAATATACCTATTGATATTTGGGAAAAGGAAGACCAAATAATAAGAATAAGTATATGAGATCTGTCTATACAATATATCAAGCCATAAATCGACGATATATTCCAATTCTTCTATTAATGCATGTCTACCAAGTTATACGAGGGTATCTTTAAAATTTGATGTTAGATAGTACAAAGCTCTGGTGGATAAGCATCTCTATGTCATGGTAACCACACGATATATGCTTGAATTCAATCAAGTGAATCAGCTATGAAGGCCATACCATATATGCTTGAATTTAATCAAGTGAATCAGCTATGAATTGCTCCTAGCCATTACATATTTCGTGGTGCACATTTTAAGATGTCTTAAGAATTCAGCCAGTAGGCATATAGTAGCATACTTTTTTTGTAGATATTGTTGGTGACATACATGACAAGCAAGGTTCAAAAATGCAGTATGCAATATTCATTCGGTCAGGTGATCAAAAGCGATCAAGCAGATATGCGGAGGAGTATACAAGGGCATATGCGGTTATAATATTTTGACTAAAAATATTAAAGAATATAATGTATTTATGGTGTTAATGAATTAATTTATTGTTGATATTAGAGAATTGATTTAATATTGACAATTTGACACAAGCCATGATAAAATTACAAGTAAGTTAATACAATATATAAAATATGGATTGATAAACCTAAACATGAGCCGAAAATATTGGAATTCTTCAATCTACAATTTATTATTAAAACCTCGTGTATTCAGAAAAAAAACAACATTATATCTATAACACTCCTTTAAATTTGACCAAGTAGTTGTCCATTCCAAAAAAAACATGTGATTATGATCTTTAAAGTAGCATTCCTTTAACAATAAAACCATAACTCTATTCATGAGCCAATATAAAACCATAACTCTATTCATGAGCCAATATTTAACTTACTTCCTAACATTTAAGTTAACAACCTAACATTTAACATTTAATCTAAAAAAAGCCTTGAATGTAACCAACCAGGTATCATTACCAAGTAACAAGAAACAAAAATGTATGCATAGTTATGCTCCTGCTCAACATTCAACCTCCTAACAAAGTCATGAAATCTACAAAATAAAGTAAAAACCCTATCTTAGTCCTCTTTACATTCTTAGATTTCAGCCCATATGATTATATTCTCAACAAAACATGTAATCAGAATAGCATCAAATATTCAACAAGACAAAGAAAATAAGGCAGAGAATGAGGATTCTGTGGTGGTGACGAGACGATGGTGGTGTCACTGGCATGGCATTCTAGGAGGAGGAGGCTGACAAAGGAGTATTGCGGAGGCAACGTGAGGCAGGGCGATGGCGTGAGGAGGAGGCATGGAGAGCAAGAGAGGAGACTCGTCGTTATGCTCTGTTGCACATAAGATGGTGATGAAGAGGAGTCGAGGGTAGGAGGGTTTCAATGAGAGTCAAAAGGATGGAATTGTTTTAGGTTTAAGCATATATGAATCCTGAATAGGACTTGGAAACCGCCTAGCTCACATACCCGATTGTATATATAGTTTATGTGAGGCCGCTTAAGCATTCGGGCCAAATAAAACTGCATATGAAATATGCACTTTAGAACCCATGGCACCTACGCATATGCAGCCACCTGAACTGCCATTCTATGACAGGAAATATACTACAATGTTATGCATTTTTATTGGAGACAATATTGTTATGTTATGGTGTATCAAGAAACATAAAGTGGTTGCTCATTTAAGTGCAAAATCTAAGTACAGAATTACGGCTGAAACTGCAATTGAGATGGTAAGTGTCATAGGGTCAAAATCCCGCTACCGATTTCGATCTGTGCAGCGTTAGCTAACCCATAGCTAACTAGGCTTCCCAAGTAGAACGGTCACAAACACGCTCCAACTCTTCCCGTACTCCTGTTTGCTCATGTACCGATGCTCCAACACAAGCACAAGCACGAACTCCAGATCGCTAAGAACATTCTCAAGAACTCGCTCAAGAACGCTCAAGAACACAATCACATGATCACACAAAGACAGGCAAAAA